>JABTXL010001153.1:4692946-4745905 GCA_025134845.1 Neodon shergylaensis
CATACACACTGGAGAGGCTGTTCCGGCCAGGGTACCTCCATAGTCCCGGTACGGCCCCGGAAGCTGAGGATTCTTGGAGAAGCACAGTCTTCAGTCTGTGGTGGAAAGCCATAGAAACTGTGTTCTGCCATGACTGAAGGCTGCTCCAGCAGTAACAGCAAAGAAGACACAGTCACAAGCTAGCAGTAAGGACAGACAGACAAAAGCAGTGGCTTTACCCTGGGCCTCTTTGTATCAGACCATCACTGGAAGACACAGCCCACTCTGGGGGAGGACTTGCCCCTCAGTTAATCCTCCCAGTAAAATACCTTTACAGAGCCACCTGGAGGCCTGGCCCTCAGTTGATTCCAGATCCAGTCAAGCTGACAATAGAGAGTAACCATCAAATACATGGGCAAATCCGTAGAGGAAAGGTCATTCGGGGTCACCAGAGAGAGAGAGAGAGGGAAGAAGGAAGAGTTGTTATGTAGTGTGGCTGTCGAATTTCAGCTTGGGATGACAGATAGGTTCAGGAGACCCACACTGGTGACGGTTTTATGGAAATGAGAATGTAATTTATGTCACCGAACAGTCTATTTGGAGATAATTAAAATAGTAAATTTTATATTCATGTCTGTCTGTTTGAGTTGCTGTGACAAAATACTTTAGGCTGGGTCTTTAGAAACAGTAGAATTCATTGCTCATGACTCTGAAAGCTAGGTGATTCAAAGTTTATTGAAATTCAGTGTGTGGTGAGGCCTCGTTCCTCTTTACGGCTCCTTCAGTGTCCCTGGGTCTCCTTTATTTTATTTTGAGACAGGGTCACACTTTGTATCTCTGGCTGGCCTAGAATTCACTATGTAGACTAGGCTGGTCCTTAAATCATAGAAATTCACTTGCCTCTGCCTCCCTAGTGCTTAAAAGATACGTGCCACAAGCCCACTCTCCTGGGCCTCCTTTAAAGGAGAATTAGTTCTTTTCATGGGAACTTTGCCCTTGTGACTTAATCATCTCCCAAGGATGATGTCTCCAGGCATTGGAGATTAGGCCCCGGTGTATGATGGGAGTAGGAAGGGGCAGGGAACACACACAGTAAGACCATAGATGTTTTCTGCCATCATTTTTGTAAAAAGCATTCTGTCAGGCTCCTCCTCCCTAAACAGCAGACACACCACGCTGGGCCTACTGCTCCTTCGTTAGCCCTTCTACTACAGCTTGCCAGTAGCAGCAATGGGACCATAGAGCAGACTAGCACAAGTCTTTATTGTACGCTCACATCTCTCTCGCTGTGCCTGCTCAGCTGCGTCCAGTCCTGCCTGCGGCTACAAAATCTCAGTTGTGAATCAGGAATCTTTACCCAGTGAACATCACAGCCCCCAGCTCTGCCGGTCACAGCTAGGAACACTGGAGTTGGTGCCACTGTCCTCACTGAGCGCCACTTTGTAGGATGGTCTGCAGGTACAGTCACACCCAGCGCCATTGAGATCGCCTTGGAGCTAAAGGACAGTATAGGTATGAGACTCAGAAAGCAACAAGCTCAGCACTGCCCTGAAACAATGACCCTGCAGCCTGCTGTGCCGGTTGTGGCTTCCGTACCACCTCTGAGATTGGTCTGTGTTGAAAGGACCAAAGAAAGGACAGGTGAACACAACTAGGAAGACTAGGAGGCAGGTGGGCAGATTTAATCTGGTTCATTAACAATGGTGTCCATTACATTCTCTCTCTCTCTCTCTCTCTCTCTCTCTCTCTCTCTCTCTCTCTCTCTCTCTCTCTCTCTCTCGTATCTTTAGAGCGCTCACCAGCTTTGCTGTCTCCCCGGGCTTCTTAGCTCTTTTATAATCTGGGTATAGCTGCAGCTGAAGGAAGATGAGTCCAGTGGTGTCAAGTAGTGGCTGTCTATAGGTATATAGTCTGCACTTCAGCGTGGCTTTTATTCAAGTCTGATTGCCAGATGGTCACCAGAGGCAAAATATGATGCACTCGGGCGCGAGTGGGGGCCAGAGGGGACCAGCTGAAAAGTCTGATTGTGCAGTGTTTGAATAAAATTCTTTGATGATTTGCTGTATCTCCCTCTTCTTGATAAGCAATGTCCTTGCAGGTGGCCGGTACACACCCCGGGTGAGAGAGCTGATTTTTCTTCCCTGAAGTCTGCAGGTTGCTCTGCAGTGAAGACCCTGCCGTGCGGGTTCCCCGCCCAACAGGGGAGCCGGGTTTGATTGTAACAAACAGCGGCCTCTAGTGGATAAATCAGAATTTGCACTTGGCAAAGACTACATCAGGAAATGGGGAATCCTGGTCAAATTTCAAAGGAACAAAGACAAGGCACTTTCCCATTGTTTTCTCCCATGAAGATGCTCAGGGCCCGGGTCTGAAGAGTTTGTCTCATTTGTGCCACTCACTCCTAGAGATGATATTCAAGACATTGTCTTTTTTTTTTCTTTTTCCTTCAAATCACTGGTTTTGATTATTGAAGGCTCTCCTGCTTGGCTCAAAGATTTAACCCCAATCAAAGATTTAGCCTCAAGATTTCCCATAGACTTTTCTCTCCCCATCTCCCTTTACCCCCATCCCACCCCACCCCCAAGGTCCCAATTTTTTGCCCAGCAATCTTGTCTATTTCCCATAGCAGGGATAATAACTATATGTTTTTCTTTGGGTTCACCTTCTTATTTAGCTTCTTTAGGATCACAAATTATAGACTCAGTGACCTATATTTATGGCTAGAAACCAATTATGAGTGAGAACATCCCATGATCCTCTTTTTGGGTCTGGGTTACCTCACTCAGGATAGTGCTTTCTATTTCCTCCCAAAGTCCCAATGAGGAGCAGAAAAGAGGGAGAACATGAGCATGGAAGTCAGGACCACGAGAGGTGCGCCCATCCACCGAGACAGTGGGGCTGATCTATTGGGAGCTAACCAAGGCCAGCTGGACTGTGACTGAAAATGCATAAGATAAAACCGGACTCTCTGAACATGGCGGACAATGAGGGCTGATGAGAAGCCAAGGACAATGGCATGGGGTTTTGTTCCTACTTCATGTTCTGGCTTTGTGGGAGCCTAGCCAGTTTGGATGTTCACCTTCCTAGACCTGTATAGAGGGGAGAAGACCCTGGACTTTCCACAGGGCAGGGAACCCTGACTGCTCTTCAGACTGGAGAGGGAGGGGGAGAGGAGTGGGGGGGAGGGGGGAGAGGCAGGAGGAGGGGGAGGGAAATGGGAGGCTGGGAGGAAGCAGGAATTTTTTTTTCAATAAAAAAAAAGATTTCCCATAGATAGCATCAACTTCTCTGTTCTTGTGCATGTGTGCGTGTGTGCAATGTATTTGTGTGTGTGCAATGTGTGTGCGTGCATGTATGTGCGTGTGTGTGCACACACACATGCATGTGCAAGTCCGTCTCCACATGCCACCTTGAGGCTGGAAGATAGGAAATCAGAAAACTACACAGTCCCGTCCCAACAAGCTTTGGAGGAGGCCTGGGTGCCTGCTTGTCCTTGTTTGTTATAGCTTCTTCCCTGGGCTCCCAGCCTTGTTTTCACTCATGCCTGTGTGCTCCCTGTGAAAACAGACGGTCCTCTCCTTGACCAGCTCTTCCACCTAGCAGCAGTTGGCTGGTGTAGGTTCCTCTCTGTTCTCTGGCTCTGGTCTTGGCCTCGCCCACACCTCAGATTCCAGGGTCTGGTCTCCTGGGTGATGTCCAGGCAGAGTTAGCTCTGTTGATGTGTTCAGTCCCAAGAAAACATGGGGCCAGGCAGTCAGTGATCTCTGACTTTGCCAGGAGCTTAGAGAATTCTAGTGGAGAAAGGCTAAAATCACAGCTCCTGACCTGTGACCTTGCAGATTTGTGTTGGGAAAAGGAGTTTGGGGCCTGGGGAATAAGAGAATACGTTTTCTTGTAATTTCAAAAAAATCAAAGCCAGTATAGTCTTGGTGTGTGCATACTGTGAGAACTGGGCCAGGCCTGATACGGCCTTTAACCACGTTGCTATGTGCTGCGGTGCTGGCGCCTTGTGTGGCTCTAAGCTGCGAGTGTCCCTGTGCTGTGCTCTCTCCCTGTCACTGTGCTTCCACCATAATGTGACCAAAGATTAAGCATTCCCTCCAAAACATCCCTCTCGGGGCCAACCTGCCCACCCCACCACTACACACACAGTCTCAAAGACTGATAGAAACTTCACCTATTAGGAATAAAAAGATGAATTATATGGACGCCACTCACCTTCTGTTCAGAGGCATCGGTGTCCTGACAAGGATTCTCTTCTTGGCTATACTCCAGGCGGCGTCCTCTGGGCCCTCTTCTTGACAGGCCCTCAACCTTGACCTACAAACACTTGAACAAACACGAACATAGCTTCTAAAGTGTAAAGCTTCATCCCCTGGATGGCCCCAGGCTCCCCAAGCATGCTGACGTTAGGAAATTCAAAGCCATGAGAAGAATTTACTGCTTGTCCTAGTCAGTAACTGAAGACAGGGCCCCGAATCTCAGTCTCTGTGGATAGGAGGAGCCAAGTGTCAATATACAAACACAGAGGCAATAGCTATAAACTTCTCATCAAAACAAACAAAAGATGCTAAGCCCCAACATGGGTCTTACTCTAAGCCACTGTGTGTAGAGAATCACAAAGACACAGCTGAATTCCAGCTGGGGAAACCAATAGGTTACAGAGAACTTTAGAGGAGTCTCACTCCATCTGTAGCCACACGTCCATGTGTGCATGCCTGGAGTGGGGAGTCACTGATAGAAATGAACACACAAATACCATGGCAAGAGATCAGTACCGAGCCAGGAACTGCGTGACAAGGTCTGTGTTTTTAACACTCAAATTCATCAAAATTGACCAGATGTTGTGGCTGAACCTGTGACACAGGCATCCTTAGGATGCTCTCCTGGAAATGGTCCATGCTATCCTTAGGGTGTGGCCATATAAGAGACAGGCAGGACACCTGAGAAGTAGAGTGAGTAACAATCAGAAACGATAAAGCAGCCTGAAGACTGGAGACTACATAGGTTCTCTGTCATGGGGTTGGCACTCAAGAAAGACCAGCCACTTCTGGAGACAAATGGAGAGTTAGATTCAGGTTGTGTGTGCTCTGAGGCCAAGTCCCTCATGGCCTTGCTTCTGACTCTGACTGTCCTTTCTCCATAATCTCTCCCTGGTTCCCAATCATCTGCCCCACAGTGGTACTGTTCAACGCCCATGACTATTCTAGGCCTTTCCTCCTTCCTCAGGTCTCCAACATGCCTCTCCCTGCTCACCCTGTGCTCCTTACCACTTAACCTCTGAGACCTGGAGGAAGCCCGAGAAGTAAGGTGCTATTCTGTCCCTGGTCAGTCTGGAGTTCTATTAGAATTGAGGCTTTGCTAGCTATCCTGTGTAAAATTGCATCATCATCTCCTCCTCCCTCTCCAGTCCAAAGAGCAGTCAGGGTTCCCTGCCCCGTGGAATTTTTTTTTAAAGATTTATTTATTATGTATACAACATTCTGCCTTGATGTATGCCCGCACGCCAGAGGAGGGCACCAGATTTCAGTACAGATGGTTGTGAGCCACAGTGTGGTTGCTGGGAATTGAACTCAGGACCTCTGGAAGAGCAGCCAGTGCTCTTAACCTCTGAGCCATCTCTGGGGGGGAGGGGGAGAGGGGCGGGAGGAGGGGGAGGGAAATGGGAGGCTGGGAGGAGGCGGGAATTTTTTTTCTTTTCAATAAAAAAAAAAAAGAACTGTACATAACCAAAGGGGGAAAAATTGCATCATCATCATCATCTGTCCCCTTACCCACTTTATCTTTCCTTTCTAAGTGCCTGATACATCTTTATTTGTGTCATTTGCTCTTCCACACAAAATGTAATTCTTTGGGGGACCCTGCTCTGCTCAACACTAGACTCAGGTACACGGCAACAGTGCTGGGCACATCGTAGGTGTTCAATGAATGGCATGCATGTCTCTCTCTCTGGCATTAGTGACCCTTCTTCCCGGAAACGCTGTCCTCATCACATGTTTGTTCTTGTCTCGCCCTCTTGGTTGTAGTTTCCTTATTTTTCTATCCTCCTATTTCTCAAGCTCAAGTTCACACTTTTTTTTTTTTTTTGGTTTTTCGAGACAGGGTTTCTCTGTAGCTTTGGTTCCTGTCCCGGAACTAGCTCTTGTAGACCAGGCTGGCCTCGAACTCACAGAGATCCGCCTGCCTCTGCCTCCCGAGTGCTGGGATTAAAGGCGTGCGCCACCACCGCCCGGCACGCTTTTCTATCGTCTGGATCATGGATGTCCCATGACGCTCACGTTCTAAAGGCTTAGTCTCAGCCCGTGGCGCTAATTGGATGTGATGGAACAGTTGGGAGAACTTAGGTCACTGGGGGTGTCCCTGGAAGATGATCTCTCTTTGCTTTCTGGCTCCTACAGGCTGAGCAGTTTGTCATATCTGATAGGCCCATGTCATAATAATACTGCATTGTTAGCCCAAAGTGACAGGGCTAATTGATCATGGGTTAAAACCTCTGAAACAATGAGTGAAACAAAGCTTTCCCCCTAAGTCAGTCATCCTGTTTTTCCGTTTGTGCTGGAGAAAGAAACAGATTTTTTTCCTCCAGTGGGAGTGTCTATATGTATTCTCAGATGATGACTCTCAGACCTGTGCTCATTTCCAGTCTTAAGTGTTCAGCTTCCCATGGCCAGGTTCATATAGATGTCTCACTGTCCCTAAAACTCAGACTGCCTTCAGCTGTGAGGAATACTAGCCTTACCAACGTCATGATTTCCTCCCATTAATCAAAGCCATAAATCCAAGTATTTGGATTTATTTGGCAATACTTTTAAAAACTTTCCCCAAATCAGCACCAAGTTTAAGAGTTTTTTTTTCTTTATGATTTTATTTATTTTTCTGTTGTCTGTATGGAGGGGGGGGGTGGAGTGTGCATAGGTGTGTAGATGTGTTCACCTGTGCATGCATGTGTGAAGGCCAAAGGTCAGCTTCCGGTATCTGCCTCTATTGTTTCTGGTATCTGCCTCTATTGCTCCTGGTATCTATTTATACTGCTTCTGGTACATTCTTCTATTGCTTCTGGTATCCGCATCTATTGCCTCTGGTATCTGCCTCTATTGCCTCTGGTATCTGCCTCTTTTGCCTCTGGTATCTGCCTCTGTTGTCTCTGGGATCTGCCTCTATTGCTCCTGGTATCTGTTTCTATTGCTCCTGGTTTCTGCCTCCATTGCTCTCCATCTTACTTCTTCTGAGGTCTTTTTTTTTTTCTTTTAAACACTGCCTGGCCCATTAGTTTCAGCCTCTTAGCCCTTTTCTAATAATCTATGTAGCAATACAAGGTGCGCTTACCAGGAAAGATCTTAACCTGCATCTGTCTGGAGTGGGAGAACCATGGCAACTCCCTGACTCAGCTTCTTTCTCCCAGCAATCTGTTCTGTTTACTCCGCCTATCTAATTTTATGTCCTATTAAAGGGCCAAGGCAGTTTCTTTATTTAACCAATGAAACAACAGATAGAAAGATGACCCTCCTCCATCATTTCCCCTTTTTCTGTTTAAACAAAGAGGAAGGCTTTAACTTTAACATAGTAAGATTACATATAACAAAACAGTTATCGAGCAAGAATTACAGTTACAGTATTTATATCTATTTTATCCTTTATCATAACTAAGGAAAACTATAACTAACCATTCTTCAACTCCATCAAAGACTCCAGAAGGATATAATATTACCTAAGCAAACAAGAAGTCCAAAACTCTAGAAATGACAGAGACATCTCGCTGCCTGGACAGTCACCCAAAGTTCCTCTGTACCGTTGGGGCATCCATCTTCGGCCTACAGGCCCATAGTATCCAGCAGACATTTCCATGAAGCAGGAAAATTCAAAGACAGTTCAGTCACTTTCTGCTGTATCCTGCAGAATGTCTTGCAGACTCTTTCATGAAGCAGGAACCCCGAAAGACCATCTCACCTTTAGGCAAGTTCAGCAGTCCTCTCTCTGCGGGTTCTCTGTGTCCAGTTTATGCAATAGTCCAGGCAAGAGCAGTTTCTTACCCAAATAGTTATCAAACTCCATAAGGAGCCTCTTCGATGCCCATCTTCCTTTTGAAGTAGCTGGTGCTGCCAGGAGCAGACATGTCTCATTGGCATGAAAAACCCTAAGTTATTAAAACATTTAAATGCCATATTCTGCAGTCTTTGAAAGATATGAAGAATGCCTATCTAACTATATATATATCTATCTATATATCTAGAAAATCTAACTCACATGACTACAAGCTTTACTATTATCAACGATTATCCATTAACAACCTATATTTCCTAATTACACATTACATTTTAAAAATGAACTACACGATCACAATACCTTAATCAAGATCAGAAATATATATACATATAACAAAATTGACCTTAAAATCCATACCAATGCAAATTATTCATATCTACATCATATCCCCCTTTAAATGTAAAAGAACATTTATAAACAATATTTGGGAACATGGGCGCAGTTTTTTCTCACCAAACTGCTTCCTGCTGAATGGGGGCGCTGTTATTCAGGTCTTTTATGGGATAACCTGTCTGCTAGGTTCATCTCAGTCAGCAGTTGAGCAAAGTAATTTTTTGAGGGTGTTCACAGCAACCTTTCAGGAGGGCGAGGTCTATCATACCATATTGGAATAGAAGAAATCCACAGGGTCTCATCATCAGGAAAGATCTTAACCTGCATCTGTCTGGAGTGGGAGAACCATGGCAACTCCTTCTGAGGTCTTTTATAGAACCAGGGCTTCCACTTTGGCTCTCCTAGCTGGGGGCCAGGCCTCCAGGGTCTGCCCTCCCTGCACACGTGGTCTAGATGGACCATCATACCCGTCTGTCACCTGGGTGCTAAGGATCCAAAGTCAGGTTCTCCAACTTGTACAGCAAAATGAGTCCAGTCCTCATCCCCATTTCTTTACTTACACAGCTAAAAGTTTCTGCCACTTATGGGGGCGGGGTGCATGTCTAAAGGTGGAAGACAGCTCACAGGAGTCAGCTCCCACCTTCTGCCCTGTCAGCTCTGGGGAATGGACACAGGTGGCCAGTGCCCTGAACCCCTGATCCTTACTTTTTAAGACAGGGTCATACATAGCCCAGGCTGACCTCAAATCCACCGTGTAGTTGAAGATAAGCTTCTTGCTTCCACCTGCCAGGAGCTGGGGTTACATGTGTGTGAGCCTCAGTGCCCACTTTTACACGGTATGGAGATTAAGTTCAACTTAGGGCTTTGTGCACCCCAGTTGAGCGCTGTTCCAACTGAGCCAAATGCCCAATCCCCTTAAAAATTGTCAGTTAAGGAACTATTTGTGTATTGCCCAATACGTGCATATCTCTCTGCGAAGTGTTCTGCAGGGGGATGTGGCATAAAGAATTCATTCTTTTCTTGACGAGTTTTGTAATTCTGACTGATGTGTTAAATATGCAAGAAGTATAAATTAAGGTCAAAAACATTGAGTCACATGTTGTATTTTATGAAAATCTCGAGGAAGGGAGAAACCCCTCTATTTACATTAGAGACGACTTCAGAAAGCTGGGACGTTCTTTTGAATGGGCCTTGAAACTCAGGTAGCATTTGAACATACAGATCCCAGGGAGGGACGAGCGTGGCCAGAATACCAGAGGCAAAACCTGGGCGTCTGCGTGGAGGACTCAGCTGAGCGGCCACGGGGCCTAGGGTGTGCAGGAAAGCAGAATGGAAGTCAAGGCGGGTGGGGACGCGCGGTCGGGGGCTCCTAAGTTCATTTGAAAGGCACTGGGAAGAGGTGAGGAATACTGAGCAGACAAATGGGGCATCTCAGCAGCACTTCGGGAATGCTAATCTAGTTGCAGCCTCTACAAGGCATTATAGAGGAGCAATGCAAAGCAGGGGGAATTATCTAGGGTAGAGGACACAGCATAACCGGGGCAGGGAATGTAGAAATGCAGTCTCGGGAGATGGAAGGGAGGGTAAGGCGGGCTGAGCTGAACTTCACATGTGGTTGAATGTAGAGGACCAAAAGGAATCAGTAACAAAGAGATGCTGAGATGCCGGACCCCCCGCAGAAGCAGGGATGAGCAGAGGGTCCTGAAACTCACGACCACAGCTGGATAGTTTATAGCTGTTTGGTGGCCATTCTCCCCTCAGTCAGGATCAGCACTAAGGCTAAGAAATCACAGACCATTTCCAGGGTAAGGCTGCAAGGAGAAGCTGGCCACAGATCTGTCGGAAGCGCACTGTTGCGTTGGAAGGAGGAGGGTCTCGAGGAGGGGCATCGAGAGGTGAGGAGGAAAACAGTGCCAAAGGAGATGCTGAGTCCGGTTCAAGAAGGAGTCCGCGAAACGGCCAAATGTGCTGGGACCAGGAAAGGTGGAAGGGGACACTGGGTTCATGTGGCCACATGGCCTCCCCTCATCAAACTCTTCATTTTACTTCCTGGGAGAAACCCTGGTTTCAGAGCTCTGGGATCCTCTCTTCTCTTCCTCCAGCTGTTATAGCCCACCAACCAAACCAGTCCACGTGCTGCCATTTGCAGGACACTGTCCTTCTCGTCTATGCAGAGAAAGGGTTGTTCTAGGAACACAGTTAGACCATGCTGCCCTGGCTCACTGCTAAGTGATCTGGGCAACTCCTAAGTTCTTTTAGGCTACTTCTGAGTTCTCTTTGTCTCTGAAGTCCAGGACCCCTCCCTACCACACCGAGCCTGTGCACCCGTTCTAGCATTCTTGTTGCTCTGAACTCCATTTTGGCCGCCAACCTTGATTCCCAAGTGATCCAGATGGACTCAGTCTTTGAGTGCTGTGGCCAGATCACTCTTCTTTTGGCAGTTCGATAATGCCCGACGAGCCCAGTGTGCCGGCAAAGCCTCAGATCCTCGGGACCAGCTCAGCACGCACTTTTCCCATGAAATGTTCATTGACCAATCTACCTCTCGTTGATGTTTTCTTTTGCCTAACCTCTGGGCACCTATGTGAAACATCTAAGTTTTGCTTTTCACTATTATTATTTTTAACAACTTGTTGTTCTGGGCACAGTTGATCTCACTTCTCCTGGGAGTGGTCAGCTCTTTATGGGAATCCAGGCACATCTTGTGTGGCCTTTGTGTTGCCTATAACATAGCGCCTGGTGTGATACTGAATGCTGTGTTCCTTATGTGCCAATCAAGGTTCTTTTAACACACACACATACACACATGCATGCACGCACGCACACACACTTGCAGGGGATGGGGAGGAGAGAAAGGGAATTATTTTTAAAAACTGATTGTTGTGGTTATCCTAATGGTGGGGGCAAAGTGGGAGCCAGTGGAAAGTGCAAAGCTGTAGGGCAGGTAGCAAGCTGGGCTAGGCTGGTAGTGTTTCCATGTTAAAGCACGACTGCTTTGAGGAGCTTCCGTTTCCGTTCTGATTGGCTAAGGTCTGTCCAACGTTATTGTTGCAAGCCTTCGCCTTTGATGGCCTTTCTGCCTTTCCATGTTAAACACATCCACAAATCACCTTCACAGAAACACCTCAGCGTTCAACTAAACAGCAGCAGTATAGGCTAGCCAAACTGACAAAGCCAACCATCACCATGCAATTCCCAGTGGTGTCCTATAGAGTATAACTCAATGTACAAGATTTACCATGCTACAGTTTTCAGAATAAGAGCGAAGGATCGCTGGGGGATCCTGACAGAAGCAGCGAGTGTCCCTGTTTATGGAGGGTGAAGTCAAGGGGTGCTACTGGGTGAGTTTCGAAGCAGGCTTATGAATCGGCAGAAACTTGAAGAGTTTGGAAATATAAAGATGCTAAAAGAAAGAGAAGAAGGAAGAAAGCTCTGGAAATGTTTGCATATAAAGACTGTGGGGGCGGTAGAGAGGGAAGGGGGTTTGAAAATCCCCAGTCACTTTGTGTGCGGCTGATTTAACTGGGGTGAATTTAAGGGCTTCAACATTAGAAAGGAAGTTTGCTTTTGCTCAAACAATAGACGAGAATTAGAGATATAGTTTGCCAAAAGAAACCTAAATAAGGCTAGGCGGATTCTTCTAGAGGCGAGAACAAGAGTTCGGGACAGATTTTTTTTTTCAGATGACAAAAGACTAATTTTTGTATCCAAGTTGGTTTATTTCAAAAAGAAACTGTGGAGATAAAGTCTTGTGGGGAGTAAATACACACACATACACACTCACAAACACACACACATACAGACACATAAACACACACACATATACCCCAAACAAACCAACAACAAAACAGCTTACAGCAGCGATGCAGATATTACTGCAAAACAATTGGAATTAACATCGTTGAGAAATTCCAGAATTTGATGAGTTTCCCCATTAGCCTTCTGTGCAGCCAGGCAAGGAGGCATCATTACACAAATTACAAGCCTGGAGGAGGGGCTTTTCACCGGGGTGAACTTGCGAGCACAGTTAAACCAAAAGCAATTTCGCCTGTCGGCAATTTGCTCTCTTCCCCTTGCTATCGTTGAAGATATTTATGCTTGAGCAGAATTCTCACTCCCCAAGCTGATCCCCCTTCTTCTCAATCCAGCCATGAAGTCATGAGGTCTTCTGTTTGGGGCAATATGATTTGCTGCCATGGAAACAATTAAGATATCATAAATTTTTCTTGCCCCATGAGATCGAAGGGGGGAAGCAATAACCCAAACATTTTGCTGTTCAATAATGTCACTCGCCCAGCCGTCACTGCCTAGTAAATACCATCGATCTGCCGATGGAGAAAAACGAAGCGGCAAGCTTCCGCGTCTTGGTCTAAAGCTCCTGAATTATAGACTGTGCCAAGAATGTCCAGAGAGTTCTCATTCTCACCCGGAGCCGCCACTCGGGAGTCAGCTCTGGCTCTCTGTTACTCTCTTTCTGAATGAGGATGAAGCGTTGGCTCCATCTCTGCGCCTGCGCTTGGTCAGCTGCTCCTCATTACAAGAGTATTTGGTGGAACCTGGTTTGATAAAAACAGGCAAACAAAAAGCCCTTGGCAACTGTCGCAGGGTGAAAATATTTATTGGGGCGGGGAGGAGGATTTGGTAGTAGAGCATCGACGCAGGGCTTTCCTGCCCAGCTCCCTCCTCCAGTGCCCCCTGCAAGTTCATTCTCTTGGCTCCCAGCTCTGGGTGAATTGCTCTAGAAGTTAATGGGCCTTATTTAATGAGCCCCTCACTTGTGTAGACCCTTCCCTAGAGTCTAGGAAAGACCTTAGTGATGCATTCATTTGAATAGACTAGTTGGACCACAGTCTGTAAGCCATAACACCTAATAATAAACACCTTCATATATAAAAACAATGAATATATGTGTGTGTGTGTGTGTGTGTGTGTGTGTGTGTTCAGTCTATAAATTCTGTTCCTCTAGAGAACCCTGACTAATCCACTACCTAAGTAGCATCCTTGCTGGGTGGCTATTTTTATCCTTGGGAGATTATTAGTTAATAGTGCAGTGCTTCTCCTTTGAGGGCTCACAATAATCCAGGAATTCAAGATCTTTCCCTAGGACTAGATAACTTCCCAGATGAATTCAACCACAGGTATCTTCCAGGAGGGACCTGGTAGGGTCAATTTTAACATTCCCTTAAAACCCAGCCAAGTCCAAGAGGACAGACCACAGAGGCTCTGCAACTTACTACCTAAGGACTGCCAGCAAGTTACTTAATATCTTGGGGATTCAGATTTTTTTTTTTTACTGCAAAATGAGGATAGTGCAGAACTCCTTTGGAGGCTGTAGTGAATTCAGGTGTATAAGGCATACATAGCAATGCTGGACACACTTTGGCACCACTACCCAATGACATTCCCTTCCTTTAGCTGCATCCACTCATCTTCACCCATTTCTAGATGCAAGCTGTGGTTTCTGTCACCGCTCTGCTCTTGCAGTAGGCTGTGCTGACCTGCACTGCCACACTCTCCATGCTGTGGTGGCTCATGTCTGTCTGCTTTTCCTGCCTGGCTTCGTGCTCTTCCAGGGCCCAGCTCTTGCCACAGTGCAGCTGGTTTGGTTTGATTTTTTAAAAGAGTAAGTGATCTTATAGCACAGGAACTAGTTCACCTCAGACTGGGTTCTGAAGTAATTTTAGAAGCAGCCATTTCTTTGCCAGCTGTGGCTAAGTCCTATCAGGTGTGCACATCTGCTTTCCTTAGTTTGAGAAGACTTGCTAACCTGTCTCAATAAAAATCACCGTTCTCACCCCGTGGTCATCTACTATGTTAGTTATCACTCGGGCTCATTTGGATTCTGGCCCCTTGCCTTGTCTGGGCTGTTGACTGGCTCATATCTGGTTTCTAGGTTCTTAGCTTCTGAACTCCAGTGCCTTCTACCCTTCAGTGTCTGCTTTGACCTCCAGGTTCCTATGCTGGTGTTGTTTTGGAGGAGGCCACACTAGATCCCTGATTTCTGATATTCCTTCCCAATTCTCAGATTTTAATATCCCAAGAAGTTCCAAGACTCCTGTTTACCTGCTATTCTTGCCCAGATGACATCACCATCTCTGTGTCAGTCAGAACAAGAACTTCCTGGTGTAGAAATAATTGGGATTAAGCCTCTTCCCCATTCAGCCACAATTGGCCAGCTCTATGCAGTCTCATGTAGGAGACATTTAGCTGAGGAGGAGGCCAGAGTCTAGAGAGCTGATTCAAGATCATAGAGGAAAGCCACCAGGAATTCTGTAGCATGTTGATGGCTTTGTCTGCATCATGAGCCTTAAGGGCACTGATACAGGACCCATAAGAAGGCCTTAGGTCCTAGTTTGGGGTAGCCGTTGCTGTGATGCAACACCATGACCAAAAGCCAACTCGGGGAGAAAAGGATTTATTTGGCTTACTCTTCCACATCACTGTTCATCATCAAAGACAGTCTGGACAGGAACTCCAAACAGGCCAGGAACATAGAAACAGGAGCTGATGCAGACACCATGGAGGGTCCTGCTTACTGGCTTGCTCAGTCTGCTTTCTTATAGAACCCAGGATCAAAAGGCCAGGGATAGCACCTCCCACAATAGGCTGGGCCCTCCCCCATCAATTACTAATTAAGAAAGTGCTCTCTATCAATGCCTACAACCCAGTCTTACAGAGGCATTGTCTCAATCAAGGCTCCCTCCTTAAAGATGACTATAGCTTAAACCAATATGACATGAAACCAGCCAGTACACTATATTACCTTGCATCTTATAAAAAAATCCTAGGACAATGTAAAAGATTCCAGGCCTATAACTGGGCTGTATTAACCAAATAAAACTGTGCACAGGACATAGACACCTCTACTTAAACTGGCCATGACTCCCAAACCTTCCCCAATTCAGTCACACATAAACAGCCAGGAATCAAGATGGTGGTAATAGCACATATGTCTCTATTCCTATTCTTTCTTTTTAAGACACAATATTCTAACTTTGATATCATTTTGGGAGATGATATGCCATTTTCCTTTTATGGTTTCTGTGGGGTATTCTCATTTGGTGGCAGGGATGGGAGCAGAGCCTCTCTGTAATACATTGAATCCAGGTCAGACTTAGCCCAAGGTGGGGCTGACTGTGCCAATGGCTGCCAACTGCCTGAGTCGCAGATTTATCGGTGCTCATGAAGCAAGGCCAGTGCCAGTGCCTCTGTTATTTTAGCTCTCTTCTGAGTATGAAGGAGATAAATCATTTTCGTCCTCTTTGTAACATAACTTTATATAATTAGAGACTTATTGCTCCCCCTTGTCTCTTTCTTACAAACCCAACATGAGCTATCTTCCATGTATTTTCTCCTAAGACTTATTTTTCAAATTTTTAATAGTTCTCATTTTTTTTACTCTGAAACTTCTTTGATTAGTTTGCATTGATTTTGAAAATTTTGAACTTGGAGAGGAATATGCTTAGTGTTCCCACTAGGTTTGGACTTGGCAAAGGCCAGATCAAGAGTAATGAACACATTCTTCTTGACCGACGAGTAAGAGATCTACACACCCAGCCCAGCGTGCCTTGCTGTGTGGTGGAGCCCCCTGTGGCCTTCCAAACCATTACTGATTCCTTGCTCAGCCAGCCCCTAAACCCCAATTCTCAGCTTGATACATATGGAAACCATTTGTTTGCCCTAGCTGACTCTTAGTTTATTGATTGTAGCACAGGCTCTAATTCTGGGTGCACACACACACACACACACCCTCCCTCATGTCATAAGGTACCTTTTCTCAGGGTCCTAAAATGCTTCAGCGTGAACTTTTTGCCTGACAAGATTCACATTTTTTGAGCACATACTAAGTGAGTTAAAGAGCACATTTGCTAATTTACTCTTTCAATAATGATTGAGACTCTGTCATATAGAAGGACATGGAGAATGTTAATGGAAAAAATAATAAGAACTAAATCTATATTTGTTCTTTCTTAGATGTAGTGTGAGTTCTAATAGGTCTTAATAACAAACAAAAGCCCAGAGGTGGGGAAAATGCTGAGAGATCAGCGAGATGAAGAAGCACCTTACCTACACAGCTTCCTAGCTGAAAAGAGACTGAGTTCCTGTTTTCTCCTGCCTTATCATTTCCTCTCTCCGCCCAGCCATATCACTTCCTGTCTGCCTGTACAGACCTCCAGACCTCTATGGTTATCTAGTGGCTAGCTGCGCCCTCTGATCTTCAGGCAAGCTTTATTTGTACAAACAAGTTATCACTACACGAAGACATAGTTCTAATTCAGAGCTTACGCTCACTAAAGGCTTTTTCTCCACGACTAATCATAGTGGCCTAAGTGCTTCTCATAGCTCCCTCTCCACCCTCTCTTCAACACACACAAACTATGACTATGTTGGCTTCTTGTTGATCTCATGGAAGGTTTAATTCTGTAGCTGGAAGCAAGTAGAGAAAACAAAGGAGTGGAGGAGGTAATGTAACATCTTGAACATCTAGCCACGAGAACTGGTGAGTCTCTTGGTGGGGCTATGGGTTGCGTGCCAGAAGCTAATGGAGCCATTTCCACTATGAGCTTAAAACCAGTTACAAAGTCAAGAGGTTTGTTGTTCTGGAACTCTACTGAACATGTTGAGATCATGGCAGATTGTCTTCTTGACAGGAGCTCTTCCAGTAAGTGTGTATCCATAGAGTATATAGGATATATAGGAGAGGTCCATGGTATTAAATTGGCTCCTCTCTTGGAATTCCTAAGAAACACAGGAGTTGGGAATGTAACAACTATCTTGGAAAGTATCGGGTAAATATATAAGATTTCAAATATCAAAGACTTGACCGTAACAGGCAATGAGAGTAGAATAGGGAAAGGGAAAGTTAATATTATCTTGAGTTTTTATTATGAGTCAGACTATATTGTATACTGCTTTAGTTGGACTTGTCTTTCCATTCAATAACCCTCTCAGACAGACAGCATTATTCTTTTTTTTTTTCAGATAAAGTAATATTAATAGGGCCAAGTAACTCAGCCAAACCAGCATTTGGCTATAATTCTGCTTGGCTCAGAGACTGTATTTTCCATGACATCATGTCATTGTTTATTATGAATGAGGTTAATTTCATGTTATCAATTGTCATGTCGTATGAGCTGGTTGTGTAAACTCAGCGTCCCATGGGAGAGAGGCTTCACTCTTACAATTTTAGGATGGCAAAATGACTAATTTATCACTACCCTCTCATAGAATCCCCCAGGGAGCAGTGAGGAAGGTGGATAAGACACCTCTTTTCTCTAACAAAACCATCACAAACTTGGTCTGGTGCAGAGCTTTTCTCTTGTGGCATAAAAACTTGTCACTTTCTTTGGGAAGGAAGGATACACATACTCAAGTTTCTGTAGAATTTTAATAATCTTATTATTATCACTTGGTCTAGGAAATACTGACTCACCCTGTTGACCCTCACATGACAGTCAAGAAAGAGTTCAGAGGCTTCTGACCAGTAATTTTCTTTTCTCAGTCTGCCAGAAAATTCCCTCTAACCTTTCACTCCAGACATCTGAACTTTTGACTGAGAATGTCCCACACAGGCTCAGATGTTTGAATACTTGGTCCCAAGTTGGCAGCTCTGTTTGGGGAGGCTTAGGAGATATGGAGGAACTACGTCATTAGGGGCATGCTCTAAGATTCCAAACCATCTGCCACGCTCAGTTAGCCCTCTCTGGTGCGTGTGGTTCGAGACATGAGCTCCAGCCACCAGGTCTACCACTTGCCAATGCTGTCCCCATCATTATGGACCCTAATCTTTGGGAACTATAACCCATTCCCCCAAAGAAACTCTTTTATGAGTTGTTTTGGTCATAGTGCTTTACTGAAACAATAGAAAGGTGGTTAAGACAGCTTACCGCACACCTTCTCCACTTGCTTTACATCAGTGATGGTAATGTGTTGATAACTGCTCCCAACTAGATTATCTTAACCCTTTTCCTTTATCAAGTACGAATGATAACCAAATCCTCAAAATTCATTGAACTCCCGCCAGGCAGGTTCTAATCACCTCACACATGTTACCTTAACATTCTTATAAACATCATATTCTCATACCTGAGAGCATGCTGACCCTGGGAAACTGAGTGACTCGTGCACCTCCTGACTCTTTCAGGGATCCAGCTGTGTTTATGAATCCAGTCTAACTCCAGGCTTGCAGGCCCCACTGCCATACTGGACACCCCCTCTACAGTGTATCAAGGCTGCTCTCTTCTGTTTTCAAAGTCTTGACTGTCTCATTCACGATGCTTTGAACACCAAGGTTGTTGTATCCCTGTTGTATCTTTTGAATTGACTGGAAAGAAAGAGCCTAGACAGTTACCCTTATATTTCTCTCATTGTCCAGTTTGAAATGTCATAATCGTTTTATAAATTACTCTTTAAACCGTCCCTTCAATCCTGTTCTTGCACAAAAAGTAAGACTCAGTTAATTAATGTCCAAACAGACATCATGGAAGCTGTAGAAGATGGAAGAGTGATGGAGGAAGGTCATTGGTTAAAAAATAAAGAGGTTAGAACATAGGTGGGTGGAGTAAACAGAGCAGAATGCTGGGAGGAAGAGGAAGTGAGCTCAGATGCCATGCTCCCCTCTCCCGGGCAGATGCGATGAAGCTCCGACCCAGGGTAGATGTAGGCTAGAATCTTCCCGGTAAGCGCACCTTGGTGCTACACACATTAATAGAAATGGGCCAGGCAGTGTTTAAATGAATACAGTTTGTGTGTTGTTATTTCGGGGTATAAGCTAGCCAGGCAGCCAGGAGCTGGGCTGTGGGAAGAGGCCCGCAGCTCCTACTACAGAAGAGAAAAGTAACATCCCGTTTAGAAAATCCTCTCCACTCATGATTGTTGTTGACCCAAAGGGTCAGCAGAGGGAGGTTTCCTGCTCAACAGTAACGGTGACTGGACAATCTAAAGGCCTTGACTGTGGTATGGGATCTGATCGAAGCAAACACAGCTGACTGTAAGTCAAGACTTTATAAAACCCCTCCGTGACAGTTACTTCCTGGGAAACCGCTGAACGCCAAGGTCTGCTATATGCGAGAGAGTGCGTTTATAGCAACTTAGAAAGAATGTAAGAGTGTGTTTATAGCAACTTAGAAAGAATGTAAGAGTGTGTTTATAGCAACTTAGAAAGAATGTAAGAGTGCATTTATAGCAACTTAGAAAGAATGTAAGACCATGTACTCTGTCCATTATCAATAGCCATAGAGTAGCATTTCATATTATATTATATTTCCATGTTTTGTTTCTATCTGTGGGCCAGTCACCATTCTAGGTACTAGGTACACAACAGTGGTGACAGAGTATTTTATAAGACCTTGATTGTAGTGCAGTGGTGGCGTATGCCTTTAGTCCCAACACTCAGGAGGCAGAGGCAGGTGGATCTCTGTGAGTTCGAGGCCAGCCTGGTCTACAAAGTGAGTTCCAGGACAACCAGGGCTGTTACACAGAGAAACCCTGTCTCAAACAACAAACAACAACAAAAACAAGACTCTGACCATCCTTTGACTCTCAAGGAAAACAACTTTAATTAGCAAGGACACAGATGTTTCACCAGCTTGTAAAACTGAAGAATAACCTCAGAAGTGAGGTTGTGCTTGCTGAGCAAGTGTGAGGACTGAGTTTGGTCTCCAGCGTTCACGTAAGAGCCAGGCATGGTGGCAGATATCTGTATTTCTGGTCCTGGAGACCGACAGGTGGATCCTGGGAACTCACTGGCTAGCTGGTGTAGCTGAAAGAGTGAGCTGCAGGTTCATGGAGAGACCCTGTCTAAAAAAATGAGGAGGACAGAGATGGAGGAGCGCCCAACATCAACCACTGGCCTTCATATACACACATACTGCCCTTCCCCATGAGCACACACACGTATGTACACATGTGCACAAAAACGGGGGTGTGATGATGTGTTTTATGTGTGTGCGGAAGAGGGTCCTTGTTGTAATAAGGAGTGGTGGGCTACGTTCCCTGCCACCTGGCCGCCCACATGGCTAGCTTATGCCCCGAAATAATAACACACAAATTGTATTCTTTTAAACACTGCTTGGCCCATTAGTTTTAAACTCTTATTGGCTAGCTCTTACATATTGATCTAACCCATTTCTAATATTCTGTGTATCACCACGAGCTGGCTTGCCAGGAAAGATCTTAACCTGCGTCTGTCTGGAGTGGGAGAATCATGGCGACTGCCTGACTCGGCTTCTTTCTCCCAGCATTCTGTTCTGTTTTCTCCGCCTACCTAATTTTCTGTCCTATCAAAGGCCAAGCAGTTTTCTTTTTATTTAACCAATGAAATTAACACAAAACAGAAGACTACTTTTCCCCATCAGGTCCTTGCAAATAAGATACACTAAAGGTTATGATCGTGTTGCTCTTTAGAACATGAACTGCTCTTATACCTAATCTTGTTCAGTATTTTTTTTCTCCCCCAGACTGACTACATATAAATCTATATTTTGATATTCTTTGAATTAACTCTATCTTCCTCATTAATAAGTGGCCTAAAATATTATCCTATGACCAGAATATATTTTAGGAACATTGCTTTCACGTGAGAATGATGAACGCAATGGGGGAAGTTAAGCAGGAAGGAGCTGGAGGTTTAGTGAGTGGGAGGAGCTTAGGAGATCAAATAGGGTGGTCTCAGGACGGGTTGGGACAATGTGGCATTCTAGCTCAGTGCTCTGTCAGTCCTGTGGGGATTTTTCTGACCACTGATCAAGAAGACACAAATATTCAGGATTCAAGCTATCAAGGATTCGGGTCTTCCCCAATGAGCTGTTTGTAGGAGCACCGTTCTCATTACCCATTTCACAACTTGTATTTCTGATGTCTTTTTTAAAATTTGATTATCACTTTTGTTTTAACTTTCATACCTAATTTTTTTTCAGGGCTGGGGAGATGGCTCAGTTGGTAAAGTCCCTGGCGTGCAAACATGAAGACATCTATTCAGATTCCCAGTAATCCTATAAAAAGGATGAAGTTACACGAGTAACTCCAGTGCTGGTTCGTGGTGGTACGGGGGTGGGGGTGGGGGAGTGGTACAGCGGTTGGGGTGGGAGCTGGGGAAAGAGGTGGCTCAGATCTCTGAAGTCCCTGGTCCAGCCAGTTTGGCTGAACTTGCAAGCTCGCCTGCCTCAGAAATTAAAGATGGAGCGTGAGAAAGAGAACCCTGGTGTTGGCCCGGATCTCCACATGTTTGGGTGCAGACCTCTGCCGATAAGCACATCCACACACACACCACGTTCCTCTCACACGCACACCAAACAATCACATTTTCCATGTTGTAGTAAATACCGTTTGAGGTGTTTGGCAGGCTGTGCTTCTTACTTTGGAGAGAATCATTTCCCCAAGTCTCATGTCTGCTACATAAACCCCGATAGATGCCTTATGTGATCCTTAACAAACAAACGGCCACTCTCTAATCTATCAGTTAACAAGCCTTCATTTTCCTAGGTAGCCTTTGACTGTCAGTTAAGATAAGTCTCACCGATATCCACAGGACATGTCATTTAACTGACTAAAGCACGCGCATATCCCATACGTTCATAGACTGTACTTACCTGTTACGGTTTGAGTGTAAAATATCCCCCACAGGTTCATGCGTCTGGACACTCGGTCCTCAGCCTTTGGTGCTGTTTTGAGATGTTCTGGAACTTTGGTAGGTGGGCCACAGATGAAGAAAATAGGTCACCGGGAACCCAGCCTTGAGGGTGATAGCTTCACTCTGCTTCCAGCCCAGCCTCCACTTCCTGGTTCACAGACATAAGGAGTCCCAGAGATGTGCTCCAGCACCGGGCATGCAGCGCGACCTTCCTCACGGTAACGAACTCACAGCTCTCAAACTGTGACCCAAAACAACTCTTCTTCCCTTTTTTTTTTTTTTTGCCAGTGGTGGAAACGGTATCTAGTCCGTATTCAGATACATTGGCGTCTTAAGGTTGTCAACACCTAAAGTTTGGGCTCCAGGAGAAGTCCTAGACTGCTGTGGGAAGGTTACAGCTAATACCTACCCGCCTACCGGGGCGTGGCCTCATGGACTATTTACCAGGATGCAGAAGTGTGTCCCGCCCCTTCCTTCCTCTCTCTGCTTGCCCCTGGGCTCCGTTTTGGCTGTTCAGTTTGCTTTGGATCTGATCTTCGTCCATCATTCAAACAGAACATCCTGACTTTGTAAGTGTACCCCTTAATAAACACTGATCTGCTTTCTTAGTTCTGAGCTAATGTGGGATTCCTTTTATTAAGCGCCCGATCTCTCCGCCTTCACTGACACTCTTACTTTTATCATCTTAGTCTAGAGTAAGAAAAAGATGAGGCCCAGGTACGCAGCAGCCTCCCCTGAGCTCTGACTCCCTGGGAGTAAGGTGGTTATATCCTGACCCCGTTTCTTTGGGAATTCTAGCTCAGGTCTGTTTCTGGTACCCAGTGACACACACTACCCAAGCTATTTTAGGGGCAGCCACCAGTCCACCTTGCTCAGTGCATGAGGGCATGGGACAGGAACCTGGATAGAACTGAGTTCCCCGGTTAGCTGCGGTGGTCTGAATGAGAATGTCCCCCACAGGTTTGGATGTTCGAATACTTGTCTTCAGTGGATGGCGCTGGTGGAGGTGTGGCCTTGTTGGAGGAAGTACGTCACTGGGGGTGGGTTTTGAGAATTAAAAGACTTGCCCATTTCTAGTTTTTCCCCCTCTCCTCTCTGTTTTATGCTTGTTGTTCAAGATGTGAGCTCTCGGTTTCCTGCTATGCCTTCACACGGCCACGGCCCCACCGCCACCACCACCACCGTGGATTCTCCCCTTCTGGAACTGTAAGCCCAAATAAACCCTTTGATCTATAAATTACCATGGTGATGGTGTTTTAATTACAGCAGTGGAAAAGTAGCTAAAATAGAAACGAACATAAGGGCAGGTCCAGGGCAGTCTAGCTTCAGGAATGGATGGATGCAGGTGCCCATAGGACCAAGTTAGGAACCCGCTACTCTTCCTCTCCTGACTCGGATTGTTTAGGCCCTCAGGCAGGCTGGCCCATGGCTGAGTCCCTACCCACTGGCAGCTCCAGGTGAATTCTTGTTGGCTTGTGACCGATGAAAGGGGGACAGAGTCTAACAGCTCCATCTCAAGATGTAGTTCATGTCCCAAAGCTGCAGGCGCCTCTCGAGATTGATGTTCCATGTGGAATAATGGGTTTGACTCTGGCGTGAGAGAGGGAAAATGATAGAAGACTGGAAGCTGCCAGAGGAAGGGAAATGATGCTGAGCTGACCTACCGTCAGGGGAACCCCCTTTAGATCCGAGTTACTTTTCTGCCCCCTCCCCCATGAACTCTGCTTAGTGGCCTAGCACCCTCCACTGGGGTCAGGGTCCTACCTGCCCACTGAGTTCCCCACGCAGGACAGAAAGTGTCCTTTTACAGGGAAACAATGGAGTTGCTTCTTGACGAGTTTTAAGAAAAAAAAAATCCTCTCCCACTCCCTGCTTGAATTTCATCTTTCATATTTCCATCAGAAATAATTTCTAGTGTCCTTTCATTGGAAAATAAGTGCTGATGTTGTTTTTGCCACGCGTATTATTTATCATTCAATTCATTGTGAGCCTCCCCTCCCGGATCAGCCTGTGGGGGTGCGTGCTTGAATTTAAATGAGCGTGTATCTGGCTGGTCGAGGAAGTCCTTTAGGATCTCAGCTCTGGAAAGAGGCTCTTGGCCTTGTGCTGGTGGCGGAGGTGCGGAGCCTGCTAAGCCTGCTCACAGCAGTGGAAACCACATGGGCAGCACAGAGACGCCCAGGGACAGAGAACGTTGTAGTGGGTTAACTGTGTCTCACACCCCCCATTCTTGTTTCTAACTTCTCATTCTCCTCAGAAGAGGAAAACGCCAGGGTAAGGCGCCCAAGTACAATGCTTCCATTCCGTTCTGCTCTTAATTGGGTATCGGTGTTCTGAGTTGGCTGAAATTATAGGTGCTGTTTGAAAAACAACACAAGGAAAACAACAACAGCAAAGCAAGGCACCTCCACATGTAGCCAGTGATGGATATAATAGTTCTCCCTGCCAGAGACCTTCTGTCCCTATAGCAACAGGAACACTCATGGAGAGAAGCTGGGAGACAATACCCTGGGGCCCTTTGGCTCCCTCTCTAAACCCTGGCCTTGGCTTTGTCCATCCTGGCTCCGAGATTTCCTTGGCCGAGTCAGCTGCTAATGTCCCTGGCCTTTTGGAGCTGGCTTCATCTTGATAAGCCCCAGAGTGCCGATCTCAAGGGTTCTCTGTTTGTTTGATGGGGTTTTAAGAAGATTTTATTGAAACTGTGTATTGTTTTTTTTTTTTAAAGAATTGTTAAGTGAGAATTTTTTTTAGAATTCCTAAACCACATAAATGCCATTAGTTACATACAGGTCAGGGTAGCAGCTAAACTGGAGAGACAAGCCCAAGACATGGCTAAAGGCAGCACATGGCAAGAGACGCGCTCACTGCCCCGTCACGAAGTGACCACGCCAGTCATCACGGTCTCATGAACATGAAGCAATGTCAGGCAACAATCGTTCCTTATGTGACTCTTGCTCAAGAAAACATTTCAACATCAAACAAATCCTCGGAGCACCGTGCATCATTCACGAGAGCAGATAAGCTGTCCCTGTCACTGCCGACACCCAGCTTGCGTTAGAGTTCTGGCTCTGGGAAGGAGATTCCAGTCCCTGCCTCCCTTTGTTCCTTTCTCGCTCTGGCTCACCTTCCTCCACTAACACTTTTTGCACAGCATCTGTTCTGCGTCTAGTTCGTGATGTTGTTGGTCATTCTTGGTGGGGGAGCATCTTTCCCTCCGAGTTTCTGTTTGAAACATTCCACAGCCGTGAAGCTAAACACACAGATGTCAGAACCATTCCCTGCCAGCCAGGCCTCAAAGGCTCCATACTCCTAATGGAAGCCCTCTCCTGCACTATGGCCTGCTTACTGTTGAGGTCAGCCTGTGCTCCACCCTAAGTCTGCACAGACCCCGCAAAGCAGTGATTTCCCAGCCTGAGGGATTCCAGTTGACCATGGCTCCGTTTTGAGCGCAAATTCGGAAGTGAAATGACACTGCATCTTGGGGTCTATGTGAACAGGTCCTTCAATCCCTCACCACCTGCGAGGTGCAGAATGATAAAAAAACTTATTTCTAAAAGTAGATGCTTCCCCTTGAAATTTATCAAAGTAAATGGGGACTGTAGGAAGAGAAGAGCAGATCAGGTCATATACGGAAAACCGGGCCCAAGGACTTAGCAGACATGTCATACTGAGGAAAGTGTGCAGTTTCCTTACCTGAACCCACAGCGAGAAGCCCACCTAATGCTGCGGTGGTGGTGGCCGCGCCAACCTGTCATCTACAACCGTGTGCGTATCAAGGGACCAACGGGCAGAGAACGCCTAACCAGGCTAGGTTCTTCAGCTCAGTCTCTGCTATTGACACGGACTACTCCAATCACCATCTGTGCATTCATCCAGTGGTCCACGTGGACCTGCTGTCCATCTGTCCATCCATTTGTCCATGTGGCTCCTATCCTGACCGTCACCTCTACTGCGTCCTCGCACTCTGAATCTTCAGTTTCCTCTGGCCCTGCAGCTGCCTGTAGAGCAGCAGCAGCAGCAGCAGCAGGAGCAGCAGGAGCAGCAGGAGCAGCAGGAGCAGCAGGAGCAGCAGGAGCAGCAGCAGCAATGTTTGCTCTGGATCTTGTTGCATCCACATCAGTTTCCCGGGTTCAGCAGCTCAGAACTCTCTGAAATTCTTTGAACTCAGCTGCAGCCTCTTTAACCCTTTGTAGCTATTCTTTAACCTACATTTTGTGCATACCTACATATAGAGAAAGGGGAGGAGGGAGAGGGAGGAAAGAAGAGAAGGGAAAGGGGTGAGGGAGGGAGAAGAGGAGGAGGGAATTGCTGTGGAATGCATGATCTGAGAGTTAATGATTAGGACTGAAACCCAACTGTCGTCGGCCTTGGAAGAGGCTGTCAAGGAACGTGAGACTACTTGACAAGTTGTCGCACCTTCGGAATTGTTGTTCCAGAAATTCTGACACCGTGGAAAGACACAGTGTGTTCATCCATGTTTTTGACGTAGCCAGGTCATAACATTCATTATCCTTTTCCTCCTAGGGAGAGAGTCCATGCATAACATCTTCTCTGCCCCAACCAACCGGACTTTTCTTGTTGCCCCTCAGGGGACAGCCTGCCGTGAAGCCTGAGCCTCCATCAAATGTCACCGACTAAACGTGATAGTGAAAAGGACAGCCCTTGCTGCTGCTCTCCTTGGGTGTGTGGGGTGGGCTGCTTTCTCTGTGACCTTGGCAAGACACTTAGTCCTTCTGTGCTTTCATTTTCTGCTTTTCCAAATACGATAATCGTGCCCATTTTGTAGGGTAGTTGTGAAAAATTAATTATTTTCCTTAAATACTTATCCTGGCTGGTTTATGGCAACTTGACACAAACTAGAGTGATTCTGAGAGGAGGCAATCTCAATTACGAAAATGCCTTGGTAAGATAGGGCTGTGGACAAGCCTGTAGGGCATTTTCCCAATTAGTGATTGGTGTGGGAGGGCCCAGCCCTTTGTGAGTGGTCTGCTGGTCCTGGGTGCTGCTGTAAAAAATCCAGTTAGCACCATTTCTCCATGGCCTCCACATCAGCTCCTGCTGCTTGAGTTCCTGTCTTGATTTCCTTGAGTAATGAACCGTGATGTGGGAAGCATAAGCAAAATAACCATTTCCTCCTCGGGTTGCTTTCCCTGTGTCTCGACACAGCAATAGAAACCCTAACTAAAATAGCATTTACACTGACAAAGCGCTTAGCACAGTGTTTGGTCCTGGGGCAGTGACTGTCCAGGATAAGTCACTCTGCCTGGGCTGCCTTCGGAGGGCCTCCAGGACGGTGGATTTAGCACACCAACATGGCAGACTCTGGGTGCTCTTTTCCGGATTTCTTCAGCTCTGCTTTGCCAGATCTCCACTTTTGAATGGCAAGCGTTGTTGTGGAAATTACTTTAACTATGTAAAATTGTGTTACATTTATTTAAGCTGTGGACTGTTACTTTAATTGTGTGAAGGTGTGCTACATTTGTTTCCGCGCCTTTGTTATCCTTGTAAAGGTGTGTGACATTTGTTTCCGCTTCCTTTGTTAATGATATAAGGGTGTGTTACATTTGTTTCACCTTGCCTGGCTAAGGCACCTGATTGGTCTAATAAAAAGCTGAACAGGCAATAGCTAGGCCAGTGGGGCTGCTGGGCAGAGTGAATAAGTAGGAGGAGAAATCTAGACTTGAGAAGGAAGAGGAATAAACCAGGGAGAAAGAGAGGGAGAACCACCCCCCCCCACACACACAGTCAGGCAACCACCAGACAGCATAAACAGAGTAGGACACACAAGAAGAAAGGTAAAAGGCCTCAAGGCAAAAGGTAGATAAATAGATAAAGAGGCTAATTTAAGTTAAAAGAGCTAGTTAGAAACAAGTCTAAGCTAGGCTAAACATTCAAAACTGATAATACATCTCTGGTTCATGATTTGGAAGCTGGCTATTGGCCCAAAAGAAAAAACCCACTACAATGCATACATTGAAGGGGTTAAGCCTTAGCATCATGTTAAATTCAGTTTGTTAAAAGCATCACTATTATGTATTTAAAAAAAATAATCTCTTCTGTTTGTGGTTTGAATAGAAATGGCCCCTATAGGCTCATATATTTGGATGCTTGGTCATTAGGGAGTGGTGCTGCTTGACAGGGATTCTAGGTGTGGCTTTGTGGGAGGAAGTGTGTCATTGGGGGTGGGTTTGGGGTTTCAAATGCTCAAGCCAGGCCCAGTCTCCCTCTCCTTCTCTCCCTCCCTCTCTCCCTCTCTCCCTCCCTCCTTCCCTCTCCCTCCTCTGCTACCTACAGATTCAGACGTAGAACTCTCAGCTCCTCCAGCACCACATCTGCCTGCATGCCAGCATGCTTCCTAACATGATGACAATGGACTAAACCTCTGAGAACTGTAAGCCAGCCCCAGTTAAATGCTTTCCTTTATTAGAGTTGCCATGGTCATGGTGTCTCTTCACAGCAATAGAACACTGACTAAGACAGCTAGGGAAATTGAAATTATCTTTTGCTTGTATTTGTCCCCTCTCTTCTTTTCTCAACCCTGGGGAATTGAACCCAGGACTTCATGCACACAAAGCAAGCACTCTACCAACTAAGCTCTGGTTACATTGTCCCTCTCTTTACATGTCATTCCAGCTGAGTGATAAAGTGCAGCCTTCTTCAGTGTCCCCAGTGAACTGCCTTGCTCAGAAACAAATGTCTCTATGTTTATCTAGTTGATTTTGTAACAAGGAGAAATTCTTTACCCTACCTATTCTCTCTCTCTACCATGATTCTTTCTGAACTTATAAGTGAAATATTTTAATTTCTTTAATTGAGAATTTTTTATAAATGTGATTTTTAAGTATGTTTTAAAATTTTTAACATTTATTTTTATGTGTGTGTCTGTGTGCATGTGTGTGTTCATTTGTCTTTATGTGGACCGCACATTTGTCAGTCCCTTGGAGCAGGAGTTACAAGCAGTTGTGAGCAGCCTCATGTGGGTACTGGGAATTGAACTCACAGTCCTCTGAGAGAACAGCACATACTCTTAACTGACGAGTCATCTCTTCAGCCCCTTTAAGATACAATTTTGAAGGCACTGGCAATTTCACATGTAGAGCAATGAATCAGGCTCACATCGAGACATCCAGCCTCTTCCTAGGTTCCTGAGCCTAATTCTTTTTCTGAGCGGCAGGCTTCTCATCCAGGTATGGTGGATATGCATCCATCTGCAGGTGCCAAGGCAAAGACTGGTTACCGTGTGATCCCACTGAGTCTCATTCAGCTGCCTGGAAGGTGAGTGAGGTTAGTAGAAGCCACTGCTGCATAGGACTCTCATGAAGATCAAATGCCAGCGCACGTGTGTGTAGCACATGGGTCAATACTTGTCACCTAGCAAGCACTCAGTTTGTGATAGTGGGTGCTATACCTCCAGTCTTGATTGAAATGGTCCTGGTGACCTCTTAAGTGTCACCCTTTTGAGAAGCTAAGTGCATTAACCTTTTCTTCTTGAAACCAAAGCAAGAGCCTTGTGGATTTCTTTAGCAGACGTCTTACAAGCTGTTGCTAATTCAGTATGCTTCTTTCCATTAGCGTTGAAGGAATGCCTCGCAATTTCTCAAACCTGGAATTAAAATCAGAGAGTGCAGTCAGTGCCCTGAGTTAGACTAGGCATAAATAAACTTATCCGGAACTTGCCTAGTTTGAAGATAATTAACTCTACGTCTCTAGAGTCAGCTCTCACCATCTCGGAACCTCATGGTGTTTGGGAGCTGGCTTTATAGCAACTACGTAAGGGCCAAGGTATCCCTGCTTGTGTTTGGGGCTTGTACTGGGGTATGGTCAGCCTCTGTCATGAAGGAGGGATCTGCTTTCAAGGACAAGCTTTTTATTTGTGTTTGTTAAGTTTATTAGAGGGACTCATGAGATAGACTTTGGGCAAAAGAACCAAGGAGAAAAACCCTACCTCTGTTTCTCTCTGCTGTCTCCTAGAAGTATTGTTGTTGTTGTTTTTCAAGAGAGGGTTTCTTTGTGTAGCTCTGGTTGTCTCAGACCTGCCTTGAACTTACAGAGATCCACCTGCCTCTGCCTTCTGAGTGCTGGGATTAAGGGCGTGCACCACCACCTGGGGTGACTCCTAGATTTCCAGCAAGATCGGCCACAGCTGTTGAGCAGGAAGAGGAATTCTGCCCCATAGTATCCTTCTGGACAACACACCTGAGGTTACAGGCATGTGACTGCACACAGCTCTTTATAGGAGTTCTGAGGATTTGAACTCAGGTCTCCACTCTTGCACAAGTGATGCTCCTGACCAAGCTATCTTCCCTACCCAGAAGCAACTTCTGATATCAATGAGCAGTAATTTACAATTCAAGAGAAGACTTGACTCCAGCTTCGCGTCGTAAACCGCACTGAGGAAATGTAGATACGGCACTTAGACCAGTCGTCTATTACTGAGCAACGAGGAGACCTGAAGAACTAGAGTTGAGTAAATTAAGACTGACTGTCCTACCAGGTCCCTTCTGTAGGGGTTTCCATCTGAGGGTTTCCTGCTTCTACCCTGCTTGACCTTGTCAGGACTAGCCCCAAAGGCTCTCATAGAAAAAAAGCTGCAGTACTAGTTTATACAGGAGCACACAGAGCCTGAGTCTACGTAAAACAGAATCTGCATTTCTGTCAGGCACCAGCTGCTGGAAGCGGCCTCTGTAGTCACAGGCTTTCCTCCCATCTTTTTACTAAAAGGACAGATAGCTCAGGATACTTGTGCAGAAAATGCACCGGTACTGCTCTCACAGATGCAGCGTGTAAAAGCCTCCTCTCGGCCCAGAGACAGGAAAGAGTCGCAACTAGATCCATGGAAGATGCAGGCAACCCGCAACCTCAGAACTCAGCCCCTGTCTTCCCATGGCTTCCACTAGCATCTGAATAACAAGGACGTAGAATCATTCCTCAGAACCCAATACATGCCATTTACAGTTGTGTGCTTCGAGACTGCAACGTGAGCCGCATGCCAATGGGCGCATTATTCTTTCTGGGGTCTCATTTGGCTCGGTCTTTTCCCAACAAATGCTTCATTTAAGAACCCTCCGAGGTACTGCGTTAGGTGGCCAGATGGAAGTGAGCCCTACCTAATAACTCAAATCCATTCAATTGTCAGTGGGAAAACCTAAGTCCTTCCAGAACAGAGCTTAGACTGGGTTTATTTCAGTCCAAGTCTGTAAGGCAACGCACACTCACGGCAAGCAGCTGTAATCTCTGTGCACCTAGCACAATCTTGCACGTGGTAGTCATTAATTAAATATATTTTTTAATTAAACTAAATTTCCTAACATTGCCAGCAAACCCATTGCCCAATAGAGTTTCCCAGATCACTGAGTTTCAACTGCCTAACCGCATCCTGTTGTGCTAGGTCGCTCATAGCCAAGGGCTTGCAAAAGCAGCTGCTGAACTGAAGTCTATAGTGATAAACGATTACCCATGATAGTGTTCTATAGTTGCCTCCTAAGTATGAGAGTTATATTGCCCCCATTGTTTGGAAATTAGATGGAGGATGTGGTGTCTTTCAAGACTGTAGAAGGGAACAGATCGCCCAAGTGGCATTTGTCAAAAATATCAAATTCATAATAGTCTCTCATTTTGAGTCAAGGTATTTGATATGTAAGAGTGTTCCTTTATGGGCTGAGGACAGAGCTTAGGTGGTACAATTCTTGTCTAATATGTATGCAGCCCTGGGTTTGACCCCTAGTATCAAATAAAACCAGGTTACTGTTATGTACCTTAAATCCCACTCTAGGAAGTAGAGGCCTAAGAATCATGAGTTCAAGGTCATCCTCAACTATATAGGGAGTTCAAGGTCAATCTGCACCACAATGAGATCCTGCCTCAGAACAAACAAACAAGCAAACAAAGTATGATAATTAGGTCTGTTGTCAACTAAAGCGATCTAGAATCCCCTGAGAAGAGACTGGGTGAGGGATTTCCTACATCCTATTGGCCCGTGAGCCTGTCTTGGAGATTACCGTGATTACATTAGTTGGGGTGGAAGTCTTGCCCATTGAAGGCAGCACCATTCCCTGTGCAGGGGATCCTGAACTGCATGAGTGGAGAAAGGGGAGTTGAGCACAAGCTGCATGCACAAACCCATCCTCTCAGCTCTTGGCTGTAGACACAGTGTGGTCACTGCTTCAAGTTCCTGCTGTCTTGAGTTCCCCATGGCAATGAAACTGTGACCTGGAATTGTGGACTCAAGTAAACAATTTTCCCCGTCAGTTGCTTTTGTTGGGGTATAGTTCATCATCTCAAGAGGAAATGAAAGGAAGACACAAACACATAAAATAAACATAGCCCCAGGTCTGGTGGCAGCCAAAGAACTGCTCCTCCTCTGGTAGGAACTTTGCGAGGTGGTGTGACCCCCCAAGAGGCACAGCCTGGCTTTGGCTTGCCTTTGCTCTTCCCTCTTCCTCACTCTTCCTTCAGTCTACCCAGCCTTCCAGACTCACTTTAGACACTGTGGGCTAGTAAGGTTAATGGCCTCTGGGACATCCATCTTAGTACCGGAGTCAGTGGAAGCTGCAGAGTAATGGTTTTGGATCTGACCTTGGGGAATTTCCTCTGGCAAGTTCTGCCTTTCGTTTTACACAAATAAAAGGTAAAACCAGTGACACAGTGAGAAAGTGTGGAGTCCCGAGGAGCAGCAGGAGTATACCTGCATTACATGATAGTTTAGGCAAAGGCACAAAGAAAGCACAAGGTGTGGTCCTTGACTTTCTGTGTGAGTCCCATGCAATGGTCAGGGGAAGGAATGTCTTCAACAACGCCCTCCTGATGGGGCTGAGAAATGGCTCAGCAGTTAAGAGTACCCGTCGCTCTTGCAGAGGACCTGGGATGAGGTCCTAGCTTAGCAGCTCACAACCATATGTCACTCCAGCTCCAGGGGATCTAACAACCTCTTCTGACCTCTCTGGGCATTGTACCCACATGGTGTAGTTACACAGATGATATAGGATGTCTCTCTTTATGTTGTGAATAGGTTTTATTATGTTTTAATTTTATGTTAACAAAGAAACCAATTTGGCCAATAATCAGACAGAATAGAGCCAGGTGGGAAATCCAAACAGAGATACAGAGAGAAAAAGGATGGAGTCAGGGAGACACCAGCAGCCACCAGAGGAGTAAGATGCCATAGCATTGCTGTTAAGCCACAGGACATGTGGCAATATACAAATTATTAGGAATGGGTTTATTTATATGTAGAGCTAGCCAGTAAGAAGCCCGAGTCATTGGCCAGACAGTTTGTAATCAATATTAAGCCTCAGAGTGGTTGTTCTGGAACTGGCAGGTGGAAGAGAAACCTCCAGTTACACATACATGAAGGCAAAATACACATATAAAATAAAAATAAACAAAACGTTGATCTTCTTAACTGCTCTGAGGTCAAGAGCAGCATGGACCAATTTAACAGGAAGGAGATTGAAGGGATGCATTGTGAGCGGTATCTACCTGTGCTGTGATGCTTGGATCCTGTACCACACTCCTTTTACACAATACCCACTTTGGGTACTTGTCACAAACAACTTGCTCCTTAAGATGGTGACAACGTTTCCAGTAAGTTCTTCCTTCTTATGATCAAATGATTGAGGTTGGATACATATAAGTGAAGGAGTGGTTGCTCTAGGCTGGTCTAAGGGTCACTGTACAAACACATTTGGCTTGTGTACAGCTAGAAGCAAGAGAAGAAACAAGAGACTTGTGTCTGCAATGCTTCTGGTGGGACTACTTCTGCTGAAGACTTCGGTAGCTTTCTCCATGGACCAGCAAGCCCTTCATCTGAAGGTCTTTATTGTGTAAGATTGGAAACTGGCTCATTTACTTCCCATATAGATAGATGTCCTATGAATTCTATGTCTTGGACATTGTTCAGGAAAACAAAACACGCTGGAATGAACTTTAGGACTTTAGGTTCAATAGGGGCTGTTCCTGCTGAAGAGGCCTGCATCCAGGGTCACAGTCTTGTGGGTGCAGCTGTCCCAATGGCCATCCTCCCAGTGGCAGCATTCTTGAGCAGTAGGAGAACCATCATAGTGACATTTTGACTCATCATGTCTCTGCTATCTGGAAATCAGGACAGTGGCACGGCCCTGGCCGTGTTGTCCACTGACTCCCACTCTGTAGAGTGGTCCAGCAGACTGGAGTCCAGAGTCCTGGAAAGCATAGGCTTCTACCCATCCCTCATCTCAGAACAACTCTACAGAGATGCAATTATGACACTGGTTTTCTGATGCAGTGTGACAGCTAGAACCTGTAGCTTAGAGAAGATGCATTCTGGGTCTGGAGAAGTTTGCTCATTTGAAATCGAGCATGAGTTCAACAAATAGTGTCTGGACGCTGTGCTCTTAAGACTTTAACTAAAGGCTTCCATGCTAATCTCCTTCTTCCTCGGGCATGTTTTGAGCTGGCCTCACCCTGCCAAGTCGATCTTTCTACCCAGGCACAACTAGCTTTCCCTGGGATCCTCGGGGCAGATGGAAAGCACAGGATTTACTGGCAGCCGAGTCCAGCCACCTACCTTGCCTCCTTCCTTCTTCCTTCTGCCTTGTTTTCATAGCATTCTCAGAGCTGCTCTGCCATAAATGTTTGGTCTCTTGATGAGTCTGTGAGGTCATCATCTGTAAGCATCCAGGAAAACACTGGTAAGGAGTGTTTGGAGCCTCTTGGCGCAACAGAGAAAAATGGGCATTTGGGAAAACAGGAATCTAGGACAATTTCTGCTTCGCCTTAAAACCGAAGCTGATGTAAGGGGCTGCCAGAAATCTGGAACCGTTTTGCTGGCTGCGAGATTTTAGTGAAAGCATGAACAAGCATGTTTCCTTTTTCTTGAGGCCAGTTCATAACACCCTGGACACTGTCCTTGGCTCTGTCATCTGAGCTCCGCGGCCTGCACGCTACCCTCCCTGTCCTCTTGGCTGGCTTGTCCTTCACTCTAAGCCGAAATAACCCTATTCCCTTTTGTTTGCCCCAGTGTCTTTGATCTCCTTCTCTTGGTTCCCAGAATTCAACATCACCCTTTGCCTTTTTCTTAGCGGCAGACTGAATGTTTCCAACCTCCAAATGATCTTCTGAAGGATTCAGTCAGTGACTTTTCGCATTTAGAGCTGGGCTGGACGAGCCCCAGATGGGGCCATAATGCAATCTCAGCGGCCATTGGGTGTGCAGTCCTGATGTAGACACCCACACGCATGGATGTTCAGGAATGTGAATCAACTACTAAGCTCTTCTCCTTTTAATCCATTTCCCATGATCTCTTTTCTTTCATCTGTAAAATGGAAAGAAGACAGCCCGCTTCACAAACCAGATCAGTTACCCCGACATGTTTTAATAACTCTGAACCCCCACATAGGCATTCTTAGTGTCATTTCTGCTACCCGGCATCGTGCCCAGCATGGCCTGTCTGGTGCTTGGTAATTTTTTTGTTAGGAGAATGTCACAAGAAAGCATTTGTTTGCACTCATTAGAAACAGGCTGGAAAGATGGATGCACAATGATGAAGACCAGGTACAATAAAACTTTACTTCCCAACATGCCCAACATGCCCTTTCCTGGTCGTGGTAATTTTTAAAGAACATTTATTTATTTTTATTGTATGTGTATGGGTGTCGGCTGGCACATATGTGTGTGCACCACAGGAGTGCAATGCCTGAGGAGGCCAGAAGAAGACAGAGGTGCTAGGAATGGAGCCTGGGCCCTCTGCAAGAGCAGCAAGTTTTCTTAGCCACCGAGCCATCTCTCCAGCCCTAGGTATGACAATTATCTAGATATGACCATAGCTGATCACCAGTGTCCCTAGAACAGCCGGGGGCGGGGGGGAATGTCTGTTATTGTCTACCTAAGTTCCATTTGCTTCAGTGACATCCTCTGATCACATTACTCTGTGTCGCCTGCTGACATTTCTAAAACATGTCTGACCTACTTGCTTGGGCTGCCCACAAGTGTGGGTCTGTTTGCCAAAGCCTTCTTCCTGGGCACTGTGTAATATACACAGACTACTCGCACGGAAATCCAACGTGGAAGGAGGACCTTCTCTACCGGGGGCCCTGCGTTAGGCTCCTTGAAATCTGGCAGTTGGGGTTAGCAAATATGTATGTATATTTAATGTACGTTTTTGAAATGGCAGAGAGGGAAATTTGTTTTGAAAGGAGGGAAAGCAAGCAAAGCCCTTCTCCTGTCGGTCTGCGGCTGACAAGCTGCAGCCGAAGGGTTGGCTTGGCCTCTGTTTTCATTGCCAGTGGGTGTGCTTTGAGTTGGCACACACACTCGATGCGCGAATGGCGTGGGAGCTGGGAGAGATGCATTGCTACTTCTCTTCTTAAAATTAACAGTGGAATCCTTATGAGAGCCGTGTGGGCTCCGGAATGTGCCACGCACCGTTCCCCGACTGCATAATTAGGGAGTTCTCCATAATAAAATACTCTTCATTCTTGCCAAAGTCGATGCCCCTTCTCCACCCCCTCCTCCGAGAGGCAGCAGACTGACAGTTGGTTGCTTTGCTGCCTTCCCTAAGTCTTATAATTCCCTCCCAACCTGGTAATGGGGGTTTTGCAGGGAAGCCTGAGACTGCAATTCTGTACTCTGAATCAGTCACCTTTACCTTCCTGGCTCTTCTGAGTCCACAGTGAGTGACTTACTCTACACTGTGTACACGCGTGCTCCCTGTGTGCTCCCCGTGAGGTCAATTCCTAGGGCCTGGCTGCTAGGAAGACCGCTGGGCTGTAGTCCTGCACCTGCAGAATTCCACTCAAGGGTCCTTATTATGAATGCAGACTCAAAGACCCCAACTCAGCTTTCCTGAATTAGAACTACTTTAAAAACAGCCTGGCACACTCCTTTAATCCCAGCACTTGGGGGAGAGGGGAGCGGGGAGGGGGCAGAGGCAGGTGGATCTCTGTAAGTTCGAGGCCAGTCTGGTCTACAAAGTGAATTTTAGGACAGCAGAGCTAAACAGTGAAAGCTAAAACCAAACCAAACCAAAAACAAAAAACGTTCCTTAGGTTGAACCGAAGGCCTTGCTCCAGCTAAACAAATGCCCTGTCACTGAGTCCACTCCTGGCCCCAGCATCAATATTTTAAAGTGTTCTCAGAAGACAGGCTGGGTTTTGGCATTTAGTATCAACCAAGCAGTCAAGAGCCATGCAGTCAGTTCCTGTGGAACATCTACCAGGTTCTAAATGTGGAAATCAGAGTCATAAAAGGAGCTGTCTTCGGGGTTCCTAAGGAAAAACGTCTCCAAAGCTTGCAAGATCCGGGGCAGCATCTTAGTCCAGGAGCGGGAAAAATATGTGACCCTTGCAAATGCAGAGGCTGTAGTGAAGGCTAGCCCGCTGTGTTTCGACTGCACTGGGAAGTCAGGGCTGGCAGGAGAGGTTTTGATAAGAAGTGGGGACGGGGCAGACGGGTGAGAGGGCGAGAAGGTAGGACATGTGTCCTGTTGTGGCTTTCCCAGTGGTGACATCAACTCTCTTTAAATTGTCTGTTAACTAGACAGGCATCACTCTATACTGGCTCTGAAACCATCGCACAGGGACCCATTCCAAGTGTTCTTTTCACGCTCCTTAAAGCCATGCTTAAGTCTTTTTCTCCTATCACCCAGCATACCGCCATGCTGGGCATTTTCCCTTTAGAAAGGCTTTCCCATTCCTTTCCTCCCCTTCCTTTCCTGTGCCATCCTTACAGGCTAGGAGACCACAGCAACCGACTATCACAGTTACATGACTGTCTTGCTTCTAGAACTTTCCCCCAAGCATGCCTTAACCTTATTTTTGACCATGTGTAAGGATGTGCCCACAAGGGCAGGTGCCCACAAAAGCTCTGACTGGAAGCCAGAGTTACAGGAGCTTCGTGAGCCGTCCGATACAGTCGCTGGTAATGGAACCTGGAGCCCCTGGGGGAGCAGCACATGCTCTCAACAGCTGAGCCATCTCTCCATGCCCCAATCACATCGTAAACATGCCTCTAGCCGCATAGCATCCTAAGATCGTGTTTATTAGGCTACGTCTCTCCTCCCTAGCACAACGTTCCGCCTGAATGCCTTTGGCCTACAAAGCTCTTACCACCTGACATCCCGTCTCCTGAAAGACAACTTGTCATTTATCGGTGCCCCGCCGCTAGTCCCCTCACCCAAGATATTAGTCAGTTTTTCTTCCACAATAGCATCCCTGTTTGAATCTCATTATATTTGAGTCTTTACAAGGTTTGTTGTCTTTTGTAAAGAGCACACAGGCCGAGGATTTTCTCAATTGCTTCTGTTTGGAGCAGTGAGGTGACATCTTGCAGCCACACATATTAGACTGAATTCACTGCTAATCTGGAGTATTCACCGGGATTAGCTCTTAAAAACGTAGGAAAGGACGTTTAATGTGGTTGTTACTGCCTACCCTGTGATCCCACTCCCAAAGTTCTGTGAGTAGCTATTGTACGGATTACTAGAAAAACACAGTAAGTGAGGTTTTGTAGAAATCATGGATATGCAAGTCTTAGGAAGAAGAAAGCAAATCCCTGTGACTGACAAACATCAGCTGGGATAAAACCTTTAGTAACCTATCTGCACGTGGATTGAAGTAGTGCCTTATGTCTAAGCCATAGTTGGCCATAGGGAGGAGGTATGTTCTCTGTACGCAAATTATGGCAATAAGTACTCATGACAGTGCATACGCATGCGCACGCGCACGCGCACACACACACACACACACACACACAGAGTTGCAACAATTGTTCATAAAAGATGTGAGAATGTTGTATTAGATGCAGCTGTTCACAGCCCGTGCTCAAGACGGAGGAGATGTGTGGCTTCAATGCCTTCAAGGAACAGCCTGCTCCTGAGGTACCGGTAGATCACTAGTGCTCAGGTGAAGACAGCACTCTGGCCTAATATCTCCTGCTTGAGGCAGCTCAGTCTCTGAGGGAGTGAGGTAAAACTCTGAAGGCCTGGCCCCTGTAGCTTCACTCTTGTGGAACGCTCTGCTCCAGAGTATGAGGGTAGCAGGATCTTTGTCAACTCAGAATCTCTGGTTATTATGTTTCTTTGTCCCTTTCTGCTTCCTTCTCCTCCCTTTCATAGCTGCTGAGCTCTGGGAAGCGTTTTGCTCCTCAGCCTCCACGTCAGCATCTGAAGTCTCCTTTGATAGCATGAGAAACACATTACTAGCTGCTGGAAAATGCTGGGACCCAAAATGATCCATTATGATTAAGTAGGCTTCATCCCAGAGATGCAGGGCTGGTTTAGCATACGCAAATCTATCAATGTAATCCACCATATAAATAAACTGAAAGAAAAAAACCATATGATCATTTCATTAGATGCTGAAAAAGCATTCAACAAAATTCAACATCCCTTTATGATAAAGGTCTTAAAGAGATTAGGGATACAAGGGTCATACCTAAATATAATAAAAGCTATTTACAGCAAGCCGATAGCTAACATTAAATTAAACGGAGAAAAACTCAAAGCCATCCCACTAAAATCAGGAACATGACAAGGATGTCCACTCTCTCCATACCTCTTCAATATAGTGCTTGAAGTTCTAGCAATAGCAATAAGACAACATAAGGGGATCAAGGGGATTCGTATTGGAAAGGAAGAAGTTAAGCTTTCGTTATTTGCAGATGATATGATAATGTACATAAGCGACCCCAAAAACTTTACCAAAGAACACCTTTGGTAATGTGGCAGGATACAAGATCAACTCCAAAAAATCAGTTGCCTTTCTATACACCAAGGACAAGGAAGCAGAGAGGGAAATCAGAGAAGCATCACCTTTCACGATAGCCACAAATAGCATAAAATATCTTGGGGTAACTCTGACCAAGGAAGTGAAAGATCTATTTGACAAGAACTTTAAGTCTTTAAAGAAAGAAATTGAAGAGGACACCAGAAAATGGAAAGATCTCCCTTGCTCTTGGATTGGGAGGATCAACATAGTAAAAATGGCAATTATACAAAAAGCAATCTATAGATTCATTGCAATCCCCATCAAAATCCCATCAAAATTCTTCACAGATCTGGAAAAAACAATAATCAACTTTATGTAGAAAAACAAAAAACCCAGGATAGCCAAAACAATCTTATACAATAAAAGATCGTCTGGAGGTATTTCCATCCCTGACTTCAAACTCTATTACAGAGCTACAGTATTGAAAACAGCTTGGTATTAGCATAAAAACAGAGAAGTCGACCAATCGAATCGAATAGAAGACCCTGACTTTAACCCACAAACCTATGAACACCTGATTTTCGATAAAGGAGCTAAAAGTATATAATAGAAAAAAGAGAGCATCTTCAACAAATGGTGGTGGCAAAACTGGATGTCAATCTGTAGAAGAATGAAAATAGATCCATATCTATCACCATGCACAAAACTCAAGTCCAAATGGATTAAAGACCTCAATGTCAGTTTGAACACACTGAACCTGATAGAAGAGAAAGTGGGAAGTACTCTACAACACATGGGAACAGGAGACCACTTCCTATGTATAACCCCAGCAGCACAGACATTAAGGGCATCATTGAATAAATGGGACCTCCTGAGACTGAGAAGCTTCTGTAAAGCAAAGGACACTGTCACTAAGACAAAAAGGCAACCCACTGACTGGGAGAAGATCTTCACCAACCCCGCAACTGACAAAGGTCTGATCTCCAAAATATATAAAGAACTCAAGAAACTATACCGTAAAAGGCTAATCGACCCAATTATAAAATGGAGCACTGAGCGGAACAGAGAATTCTCAACAGAAGAAGTTCAAATGGCCAAAAGACACTTAAGATCATGCTCAACTTCCTTAGCGATCAGGGAAATGCAAATCAAGACAACTTTCAGATACCATCTTACACCTGTCAGAATGGCTAAAATCAGAAACACTAATGATAGCCTTTGCTGGAGAGGTTGTGGAGAAAGGGGTACACTCATCCATTGCTGGGAATGCAAACTTGTGCAACCACTTTGGAAAGCAGTGTGGCGGTTTCTCAGGAAATTTGGGATCAACCTACCCCTGGACCCAGCAATACCACTCTTGGGAATATACCCAAGAGATGCCCTATCATACAACAAAAGTATATGCTCAACTATGTTCATAGCAGCATTGTTTGTAATAGCCAGAACCTGGAAACAACCTAGATGCCCTTCAATGGAAGAATGGACGAAGAAAGTATGGAATATATACATATTAGAGTACTACTCAGCAGTAAAAAACAATGACTTTTTGAATTTTGCATGCAAACAGATAGAAATAGAAAACACTATCCTGAGTGAGGTAAGCCAGACCCAAAAAGAGGAACATGGGATGTACTCACTCATATTTGGTTTCTAGCCAGAAATAAAGGAAATTGAGCCTATAATTCGTGATCCTAGAGAAGCTAAAATAAGAAGGTGAACCCAAAGAAAAACATATAGGCATCCTCCTGAATATTAACCTTCATCAGGCGATGAAAAGAGACAGAGACAGAGACCCACATTGGAGCACCAGACTGAAATCTCAAGGTCCAAATCAGGAGCAGAAGGAGAGAGAGCACGAGCAAGGAACTCAGGACCGCGAGGGGTGCACCCACACACTGAGACAATGGGGATGTTCTATCAGGAACTCACCAAGGCCAGCTGGCCTGGGTCTGAAAAAGCATGGGATAAAACCAGACTCGTTGAACATAGTGGACAATGAGGACTACTGAGAACTCAAGAACAACGGCAATGGGTTTTTGATCCTACTGCACGTACTGGCTTTGTGGGAGCCTAGGCAGTTTGGATGCTCACCTTACTAGACCTGGATGGAGGTGGGTGGTCCTTGGACTTCCCACAGGGCAGGGAACCCTGATTGCTCTTTGGGCTGACGAGGGAGGGGGACTTGATTGTGGGAGGGGGAGGGAAATGGGAGGCGGTGGTGGGGAGGAGGCAGAAATCTTAAGAAAGAAAGAAAGAAAGAAAGAAAGAAAGAAAGAGAGAGAGAGAGAGAGAAAGAAAGAAAAAGAAAAAATTCTGGGGCCCTATGAGAGAGAGCTGAGTGACCTTGTAAGCACAGGGTCCGAGTTCAACCCCCACAGCCCATGTGGAAAATAGATGTGGGATGCATGCTTGTGGCTTGTGACCCTGGAGCCGGTGAGGCTGTTCCAGGCCGATCCCTGGAATTCACTCGTCAGCCAGCCTAGCCTCCTTGGTGAGTTCTAGGCCAGTGAGAGACCCTGTCTCAAAAGAAGAAAAAAAGTGTATAGAGCTTGAGAATTAGCACCCCAGGCTGCTCTCTGCCTACACACACACATACACACACACACACACATACATGTTCACGTGCATCTCCACATGTATGTGTATCAACACATACACACAAAGGCAGAAGAGGGTTATTACCTGCTTATCTAAATCCTTACAACATTGCACATTTGAACCAGCTACTAAATTTTCTCTTGAAAGTTGATGTCTCTAGGAAAGTTTAGTTTCACCAGACGACCAAGGTTAGTTCTAGTTTACGGCACTAAGGGTTCCCTTCACTCTGCTATTCAGACCCCCCTCTCACTTCCCTCCCACCCCATGCCTCTCTCTCTGCACCCCACCACTGCATCCTCCCCGTAAGCCTGGCTCAGGCCATCCCTGTTACACTGAGTGCCCTTTCCTCTGATGGCTTGCACACCAGGGCCTCCCCCCACCATTCTTCAAAGTCTTCAAGGGAGCTGCAGCCTCTTTGCGGAAGGCTTTTCCGATGGGTGTAGTACTGTCTTTTATTCCTATATTTATTTAAGTAAAAAATTGTCATTATTTGTGTGTGTGCGTGCGCACATGCATGCACGTACACTCACATGTGGGCATGCTGGCCAGAGGTTGACCTGGGATGTCTTCTTCAGTCTCTCTTTGTCTTAGGTTTTTTTTTTTCTTTCTTTTCTTCAGAACCAGTAAGACCTTAAAGGGGTGTCTAGACATAAGATCAGTGTCTCCAGGTCAATAATTTTCCTAGAAATCTGCCTAACAAGAAACTGAGCCCTTCCACTATAACAACAAAAGCCAAAGTATGGGGTAGAACTCAAAACAGAGAGCAGTATCATACAGAGATAGAGGCTGAACCACACTGAACGAGAGGCCTGGCGTTACAGGTTGTTATGATGCTCCCACTGATCTTGGGAGACAGGGTCTCTCACTGAGCATCGTGCTCACGAATAGACTGTCTGACCAGTGAACCCAGGGAGCTCCTTTGCCTCCCAGCACTGAGATGAGAGGGGAGCACTGCTGCCCTCGGCCTCCATGAGGGTGCTGGGATCTGAACTCAGGTCCTCATGCTTGCTTAGTAAGCACTTTATTGATGGAGTCCCCTCCCTCACAGCGTCTTATACCTGTTTTTGTTTTTTCGAGACAGTGTTTCTCTGTATAACAGTCCTGGCTGTCCTGGAACTCACTCTGTAGACCAGGCTGGCTTCGAACTCACAGAGATCTATCTACTTCTGCCTCGTGAGTACTGAGATTAAAGGTGTGTGCCATCACCGCCCTGCCAAATATAACTTTATTTTTAAACTAGAATAAAACTTCATTTCATCCTAACAAAACACCTTACCTGAGCACCGTCGTTCCCTGATTGTCTCATGTGAACCAGACACTAAACATGTCTGGCCTAATCTTGTTACCCCACAGAACAGAAAGCAACTGAGTTAATGTAGACACTATAGCCATGATAAAAACATTAGGACACAATCAGAAAAACTTAATGCTTATAGCCTGGAGCAGGACATTCCATGGCTTGCTTTCTGCATTTGTCCTTAAAAATAAATAAGCAAACAAATAAACTAATAGCAGTTTCACCGTCAACTTCATTAGGAAAATGTTGCCTGCATTGCTGTCTTACTGGAAGCTAGCACACTGACTCATGAGATGTGGGAAGTTAGGTAAATAAAGCTACCTGCCTTTATTTAACCCAAATTATATCACTAAAAATATCACACTTATTTCTCATTTTTAAATGGTGTCAATGTCTCTACAAAATTTATGCTTGGCAGAGTATACCCTAGAACCATGTGTTGGCCAATAGTAGGGTGAACATAAGTTCTGAGCTTGGGTAGACCTAGACATCCAGAAATGGACACTCCATGGCCTGTCATCATGGTTCTGCAAGAGGGTGGAAGATGTCACGAGGGCAAGCACAGGAGGCCTCTGGATGTTGGTGATCAGTTCCAGTGGGTTCACGGTAATGGCTGCTCTAGAGTGGCCAGGCTAAATCCTGGCTATGCATGGGCAGCACCCAGAAGTTTTAAAATATCTGTAGCCTGGTCTCACTCCATAGACATCAATAAGATGTTAAAAACTCTCCCTGTTATTGAATCAGCCATCAAAGTCGAGAATCTCTGCTCTGGGAGTATGGGGTGCTTGGACTACTTTTCTTCTGTAGGCTAGGATCCCTTTTCCCCTGCACCCCCTTCCTTCCCCCTTCCTTCTCCTCCTTCTGCCCATCTCTTATCTTTTTCTCTTCCTCCATCCCTCCGCTTCCCTGTCTCTTTTATGTTAGGGATTGAACTCAGGTCCTTCTTGCACACTCTAGGTGAGTGTTTGACTGAGCTACAGCTCCAGCCCCTACATTCCCTCTACCAGAAATCAAAAGCTGGACAGAAACACAGGACTCTAGGCCCTAGCCAGCTCTCCTTGGGCATGTGCCTGAGTAGGGTTGAGTATTAGTGACTGAGCTGAACCTCTTGGGCAAGGAACTCTATTGTCTTTCACACCTGTGGTCCAGGTGTCTGTCCTGTGTGACTACTTCTTAATTCATGATCACCTAAAAGCTTTGTCAGTCCTGGGCTCCTCAGCTGTCAGCTCCCTTGAAGGATGGTTATCTGTCTCTTGGATGAGCACCCAAGGGCCCTCCAATGGAAGGTTTCAAAGATCTGTAAGCCAATATTTAAATGGGGACTCTAAATTGGTGACAATCTCTTCAGCCCTAAGGTAGCAAGTTAGACAATCTAGAAAAATAATTTTACTTACACAGATGTCAAACGGTATCAGAAACGATTCTTTCCACTCTTTTTTTTTTTTCCAGATTTCATATAGGAGGGGCAGGAGTCAAAGATGGAGACCCCAATGAATGAGGCAATTGATCAAATGCATTTGAATGAAGTATAGTTGAGTTTGCTGGTCAGGTGGAGAAAGAGAATCCAAGCAGAATGAACAGAAGCTGTCAAACTCCTGCTTTCCTTCCTTCCTTTCAGGGTCTCTATGTAGACCAGGCTGTCCTCGAACTCAGAGATTCATCTACCTCTGCCTCCCCAGCGCTGGAATTACAGGCATGTGCCACCAAGCCCAGCTCCTCTCGGACCTAAGTAGCTATAGCCAGCTCCTCATTCTACTCTTGTTTGCTACTTGGCCCCAACTCATCCATTAGTTCCTTTATTTAGCTGCTCTACAGTCCCTGGTTAGCCTCTGTGCTCTGAGAGCCACACTAGTCTCTGGGAACACCAGGGCTTGCCCACAACAGAACACATAGACTAGAGACAGTTTCTAGGGGTTGCCTGGTTTTAAAAGAAGACACTGGTGGGGCTTTCAGACCTGGAATCCTAGCATTTGGGAAGTAGAGGTAAAAAGATCGTAGTTTAAGGTCATCCTAAGCTACATAAAAGACACAAGGCCAGCCTGGGCTTCATGAGATCCTGTCTTACAAAATCAAAAAGAAGGTCTGGAGAGAGTCCAGCAGTTAAGAGCACTTCTTGGTTTTACAGAGGACCCGGGTCCCATTCCCAGCACTTATATCACGGCTTACAACCATCTGTAACTCGAGTTCCAGCGAATCCCACACCCGCATCTGCCCTCTGTGTGCACAATGCACACACATACATGCAGACAAACACTCACACAAAAAATTTAAAACAAAACAAAACAAAAATAAAAAGAAAGTTAGATATATCATGTCATCAATAAAGCAGAATAATCTTTTTAACTAAATAAGATGATTATTTTGGGGCTTGCTCTGGCACACTGACTTTAAATTCCATTTAAAAAGAAGGCAGAAGTTGATCTGATTATAAATCTTGTCATTCAGATTTTTTTTACAGGAAATATGCCCTATCTGCCCAAATCTGATACCAGTATCCTTGAGAACAAAGGGCATGGTCATTCTGATGTGTCTGTCATAAGCTATGACATGGTCTGACAATCAGACTGGATGTAACCAAGTGGCAAGAATGGACAGACACGTTTGCCTGTGTCAGACATGCAGCAATAATATTCCTTCCTGTAGCAAGAGCCCAAGAAATAAACTGTCCTCTTTTTGTCTCTGAATTCTCAAAGGAATGGAAGGAAAAATCAAGGCTCTTGGTTACAAATCGAAGACCCTTTCTTGGATGTCTTATGGCAAAAGCCATTCACATGTTGGGCAACTTACAGAGCTAAGAGGAAGGCTGAAGACTCAAGCATGGAAATGGGCAACCAAGAAAGGCCAGGCTGGGAAGCCAGTGAGAAGGTGGTACAGGTGCCACAGGTGTGCATGCTGCTATTCTGCAAGACTCGCTCTGAGCAACAGCATCAGCATCACTGTCACACCAGCATCCTGCCTCTGTCACCTCTCATTTGGCCATCCGGGGCTGTATATCTACATTACACCTTCCAAAGGGTGGATCCACGTGTATTTGGGCTTTGTGAGTCTATTTACCTCAGGTAGGGCACCAACAAAGGACCAAGGAAATGGTTCCACCTCTGTGTAGTTTGGTGAGTCAATGAGTTTCTCGACTAAGCGATTACTTACAGGAAAGTGGATGACCCCAGACATTTGCATCAGTGGGAAGTCTCAGCCCAGCACCCCAAAACAGAAAACTGCAGGTAAAGTCTTGTTTTCGGTCAGCCTTCTACTTTCCGCATGTTCTAGAATTTTTCAAGGTCACATACAGCTGCAGCTTGATTACACGCAATTTGGGTATGGCAGATTCAGCGGGTCTAGCCTCTCAGGGGAGGTCTAATGGCCTCCCCCAACTGTTCTAGAAGAGAACTTGATCGTCCCTATCCTGAGTGTCATGTGCAGCAATCAAAGCTGTTCTCATGCCAGTCATGAAGGATAGCATCTACAGCAGCAACAGGCTGGCACTTCCCACTCCAAGAGTAAGAAGTCAGCTCCCATGATGCATATTATCAGAGGTTAGTTGACAACCTCTAGTTAGTTAGTAACATAAGAATAGAGTGTGTGTGTGGGTGGGGGGGCAGAACACGACATGTGTTCATTTAAGGTGGAACCATTTTTATTTATGTATTCACGACAATTAAGTGATTGGATATCTTTAAATAAAGATGGTACCTTTAAGACTGAGTTCATCCCTCCTTTTCTAGTCTCTGTGGCTCGCCTGTGGTAAGTGTCTGTGGAAGTTTGGTGTTGTAATGGTTTAGTTGTCAACTTGACACCATCTAGAATCACCCAGCAAGAGAATCTTGGTGAGAAATTATTTAGATGAGATTGGTCTGCCTGTGAGGGACTTTCTTTTTCATTCAAGAGGGTGTTGCTTTGTCTAGCTCTGGCTGTCCTGGAACTCGATTTAGACCAGGCTGGCCTCAAACTCACAGATCCATTCGCCTCTGCCTCCCAAGTGCTGGGGTTAAAGGTGTGCACCACCACTGTCTTGGCTGGGACTTTCTGGAAGACCCACCGTGAATGCGGCACTGTTTCATGGACTGGGCTGGGACTGGATGAAGAGGGAGAGGTGCTGAACACTGGCAGGCGCACAAACTTACTGCCTATGGTCTCGACCATGGATGTAATGTGAGGGACTGTTTCAGGTTCCTGCTGCCCCTACTACCCTGCAGTGATGGACAGACATAGGGAACAGCGAGTCAAATCAAGCTTTTCTCCTTTCCATTGCTTTTGTCTTGGTGTCTTATCACAGCAACGGGAAACAGAACGGACAGGTCCTTGCAGTTCTAAGACAGACAGGTCCTTACAGTTCTAAGACAGGTCCTTGCAGCTTGCCTGTGCAGGGAAGAAGACAGGAAGACTTGCAGACTAGGCAGCGCTGCTGCAGCAGATCCAGAAGCCCCATCTGAATTACCTTAAGCAAAACTGACAATTTATTGTAAGTGTATGGAGAGTTGTAAACCACAGCTTAATAAAAGAGAGAGAGAGAGAGAGAGAGAGAGAGAGAGAGAGAGAGAGAGAGATGCTTCCTATGGAATTCTAATGGGAGAGGATGACACAAATCCAGAGCCTGCAATCCTATCAGGCTCTGCCTTTAATTTAATATCGTTAGAGGAGTAGTTTTTATATCCTAGGAATTATGAATATTGGTTGGGCCCACTGCATAAAGTTTCTTATAACTTTATGAAACCAGAACTAAAATGATTCCATTTTACAGAGCAGGTAGCCTAGAGTATTAGATTCATGCAGCCAAGTGCTGCCTTGCTAGTCCCCCGTGACCTGGAGCCTGTCCCCGCGATCATCAAGCTCCATTTTCCCGTCTCAGTGCACGGTTCTCTGTTCTTTGTCACACAGATTCCAAATGTTACACATGCCGTCATCAGTCCATGGAGAGGTCCCTTCTCTGCTCCTAAAGCTCAGTCCCTCAGAGGGAGGACTGTGGCTAGACAGCGTTTGGTTCTGGGGCCTGCAGGTAAGACGTAAGCTCTCAGCGCTGCGCCTGCCTGCCTGCCACCATGCGTCGTACAACTGTGATCCGAGGCTGTAAGTGAGTGCCCAGCTAGATGTTTTCTCTTGTGTGTTGCTGTGGTCATGGTGTTCCATGGCAGTGGAACAGTGACTTAGACAAGATGTGGATGGACATGCCCTGCTAACTGGAGAGACTGGCGCGTGTGCGGCTCTGGATGCAGGACAGTGTTTCCAGGGACTGAGGTTGGGGGGTGTCCAAACAGTTGTTAGCTGTGCATTTCAACTTTGCCTTCAGGGGGCTCCTTTGTTTTCCTTACTTTGCCGAAATTTAGTGTTGCCTTCATTGGTTAATTAATAAAGAAAACGCCTTGGCCCTTTAATAGGACAGGAAATTAGGTAGGCAGAGTAGACAGAACAGAATGCCAGGAGGCGAGGAAGAGGCCCCTCTAGTCCTTCAGTACTGGTCAGAAATTTCCAAGAGTGCATGCTACTCACTTATTGGTGCTTCGGAGGCACCAGGACACTCGTAGGGGGAGCCCTTGTTGCAGAGTTTATAGATAGATTCAGGATCTTCCAGTACATGAACGATTCTCGCATAACCTGGAGCAGAAGGGTCCTTCCAGATAGTCTGGGGAGACTGGCACACAATCAGCAGGGTCTTTGGGTCTGAAGGAAACCATACGGGAAGGACAGTGTGACCTGAGGGCTGCAGAACCTGGCATCCCAACCCCAAACAGGACAGAGGAGGCCCCGGAGTGATGGCTGTCAGCTCAGCAAAAGGGGAACCCGCGGTGACTTCATTGAATAGGTCTGGCATGTCTTGAATACTTGAGCTTAAGAATGAAAACTCTTGGTTGCTGCAATTGTGTGTACTAAGGTTGGATACACAGCCTTGAGAATGTCTGGGGTGGGCCCAGCACCCAGCTGGCATCTTAATGGCAGCACCCAGGACTGCCTGCAGCGTTGCTTTCCACATTGAAAGCTTGACACGGGCTTATTTGGGGGCTCTTTTGTGGGCGGCTCTGCAAACTGACAGTTCAATAGTGTATAGGAATGAGCTCAGTTAGGATTCACTTCAAATCAAAGGTAGACACGTTTCAACGAAAGTCCGTGGAATGCTTTGGAAGACTCAAGGAAGAGAAGTCACAGGGAGATGGCGACTATGTTTGAAGGCGGTCTGTGCAAAAGCTCTAGGATTTGTTGAATCTCTCTGCACTGCATTTAAATGCTTATTTTATTTATAAAAAAAAATCCAGAAGAGACGACATAAAGAGATCCCCTATGTCTGACTTGCAAAGAAAGGGAACAATACAGCATTCTGATCTGCAAATCCGTAGTCAAACACTGAGCAAATAAAAGGAACGCTGCGTTAACACTTTTCCCTTCACACTGAAATGTTCAGTGTTTGTATTGTCTGAGATTCCCATTGGATCGACCGCCCTCTACTGGTCAGAAGCCGAGATGCCACCGCGGGGATCACGTGGTCGCCCCACCCACGGTAGAGCATTTCTGTCTGTCCAATTGTGCAAATTTCCGGTGACAATGATTGGTAAGCACGTGGCTGTGGTTAAGTCGACACGGCGCGACCATTTTATGTGAAGAGTACTTTCGTCTATCTATACAAGCATGTTTTGTGACCGGAAAACCAAAAGGAGTGACGGACCCCGCCCCGTCCCACTATTTCATTGTCTTTCTCTTGCTGGTATGTTATATATCAATCATTCCTCGGTAGCTTATTAAAACAGATGCGGATTTAAAGGCTTTTGAAAGTTACAGCTACCGTTGAGTGCAGTGTGAAATAAAAATGATCCTCACTCTCAACGGAAAGATCTGATCTTGCTATGGAATGAAAAAGCCGAACGCTTGCGACAGAGAAATCCCTCTCCCTCCCCCACCGGGGACTTTTTGTAGGGATGGAAAAGCCTCCTGCGGCAACCATCCTAGCGCTACTGCAGGAGACTCGGCGAGATGGCGGCGGGCTCCTCCCACCTCTGCCGCAGCCGAGATCAATAATGCAAGGCTCTGCGGCAAACACGCGCCTCCTTTCTTCCCTTGCAGCGGCCATCAAGAGCCTGCGACTGGAGCATTGATCCGTCGCGCCATCTAGTGTCCTTTAGGGTCCAGTGCAGCTTTGAGCTGGAAAGTCCGGAAACAGCTTGAAAGCCGCATCGGGTTGACCAGAGTTTTCAACAGCTGAACTCGTTTAAACGGACAAAGAAAAAGATAGCTAAGTAGTGTGTCTATTTTCCCGTGAAGGCTCTCTTAATGTCAGTCGTTGCATGGAATAAAGACTCGTTACGTTTTATCCCCCATGTCTTAGTCATGGTTACTATTGCGGTGACGAAACGCCATAACCCAAGTAACTTGGGAAGGAGAGGGTTTATTTGGATCACACTCCAAATCACTCATCATTATCGAAGGACGTCAGGAAAAAAAAATCAAACAGAGCAGAAACCTGGAGCTGATGCAAGGGCCATGGAGGAGTGCAGCCCACTGGCGTGTTCCTTGCGGCTTGCTTAGCGTGCTTTCTTAAAGAATCCAGAACCCACCAGCCCAGAGAGGGCACCACCCACAGTGGGCTGCGCCCTCCTCCGTCAAACGCTAAGAAAATGCCCTACAGGCTTGTCTACCGCCGGATCTTGTGGAAGCATTTATTTAGTTTTCAATTGAAGTTGTATTTAAATGCTTGTTTCTTAACGACTCTAGTTTGTGTCAAGCTGACATACAACTAGCTAGCACACCCATTATTTTGAAATAGTCTGATCACTGTATGATCCAAGCTAATAGGATATCTGGCAAAATCTGAATTTCTGGTTTAAAAAACAATAATTATTTAGTATAAGCATGTCATATATGCAATGAAACATTTCACTAGGAATCCTGACGTGATCACTATCTTTGGTTTTATTAGCGCAGTTTGACAACACTCCTAGAAACAGACTTGTAGTACAGGTTTTAGAAGGGCTCATAGCCAGAGTTGGACTGCTTGAGGCATTTTGCTGTGGGCGCCCTCTTCTGGCCTCCACGGGCACTGTACTCATCCGCTCCCTTAACAGACCCATTATCAAAACAAAACAAAAACCCAGAAAACTAAAAGTTAAAAAGAAAACCAGGAGCCAGGCGGTGGTGGCTCATGCCTTTAATCCCAGTACTTGGGAGGCAAAGGCAGGTGGATCTCTGTGAGTTCGAGGCCAGCCTGGTCTACAGAGGGAGTTCCAGGATGGCCAGGGCTACACATGGAAACCCTGTCTTGAAAAACAAAAACAAACAAACAAAAAATAAAAAAAAAGGAAGGAAGGAAAGCAAGCAAGCCAGGAGCAGCACACTGCTTTATGCAAGCCTTTCTTTCTTGCAGCATTAGCTCCACCCATATCCAGGAGCACAGCTAATACTTGGTCCTCTTTTCTCCCTACTTCTCCTGTGACAGTTTTCTGTGTCTGTGTCTCATTAACCCAGCCCTCTTTCCCACTCAGAGCTCCCTCTGCAAACCAGAGTAACAAGGCAAGGTATGGTACTTCCACTTTTGGCCTTGTTTTCCTTATGACCTTGGAATGAGGCTCTGACCCAGGGCCCACACAGGTGGCAGGGCAGGGCATTTTGTGGTTTGCGTGTTGCTAGGGACCGGGTTTACTAGAAACTAAACAGAATGTGGTAACCCCTCTACTCCTCACACGTCTGGAGAGAGACTGCAAACTGTGGGTCCTCTCCTCTCGCCGCCTCTAAGAAGGCACAAGAGCTGTTTCACAGAGCTGTGCACAGATCAGGAAGGCAGAGAGAGCATGCCTTCTCTCCTGCTTGTGGGACTGCAGTCATGTTGGTCTCCAGAAGCTAGAGCTTGGTAGATTTGGGGATATAGTCAATAGAAGGGCTTGAAAGCAGTATCAGCAGATGGGCACAGAAGTAAACACGCAGTAGATGCACTTGAAACTATAGCCACGCTTGGCTTTTGTCGTTAAAATGTTATTTCAAAGAGAATCGTTTCTGACTCCCAACAAGTTTCTATTGTGCACCTACTGTGTGAATGCCCTTTAACACTGTTGAGCCTGTGAAACTAGCCTGACTAGACGGTTCACCAGTTTATGTGGGTTGCCGATTGCATGAGTTAGTTTTCATATTGCTGTGATAGAATGCATGGGAGGGACAGAGAAAGTGTTTCCCTGGGTCACAATCTGAAGATACAGTTCTTTGTGATGGAGAAGTCCTGGCGGCAGGAGCTGGGCTTCCATCTACAGTTAGGGAGTGAAGAGCAATGGATGCTGGTGCCCAGCCCACTTTCTCCTTTTCATTTGGCCCAAGCCACATGCTCCGCAAACTCACTTTCTCTGGCTCGAACCCTCCTCCTCACCCCTACCTGAGGATGACTCCACAGCTCCCTTTCTCTGGCTCTAACCCTCCTCCTCACCCCTACC
>JABTXL010001153.1:4745915-4756942 GCA_025134845.1 Neodon shergylaensis
TCCACAGCTCCCTTTCTCTGGCTCTAACCCTCCTCCTCACCCCTACCTGAGGATGGACAGTGGCGCACCCTTCCCCCTCACCACCACAGAGACTAACTCCACCTCTGGTATTGTTGAACAACAGCAGTGCAGGAGGCCCAGAAGGCGCCTTGATCCGAGATTAGGCCTCTGAGCTCCACTCTCCACGGTTTGGACTGCACCTGGATTTTCCACCTCTGGAGACACACACTTGAGGCCTCGGCTCCATGAACAGTCCTCCAAGGAAGTTGGCTGACACCGGACCCTCTGGGATCAAGCGAATTCCCCGGATGCATCACACTGAGCTTGGTCCCACCACGCTCTTGCTCCTTCCCTAGGGTTACTCGCTGGTGGGGACCAGAGTACCCTGTCCTCACTTGGGTCTCCAACATCCTCTCTTCTCCTGGCACCATTGTCAATGAGATCAAGATCAAGTGACAGGATAGACCAGTTCAGTGGCTTCCACTTGCTGTTTGGGGCATGGCATGGTGACCTCGTGAAATCTAGGAGGAGACCAAGAGAGAGAAAAATAGTGAAAATGAGAGGCAAATTAACATGCTACAGACTACGATGCGATGTATAGGCTCCGTGGTGCTGCCAGGGATATGACAAGGTGACAGGCAGCTTGGGACCCTGGCTCTACCTTTTCCTCTCCACGGAACTTTACCTAACTTCCTGGTGAGTGAACAAAGGAGGTAGTAGTACTTTCTCACGCGTGGCTGTGAGAATCAAGTGTTTTATATCCAACCGTGAGTGCCCTATGGAGAGACAGGCGAGCTCCCCACATGTTAGTTATTATTTCTAGTCAGTCTACTTTCCCTGAGGGGAACGCGGACCCTCCCTCCCTCTCTCGGCCTCCTTTCCAGTAGGTTACTACACAACAATCCTTGTCGCCCTTTCAGACCTAGGGATCCGTAACCAAAGAGATGGGAAAAGAAGGGCTGAAGAGAGGGGTGCATGCTCTGCGAAACTTGCTGACCAAGAGCACGAGTTCTGACTTTTGCCCGCCCAAGAAGGGATTCTACAATGCCCTTACCAGAGGGACTAATGACGGGATCTGTCCTTTGCTGACGGGGCTCTCCTTGTGAGAGGCTTGCAGCCTGCCTGAGCACTGGGGTAGAAATTCTCTCTTCATCCGGTGTCATCTCTGAACTTTTGAAGCCACTTGCAATGTAAATTAGCTCTTATCTGTCGTTCTCTCGGAGTTTCTCTTCTGTTATTAGCCTTTCTGCAATTTTTAATGACGGATATTTTGTGTGTTTGTTTATTCAAGGTCTGCTCTGCCGGTAGATTGCATAGGTCTTGGGGACAAGGATTAAGGGTGTTTTATTGACCAAGCACAATGACTTAGCTTTAACTTTTTGATCTGGTAAATGAGGACAGCAATACCGCTTTTGTCCACCTCACTGAGCTGTGAAATTAAAAGAGATAATACATGGGAAGCGTCCTTGTAAGTCGTGAAATGTGCTCCGCAGAGTTATGCTTAGGGCTGTGTCAGTTTGAGGGGACAGCACAGGCTCAGGCTGTGGATGAGATAATCGCGAGAGAGATGAGATATAATCGGAGAAAGTCCTTGGAAGAGGTGACACCGTGACAGCTTTTACTGCGTAGAGCTAGCACAGCGGTTCCCACCCCTAAAAATATCCAGTTCATGCAGCCGGGAGTGAAATAGTTAAACAGCAGCGCAGGCTGGAGAAGTCTAAGTGTGGGTGGCAGTGAGTACCCCAGAGCTGATGGGGTCTCCTAAGTGGGTGGAAGTGAATACCCCAGAGCTGATGGGGTCTCCTAAGTGGGCAGAAGTGAGTACCCCAGAGCTGATGGGGTCTCCTAAATGGGCAGAAGTGAGTACCCCAGAGCTGATGGGGTTTACTAAGGTAGGCGGAAGTGAATGCATCAGAGTGGATGGGGACCCTTAACCGCGTGAGGTTTTGCTAGCCAGTTGTTCTTTTCCCACTACAGCAAGGACGGACAGACAGTAGGACACCCTCCCTGTTCCACAGCTGTGAGAGTGCGCAGTGAAGGAAGACATTTCCAGAGAACTGGCTGCGGCTGCAGGCTTTTCACGGAGAGCAAAGGTGGAGAGCGTGGATCCCTCTGCAAGTCCGGTCGGTGCAGATATATGGAGCTCTACATTTGAAATAGGGGGAGTGGGAGCGAGAGAGATGTGGTTGATGAGCCAGAGAACAAGACATTATCAAATCAGATGGCCAGTTTGGGGCAAGGATCACTGTGTCTGGGGATCCAAATGCCAAATGATCACGACACCAGGGAAATAAAAAGAGAAAGCTCAGACTGGACCAAAAGCAGACACAGTTTCCCTAACTGAGCCACTCTGGGCTTTTGTCTTAATTCTTAAGGAGCAGGACACCCCAGTGATGGTTAGTCTTGATCATCAACTTAAAGGGCTCTGGGATCAATTAAGAAAAATATCCTTCCTTGGATCTGTAGGGGTGTTTTTTAGAAAGGATAAGCTGAGGTGGGAAGACCCGCCCTCAATACGGGCAATACCATCGCATGGACTGGGCTCCTGGGCTGGATTTAATGGAGAAAGCAATGAGCTCTGACGTTCATCTCTTCTTCCCGACTTTGAGTGCAACGTGCGGTGCGCGGTGGCCCCACGCTCCTGCTGAGGCTTCTGTGCTGTGATGGACGGCACATGTAGGCCCTACCTTAACTCACCTCTGTCAGGTATTTCCTCACAATGAAGAGAAAAGTAACCGATCTGAGGCCTTAGAGGTGCAACTGCACGGGGGTCATCTGGTGGTCCGCAGCATGTAGCTGCGGGCTGTCTGCGCGTGCACAGGCTTCTTGCACTGCGGACTCCTCAGTAACATCAGACTCCCCGGGTTCGCCATGGAAGGCCTTAGCCGTGTGCTATGTTTATGCTCATAGAGGAGCAATGAGTTCAGGATAAGAAAGACATCAGGATACCATAGGCTCGGGGACAGGCCAGAGGAAAGGGCTTCTGCCTGCTGGATCCTCAGGAAGGCAAGTCTCTGATAGAGAAAGAGAAAAGGGCAGGAAGGGCTCACAGAGGTGCTGGTGACAACACAGGAGGGGACTGGCCGGCGGCCACATGTGGGGAGGGATGGGTGAGGAGAAACGGTACAAATACAGAATAACTTCACTTTTTAGATTTTTAAAGATTGTTTAAATTGATACGTAGAAACATACAATTGTACAAATTAACGTGTAATTTGTAGTGTTCCCTAAGTTTTTAAAATCCTACTATTCTCTATGGCTGTCAATGTTTGGTCCTCTGCTGGGAAAGATCTGGGGTTAACTTTTCTGTAACCTTCCATGGAACTGAGACCCCAGAAAGGGGCCTAGCTTAGGCAATGCACTGGGAGAGTCCATCCTCATGACCTAGGTTTACTGGTTACTGTCCTCCAGGGGTAAGATATGTACTGGCATAGAGGACAGGGAAGTGGGGGGCAGCTCAGAGACAGTGAGCTGGTGGCTGCCTACCACCTCAGGAAAAGCTGCTAGAATCCGCTGTTGGTAAAACATGAAACTCGGGTGGCACCTAAAGGGTGCCAGACCAGGGCCCCCAGCAGAGAAATCAAAAACAGAGACCAAGGGCAGGGAGGGGACGGTGTCTAAGGCGGCTAATGCCAGTCACCTCCTGGAAGACAGGCTTAGACCTCAAGAACAGAGCGCCAGCCCTTAGCCAGAGAGAAGCCTCCACTTGACCTTGCCCAGTCCCTGCAGGAAGGTGCTGCTGGCCTCTGGAGACATAAGCTGCGCAGACCAAAGGTGCTTCTAGAAGTCACATGAAGTAAGCAGGGCACTGGAATGGATGGATCCTCAGACGGAAAGTGCAGCCTGGCCCGGGAGGTGGAGACGTGGTTCCCTGCAGAGGACACAGGGGAGCTTTGTGCCCTAGGCTAGGACGGGCCAGCGCTCCTCCGACTCTCCATCCTCCCACGTCCCGGCCACGTCCCGGCAACATGCACAGGCGTCTCTTATGCACTCTGCTCATTCCTGGATTGGCACAGGTAAGTCTTTGTTTTACACCCCGGCTTCAGCTGTACTCCTTCAGGCCCAAAGGAAAACGGCAAGACAGAGATGGGGAAAGATGCGGGTAATTATTTCGTGAGAATGGGGAGCCATTTTCCTTTCCAGAAAGTTCTGTTTTACAGTTCAGGAGCTTTGTGAGATGCTGGACGTTTCTCCTTTTGAGGTGTGCCCTCTAGTTTGCTTGTGATGTGTGAACAGTCCACAGACATTACTTTATATCTGTTTACAGAGTCCAGTCCCAGCTCTGGAATGGGTAGTGCTCGTGGTCACAGCCGTAAACATGGTCCCTTCAGGCTGGTCACAGGCACCGGTTCATCTTTCCAGAGCTTGCAGTATACAAAGAGTCCCTGGAAAAACGGTTTTGGACATTTTTTTTTTCCATTGAAGCCTGTCCTTGTTTGAAAGAAGCACTTAGGAAGGAACATTTAGTTTTGTTGTTTTTTTTTTTTTAAATGTCCTATTACTTTGTCTTTTCTCAAGCCTCACGTCTCTGACTTTTTTGTGAGTGATTCTGTCCATGGAAGCTCGAAATATTTCGGAGAGCCCATCAAAGGAAGTTTAATTTAATACGAGCAATTCATTGCCTTAGTGTTTTCTAATGAGAAAATTAAATCAGGGTGACTAGTTTATTGATTTATTTACATGGCGAAGGTCATTGCTGGCACAGAGGACAGAGCTCTAACCGCTTCTGGTCACTTGAACAACATGCCCAGATATGGAGTTAGGAGCCGGTTCTGGCCTGGGCAGCAGAGGTGTTTTAGATGAGAAGGGAAGTTGTTACACTGTTTAAGAACATAAGGTTTCAAAGGGATCCCAAGGAGGATGTCCTGGGTGCGGTTCTTCTCCTTCTCACAGTTGGAATGCATTGCTTCAGCAGCTGTGGAACCAGCCTGCTCCTTTTCTGCATTCTGAGAGGAGCAGGTGGTTATTGTCAACGGAGAGCTAGGACGTGTTCTTACACAGTAAATATTCCAGCCCAGAGAGATATGTATGGAATAGAAAACAAATGCAAACATAAAAAGATATTGTGCTCAGAGCAGAAAATATCCTTTTCTGCTTTTTTATTTTTTTGTCTTAGTGATTTTTCCTCTTTTGGTCACTGGGACAAAATACCTAAGAAAAACACCCGTAGGAAGGGAAGGCTTGCTTTGGCTCTCAGTTCCATGGTTGTTGGCTGGCTCATTTCAGTCTCATCAGAGACACAACATGGCAGCAGAAGCATGTGACAGAGAAGGCAGCTTACGTCACAAGCAAAGCGGAAAAACCAGAGACAGAGGCAGGAGTAACGACACACCCCACCCCAATGACGCCCTTCAGTGAGATGCCACCTCCTAGCTGTCCATTCACCTGAGAATCCACAAATGTGTGGATCCGTGAACCAGGTCAGCAAACGCACCGTACACAGACCATTTCTGGACAATCGTGGCCAGGTTTGTGTGTACATGTGGCAGATGTGCAACATGGTGCAAGTGTCATCTGTGTGTCCATACGGTGGCCAGCGTTCAGCATCGAGTGCCTGTCTGTGGACTCTCTACCTTGTGTTTTTGAGTCAGGGTTTCTCTTATTTAAGATCACAGATCTGTCCTTAAGCTCAGATCTGTTTTAGAACATTCTCTCACACGCATCATTCCATGGTCTCAAGACTTGGCTTTTGAAACAAAATGTCTGAAAGGAAAAAAATGTGTAAAATTCCTTATATTCTCAACATTTTTTTTGTGAATACTTTTTGCATTACAATCTGTTATAATTTCCTTGTTTTTTTTTTTTTGGTGACATAAGTCTGCTAACAAAATCAAACAAACAAACAAGAAACCAAGCAAACCAAAGGTTTGAAGGTCCCATGCTCAGAAGTTTGCATGGTAAGCTGCAGACAGTGGGGACCACCAGAAGACTTTAAGGAGTAATAGAGTCAGATAGTGTGGCATTTAGTATCTGTGAGATGAGAAAGGATAGACCAGGAGATGAGGACAGTATAGTAAGCAGGATCAGCCATGGCATGGCTGTGGTGTAGGGAGGCGGAGCTTGGCCTGGACGGCTCCAAATAGGGTGGAAGACAAGTTTGAACCCCCCTTTTTTTTTTTTTAGAAAGGACATTTGGGCATCTGTGTGGGCCTACAGGTCAGTGGCACACAGCGTAGGGAGAAAACTGAAGACGAGGTGGGGAAAGAGACTGCCAGTGATGGTATGTAGAAGTGAGCAGCTCGTCAAGGCGACAGCTGATGATGTTCTAAGGTACAGGCCCGCATAGCCTAACAGGCCGGGAGATCTGGAATGGTCGGGGGAAGTCACACCTGTGAACATGCCATGGATGCTGAATAAATGTGACTGTATAGAAGGTTTTTCTAATTACCCAAGTGAAAACCATGGTGGATTGGATCACAGTGGTAGGAGCGAGGACATGGAGGCCAGCGGGTAGTGGTGGCGATAGATTTGAAAGGTGCCGTCAACGAGGTTTATCAATGAAATTGGATGTTAGCACGTGAGTCCAGCCTGATCCAGTGCACAAGGTGTTTTTGAAAAATACAATGGACATTTGTATGGATGGGAAAGATGCGTGGAGGAAGAGGGCAAGTTTGCGCGGGTTGCTTACCATCTAAGTGGAGCAGTTAAACAGGCATGTTTGGTGCCTTCAGAAGAGTGAGCTGGTTGGGAGAAGAGACGAAGTGAGGGAGGGAGCGATCCTACCCGAGAGGTTCCAGTGCAGAGCTCAGGGGAATGAAATCAAAGCAGTTCAGGAGACGGAGGAGCAGTGTGGAGGGCAGAGACAGAAACCCAGTGAGGAGTCAAGGAGTGCGCATGCCCAATACCGATACTGTAACTCACCACCTGTTTGGCATGCATCTCCTACAGAGTCTCAGGAACCTTTTCTAACATCACCTTTATCATCAAATGAAGCTCTGCTGCAGGGCGCAGGGCACTGTGCCATCAGACACGACCCCTGAAGGAGGGCCCGCAGAAACACCCCAAGTGGGTCACCGGAAACAGGTCTGTCACTGGCCCTGCCAATGTCCTCCTCGGAAGCCCAGCTGTCCTCCTGGGGTGAGCTTGCTGAGAGATGGCTGTGGATGCTGCAAAGTCTGCGCCAAGCAACGAGGAGACATCTGTAATGAAGCCGACCTCTGCGACCCTCACAAAGGGCTGTACTGCGACTACTCGGCGGACAAGCCTAGGTACGAGACCGGAGTGTGTGCATGTAAGTGTCTTCAGGACCCACTGGGAAAAGCTGAATTGAGACACATTTTCCTGTCCCACATAATTCAGAGTGTGAATTTAGTTTAGCTAAATACAGGACAGATGACGTTTCCGCACACCGGTGCGCTGGTTCAATTGTACCGGATAACGTTTGAAATTCAGAGACACATGTTTGAAAGCCTCATAGTTATCTCGCAGTTCTCAGGTAGCTGGGTTTGTTGTTGTTGTTATTGTTTTGTTTTATTTTTGCGACAGGATCTCTCTACACAGCTCTAGCTGGCCTAGAACTCACAGAGATCCACCTGCCTCTGCCTTGAATGCTGGGATTAAATGTACGTGCCACCAAGTCTGGCTCAGGAAGCGCTTTTCCTGATCGCATATAGGAAACCTCATGTAACTAGGGTCTGACCTAAAAATGACAGCTTTTGTTAATCCTGTCTGAAATTAATCTGAATTCATGAAAGGATAAAATAATCGTCTTTAAAAATGCATGGATGTTTCTCTTCAGAAGGAACAGATGGGGGAGGGAGCAGAGCATGGGGAGGAGGGGAGGGGAAACCTTGGTCAGGATGTAAAAACAAACAAATCATGGGGATGTAAAACGTGAGGAGTAAACTTTCTGTGTTACCTTCTCTCTGGCCAGCTGAGATGTATCTTCCCACGAGCGGCTTCACGTACAACACGAGATCTTTAGCGGCAGATGAGGGAGGCAGTTTAGAACTAGGACCTCAACTATTGCCCAGAGCTAACCTAGACCACATCTTGGGCTGTCATTGGCAATCTACGCCTGCTGCACAGAGCAAACCAGGGTAGAGACCACGTGGCCTGGGATGACTAAGTCATTCAGTCTTTCATGGAACATTTGTTGACTTCTGACATAGAACACTGACTCTCAAGCTTGCTTTAAGGTCCGGGGCATCTCCCCGTAGTCCTAGAAATCCCGAGGACTAGAGCTTCTGCTAATGTGGGCTTTTGTCAGTTGACATTTAATGAATTTGTAATTTTAAAGTTCGTTTAAATGAAACACATCTCATACAAGCTAATAATAATACACTTTCTTATAAACGACGACTACTGACAGCAAAGAACATTTTAGTGAGGAGAATGTGGTCTCACATTTTTGTGAACGTCCCAGATGTCTAGCTCAGTAGAGGAGTAGACCCTCACATCTGCCTCTTTGCCAAGCAAAGGTTTGCTTTCTGGTTGACATCTGAGGGAAACTTGGCGTCACACAGACACACAATTAGACGCAGGTGGACCGCAGTGACATGCTCTTTAGAGACACTCACGCGTGCTTCTGATAGACTCACGTGTGACAGGTCAGACACACTCACGCGTGCTTCTGATAGACTCATGTGTGACAGGTTGCTCCTTAGAAATCAGCTGCATCATGGGGTCTGAGACCAAACCAACAAACTTTTTTTTTTTTAATTTTTCAAGACAGGATTTCTCTGTGTGACAGCACTGACTGTCCTGGAACTCACTCTGTAAACCAGGCTGGCCTTGAACTCACAGAGATCCACCTGCCTCTGCTCCCAAGTGCTGGGAATAAAGGCGTGTGTCACCACTGTTCGGACCCAAAAAACTTTTTTTTCTTTATTTATTATGTATGAAACATTCTGCTTGCATGTATTCCTGCATGCCAGAAGAGGGCGCCAGATCTCATTTTAGATGATTGTGAGCCACCATGTGGTTGCTGGGAATTGAACTCAGGACCTCTGGAAGAGCAGCCAGTGCTCTTAACCACTGAGCCATCTCTCCAGCCCCCAACAAACTTTTAATTCTAATAAAATATCTCAAACCTACTGGGCTGGTTCACACATACTTCTAGCACTGAGGAGGCTGAGGCAGGAGGATTGGGAGTTTGAGGCCAGTCTGGGCTACTTGGGAAACCTCCCCCCCTTTAACTTTTTTTAATTTTTGATGTGTTTGGTTGTTCAGCTTTCATACGTGACTGTACACCACATGTGCAGCTGGCCCCTCTCGGAGATCAGAAGAGGTCCCTCAAGTCTGGAGTTAGAGATGGTCATGAGTTGCTTGCTATGTAGGTGATTGGAATGGAGCCCAAGGGGAAAAAAACCTTATCTTAAAAACCCAAAACAAATACAGAATCCGCTTGGACTTGGTTTTTGACTCATGTGCGGTTTTGTCATCCTCTGCTCTGGGTATTTGGAAAGTATCAGTTTCCCGATTGTGTAAATAATAAATATATGCCCTTTAAACAGTCACTCTCAGCAGAAAGTTGACACAGTTGGTGGCTAAAAAGATCTCAGTGGTGGATAGCAATTTTCCAAAATTCTTTTACTAGGAAGTGTGATTACGTCACTGGCCACAAACACTTTTTTTTTTAGCAGTGACAATTAGTGACAACTTCTGCCCAGTTTCAAGAAGACACCTCCACAAGATCCAAGTCTGAGCACCCACAGTTTACCCAACAACTGTTTAAGCAAAGTCCCAACTGAAAACTTGACTCCTTTGTCTCCTAATACTATTATACTTGGCACACTGAATATTATGTATTTACTTTGTCATAAGAATATATTTAAACAGAAATGGGGAAGATTTAAGCAGGGCAGGTCACATTCTGCTTCTCTGGTGATATGGGCAGGAATGCGGGAAGAGCTTCCTTCTTCCCAGAATACTCCTGTTCTCATTGCCCAGCTTCAACTTCCTGTCTGGTTGACCCGCCTATACTTCCTACCTGGCCAATCAGCGTTTATTTAAAACATGATTGACAGAATACAGACAATTATCCCACACCACACTGTGAAGCTAACTATATTTTTCTAAGTACCAGTGCACAAAAAGTCAGAGCACAGCCACTTCCTGTACGGCTCCAGTCCTGCTAACACATCTGTTCCAGCCACTGCTGATTGTCCCACTGATGTCACACACACCCCAATGTCGTGAAGAGTTTCCACAGATTCTTTGAAAGCTATTCCTACGGGGCTGGTGGGGCACATTTGGAAAGGGCTGATCCTGAAAGGGATCTGACTTCCAGTTACCTCACAGGACTACAGTTAGGTAGTTCTCTAGCCTTGCCTGTGGACACATCCTGGCCTGTATCTGTGTGACCAGGTGGAACTGTCTCACCAGGCATCCACCATTTATTTATAACCATCCACTGCCAAGCCTAGAACTTTGAATAGCTGCCTTTACTCCAACTTTTGGGGTTTTTTGGAAGTGACCATTTGGGGTTTTTAGCCTACACAAAAATACAAACACCCCATTTTAACCTTTCTATAGATGCTCTGTGAAGGAGATTCCAAAGAGGCTTAAGGAATTAAGAACCACATTCATAAGAGACAGTTACAACTGGAGTAGGTCTATCTAGCTAAGCCATATAGTTTATTTATTTATGTTGACAATCTGCTGCTGCTGCTGCTGTTGTTTTCCAGATCTTGTGGCTGTTGGATGTGAGTTCAACAGGGTCCATTATCAAAATGGCCAAGTATTTCAGCCCCACCCACTGTTCAGTTGCCTCTGTGTGGGTGGTGCAATTGGATGCACGCCCCTGTTCATACCCAGGCTGGCTGGCAGCAACTGTTCTGAAGCTGAAGGTGTAAGGAGAGCTGGTACAACCAACTGTGGCCTGGTACCATCGCAACAAGGGCACTCTGCAGGCTACAGAGCAGTGCCAGGTGAGCCTCAAAACCGTAGCACAGACACGGGACACCTGTGGTTACAGAGCAGGGACAGGTGAGCCTCAAAACCGTAGCCCAGACACGGGACGCCCTGCAGGCTACAGAGCAGTGCCAGGTGAGCCTCAAAACCAGAGGCCAGGGCCACAGTCACGG
>JABTXL010001153.1:4756952-4835310 GCA_025134845.1 Neodon shergylaensis
CAGTGCCAGGTGAGCCTCAAAACCAGAGGCCAGGGCCACAGTCACGGGGCACCCTGCAGGCTACAGAGCGGGGCCAGGTGAGCCCCAGAACTGTACAGTCACAGTGTGGGCGCTCTGCAGGCTATATTGCAGCACCAGGTGACCTCAGCAGGGATGACTTCCTGTGGTTCTTTCCTGATTCCAGCCAGTAAGAACTCACAGGCTGATGCTTAGAGATTTACAGTGTGTGTACCCGTGTAGTGTTTGCTTCAGGTAGGTATATTCCAAGTGTCTGAAAACTTTATATTTTGGTTTTGAGAATAAAAGAGTCTGATTTTTAAAACCTCCCAGATTAGGAAATTTCTAAAATCTTACTCTGTTTATCCCCAACACCTTAGGAACACTAAACAAATACTGTTCACATGTACCCTAAAAACCTTTCATTTGTCATTATGGGCAAGAAGTTTGACCATCCAGTTCCTGCATTTTCAAAGTTTTTCATATGGTACTAGCAGAAATGGAAAGTTGATTTAAAAAGTTTTTTTTTGTGAGGACTAACACATTTTGAGGTCCAAAACATTATTTTCAAAATTGACAAGGGCTCCAGTCTCCTTCACTTTAAAGCAGGCCACGGTAGTCAGGCTGCAAAGCGAGACTGAGTGCTTATCCCGAGCATGAGGTGGCTACAGGTGTAAATGATGTCCTACTCATGCGCTGGAGAATTTTCCAGACAGGAGCTCCTCTAGGGCCACCTTCATTATGTTGTTAGTAAAAATTATTATGAGTTTTAGATATTTAAAGATGCAACGAACAAAAACTTCCTCCAGGATTCTGGTTGTGCGAGTTAGACAATTTCTAGGTTGTTCACATGGTCACTCAGCTAACAGCATGGCATTACTCATGTTCCCATGAACTCCCAAATGGTGAGCTACAAAGAAGTGAGACAGTCTCCTAACTCTGTTTCAAAGGTATGCTAAGTCCGCCATGACTCTCCTTTGCTTACTCGTGAAAACGTGTTTCTGTCCACATGGGAATTTGGCTTTCACAGTGAATGTCAGTGAGAGCTTATGCCTTAAACATGTATGTGTGATAACTAATGCGGTCTATTGCTGGAATTGTATGTGTGATAATAACTAATAACTAATAACTATTGCTGGAATCTATCGTTTGCTGGGCCAGTACAAAGCAAGCAATGACATCATGACTCACGTTTCTCTCAGTGCTCATAAACTAAACTTTTGTTTTATTAATCTCATAATTTCTTTTCTTTTTAATGAATGTTGAACAAATTCCTGAACGGCAGGCCTTGGTTTAACTGTAAGCAGGGTTATCGGTGATGCAGTAATCAAAGATACCTTTACCTATTGCAGATGTGCCAGGCTGATCTGCTTCCTGCAGTGAGGTCTTTAACTGTTGTCTGCCTCCGGGTATCTTTGTTTCCACTTCTGTTGCTCACTGTTACACTGAGGGCAGCATCAGGAAGCCACTTTCATCAGGCAGCACAGGCTTTAGAGTGACTGATATTTTCTATTAAGGTGGTTTTTCTTTTTTAAAATCCTCTCCCCCCAGCTTTAAGTCGATATTCTCAAAGTAGAACTGTGCTATATAACTATGGGCTCAAATCACCACTTTCCTCCCAAAGTATCAATTGTAGGATGTGCATTAGAGAAATGCCTGAAGGTAACAAACCTGTGCTGTTTACTATGAACCAAGGGTCTGCGTCACTGGAGAACGGTAACAATGTCCTAATGGTTTTTTATGGAGAATTATTATCTTTTTTCCTGTTTCTTCTACACAGCAGACAGTGGAAGGGTTTCATTTCTCCACTCGTAGTTCATCCACAGTTGCATTCCCTAAGTATTTCATAGGTGATTTTAAGTGGCTAGCTTATAGAGCTTACTGTGGGCCTGGTAACAGGGAACGAGACAAGTTGGGTGAGATCGACATGTGCAATGATTTACTATATGAAATTAATTTAGTGCAGTATTGTTATAAATTCCTATGATGGACAGGTGAGACTTGCTGTGCAGACCTGGTGACCTGAACTTGAGCCCTGCATAACAGGGAAGGACAGAATTGACGACACAGAGCTGTCTCAGCCTCCACAGGCACACCGAGGCCTGTGAGTCTCACCTTGACTACAGTTTTCTAAGAGTAGATTTAAAGTGGAAGAGAACTGATTTTGTTGTCTCATTCTTAAATATTTTATTTTAGACCTTGAACTTATCATGAAATTTAAATACTAAGATCATACATAATATTACGCCAGCCATGGTGATATAGGCATGGTGCCTGTATTCCTAAGGCTTGGAAGGCAGGACTGTGAGCGAGTTAGCAGGTAGTCTGAGCTGCACAGCAAAACCAGGTCTCAAGGAAAGAAAACCCACACTATTCTGATTGCTGTCCTGAATTTCCTAATCCTACCAACATTCACTTCGGCATCTGTTGGAAATATCAGGCAAGAGCTAACAAAAGACAGGTACTGATCGGAAGCAGTCAATCCTCGAGGATGGATGGGCATAATGATGTCAGATGAGTCTATTCCCTAGAAACTACATGGCCACACTTGACCGAGAGAGGAAACGTAGGGAAGGATGACTTAGAACATAAGTGTTTATCCTTTCATGCAAAAAGCCTTAGAACTTTTAGATATCTGCCGACTTTATGTTTAAAAATTAAGTCCAGGGTAAGTACATATGTGCAGACATATGCAGTCTCCCATTTATGTTAGCTTACAGGAACCTCCCACTTACTTGGAAAAAGAAGTGCCTTGTGCAAGCAACGAAGTGGACTCCCTGCTCCAGAACATGTGGAATGGGAATTTCTAACAGGGTAACCAATGAAAACAGCAACTGTGAAATGAGAAGAGAGAAGAGGCTATGCTATATCCAGCCCTGCAACAGTAATATAGCCAAGACAGTGAAGGTACAGTGTAACCAGACTTAAGTGAATTATGCTTGTGTTAAGTTCCTGAAAAGTAAGTAAGGTGTGTGTATTCTGGAGGGAGGGATAGTGTTTGAATCTCATCAAACAAAACCACCTCACTGTGACTGACTCTTAAGTCCAATTATTTCAGAAGACAACAGGTGTTGACCTAGCTCAACTCTACAGGGAAAATTGTATACAGTAGTGGGATTGTTGGTGTTCAGTTTAGTGAAGTGGGGCTTCTTGGGTAGTGGTGGCGCGAGCCTTTAATCCCAGCACTCAGGAAACAGAGTCAGGCAGATCTCTGAGTTGAAGCCAGCCTGGTCTACAGAATTCTGGGACGGATCGGGCCACACAGAATCCAAGAGATATTTACTCTGAAGGAACGGTATGCCTGGAAGGTTACAAGACACTGGGCTGCTCAAGACCCCTATTCTTTGTTTGGTTTTCTGGGGCAGGGTTTCTCTATTTTCTTGTTCATCCTAATTATAGAAGTGTAACCAAAGTATTAAACATAAAATTCCAGTTGTTATAGCATAGCATGAAAGCAGTTGTGCTTACAGTTACACATGACTGTTGCTTTGGAGGGCCACACCAAAATGCTCTGTGCATGTTAGAGTAAACTTGCCAAAGGCCATGCTGTTCTACAACTGGCATAAAGTAGCAGAGCTGGTACTACTTCTTGATTGAAGCAGGAGAATTATCTTTTTATTTATTTATTTTTGGAGACAGGGTCTCTCTATATTGTCCTGGAACTGACTATGTTGCCCAGGTTGGCCTCAAATTCAGAGATCTTAGCTGCCTCTGCCTCCAGAGTGCTGGGATTAAAGGGGTGCGACACCACGCCTGGTGCTGCAAGAGAATTGTCTTAATGGATTGATTTTTTTAATAATTTATTTTTGTGTATGCTCTTAAGCACACATAGAAAAGACTAATTTTTAGAAATGATATAAACTGTGTTATACTCAACGTAGTCCCTACTGTATTATCAAGTTGATATCTCAGCTTTAAAGGGAATAAGCTGTCCATTCATGGGGGCTGGAGAGATGGCTCAGCAGTTAACATGGACTGTTCTTTCAGAGGACCCGTATTGGATTTTTAGCACACACATGCAGGCTCACAACCATCTGTAACTCTAGTTCCAGGTACACAAGTGGTGCACAGACATACATGCAGGTAAGACACCCATAAATATAAACTAGAAATAAGTAAGTTTTTAAAATTAACAAAAGATATCCATTCATTTATTCAACCACCCAAACTGAGTGATATGTATTAGGGAATTTGCTAAGCCTTAGGTAAGTGACATTTAATAAGACACAGTTCTTTAAATGTAACAAAACAAATAAGTTTTCATTTATTGTACAACTGAATAAAAGACAGAACGAGAAACACCAGGGCATCTGAAAGCATGATGGGGCAAGGGTATTTCACAGAGAAGAGGGTCCTAGATGGCACAAACAACTACTAGTAATGCCCAAGAAATAACTCATCTAGTATCTGCTATAAAATCCTTGTTACTGTAGTCAAATTTAAAGAATGACCTCTTAATTTCATTCATCTTTTCAGATCCCCAGAGGAAAAACATGTCAACCCACTTTCCAACTCTCTAAAGCTGAAAAGTTCGTTTTTTCTGGATGCTCAAGTACTCAGAGTTACAGACCGACTTTTTGTGGTATATGCCTGGACAAGAGATGCTGCGTCCCCAACAAGTCTAAGATGATCACTGTTCGGTTTGACTGCCCCAGCGAAGGGTCCTTTCAGTGGCGGATGCTCTGGGTCACATCTTGTGTGTGTCAGAGAGACTGCAGAGAACCAGGAGATATGTTTTCTGAGCTCAGGATTCTATAGAGCCACATACAGGGAGGAAAGTTTAAGGCTAAGTCATTCAGTCATACAATCAAAAGACTAAAGTAGCTATAAAAGGATGAAACATTTATCTAATGGATTTAAAGCAGAAGAGCCACTAGTTATTTTTTGGTTGCTTTATTTGTGACATCAGAAGTTTCTAAAAAATATTCTAAAACAAAAAGGAATGCCTGAAAAAATTTAAATAACTCATTCTAGAGGATATCTATAATTATGTAATATATACATACATGATACCATATAAGGATTTAATATATAATAAAAATACAATTTACAAGAAAAAATTTTACATAAATATAAAAAGACATAATTTAAAATTTTATTCTGTACCTGGCAACGCAGTCTATCAGATCCTATCACATGATATTAAAGGGAAGATTCTTAAAAATAAGATACTACAAATGTATCCATAATATTCATTGTTGTGTTCTGAATATCAGCTACTATGCTTGTAGGAAGGAGAAAATGGAATGTCTGGGACTACTGCTAATAACTGTAATACTGCAGCTTTTATGCCAAATACTATAAAAATCTAAACTATCAATATAAAAGCCAAAAATATAACAATTACTTAGCAAAGGGAAGAAACATAAACTATTAATAAACAAAGCATACAACAGATTAGTTTTTCTTGAAAAGAATTTTCCCCCCAAATTTTTTCCTTGAAGGATAAACCAAATAATGGATCTGAAATATAAATGTGACTAAAAACAATATTAAAGATTCAAAATATTATGGAGACTGGAATCATTTCAGTAAATAAGGACCACTTACTACGAAATTCAGATGAAGATACCAAGCTCAGCGATGTTCTGCTCAGTGTGCAAACAGTGACATGATAAGTAGCAGTGTTGAACATCTGCTTTTAAACTATTTTAGAAGTGACTGTATGTCTTAAGTTGTGATTCTCTTGAGTATAGGCATGTTACTACTCAAAGAACAGAACAAAGACCTATCAGTTTTAATAAAGACTCCCTAAAAGTCCAAACATGACACACACTGTTCTTCCATTCCCAGGACCTGCTTTCCCAGCATTTAAACAGAGCATGAAAAGATAAAGATAAATACAGAAAAGATATGTACAGTCTTTCCTGAGGCGTTCACCAGAGTGAGGAGGTCTGCAAAAGGAAGCAATGGGGAAAGAAAGGAGATGAAGAATCACTCTTTCCCTCTCCATCGGCTCTCACTGCGCAGCCCAGGCTGGTCCTGAACACACAGTCCTCCTGCATGTCAGACACACTGGATTACATGGTGTACCAACCACATCAGGCTCTCTCTTAATTTTGACAAATTGCTACAAGTGATACCACACACCAGTGTGTGTATATACATCACAAGGCCACGCTTAGCCGAGGCACATCCAGCACAGGCATGCTCTTTGTGGCATCAAGTTCATCATACTCCTGTATGAGAGCTGACAGAGAGGACACAGCTTCTGCAAAAGCACACTCCTCCATCCCGTCAACTTGAAGATAGTGATGGAGGTGAGCCTGCAATCGAAAAGAGACAACATTACCATCTCAGGAACTTAAGACACACAACTGCCCCATAAAACAAATATTGTTAAAATTCTATGTCATTCACCCATCCCTCCTTGGGAGCTCTAAGCAGTTGCTGAGGAAGGGGAGAGGCAGTTCTCAGTGGTAAACCCACTTGTAAAAGCCTTGCTTAAGTAAAAGCCCTCCACATTCGTTCAAGGAACCCTAATAAGTTACAGTGGAGGAACACACACACACAAAGACTTGAAGGTAGGAGGGAGACTGAGAAGCAGAGGGGGTTCAGCTGGAAGGGAAGAGGAGAGGATCATAGGAAGTATGATCAAAGTAGATTCTATGTATGTAGGAAACAGTGAAAGATTAAATGCATTTTAATCGCATAGAACATTCAGCTCTAATCTGGAAGCAGGAACTTAAGTCAAATATTTTGCCTAAAGCTGTGTCCACTGTAAAGAGTGGCATGGGTGATAATGGGGTTGGCCAACCCATTTCTCATTGGATTTGAGGCCCCCTCCATTGGAGCTGTAACCCAGGACAAAAGTCCAAGACTCAGGAGGTCACAGGATGTAAGGGACAATCTTTTGTCATTGGTTTGCTAAATGGACATGTTGAAAAACTGTCCATTTGTATTTATATTCATAGAATAGTGCTGCTCTCAATATTGGTCATAAAGGCTTTCTTTTTCCTTGCAGTGGATAGTGCAGAGACCAGTCAAAATGCAGAGAATAACTGAGTATTGAGTACTTAGCTATAAATGGACATCTACAGAATCCCTTCCTCCCACACCCCAGCCTCACCAAGGCTCAGGGCACACTGTAGAGGATAGTGCAGAAAGACTATAAGCCAGACTATGGGAAAGAGCATTGTGAGCTTAAGTTCTAGACATGGCCACTGTGCTCCTGGACTCGTGGTAGCTGTGGTTACCTACATAAGACCGAGCCTGCCAAGAGTGTAACATGGACTGGGGAGGGTCTCATGAGGCCCCACTGCCTGTGCAGAGCTACTGGTAGTTAATGTTTGTGGGGAAGAGGGGAGTCATTTTTGTTCAGTGATGTAGTCACTGGTAAACAGCCCACGCATCAAAAACATCCACACTCGCACTCATGCAAGCAACCATAATCAAACTCAGTGTGCCACTAGGAAAAGAAGTGAAACTTGGGGAACTTGTCGGGAAGAAGCAGTCCAAAGGGAGCGGGAGGGGAAGAGAGAGCAGTGTGGGAGGAATATAATTAGAATACATTATACACATTTGTGAAATTGTTGAATAAATGATTTCTTTTAAACAAAAATAGTATATTGCCTAAATCCTAAGAATTCACGGAATTTCTCAAAAGTAGGTAAGCGAACTTCTCTTTACTTACAAGGAATGTAACAGATACGCTGGACAGCGTTGGCCCTGACTTCCAATCATCTCTGCCAAGGTGAATGCAGTTACAAGGTGTGCAATTACCTTTTTCTTGTAGAGCCTCATGAACCGTTCTCTCAGTTCCATGAAGGTGGGCTTCACACACGTGTTGTTTGCTAAAGCTAGTAATGAATGGGAGTGACCCACAGGGGGCACTGAACACAGGCTAGTCTTCCAGCCTTCTTGATTCCAGGAGACAAAATGCAGAGCAGGTTTCAACCTGAAATACAAAAATCCTAAGGTAAGAACTAAGGTACAAAGAATGACATTACAGCAGCTCAGTCCACATAAGCAATCAAGACATCAGCAGAAGCGTAGGTCTAACTGTGTCATTTGGAATCTGCCATCTGTCTTCAAAACTGGCAGTATCTAGAACCTTCATTCAGTAACTGATGGAAGCAGATGCAGAGATTCACAGCTAAGCACTGGGCTAAACTCCTGGAGTCCAGCCATAGAGAGTGAGGAGCTATATTACGAGCAAAGGGCTCAAAGCCATGAAGGGGGAACCCACAGAAAGGGCTGACTTGAGCTAGTGGGAGCTCATTGATTCTGGAGTGACAGCTGGGAACCTGCAGAGAACTGAACTAGGCCCTCTGAACGTGAGTGACAGTTGTGTGGCTTGGGCAGTTTATGGGGCTACTAGCAGTGGAACCAGTATTTATCCCTAGTGCATGAGTTGGCTCTCTGGAGCCCATCCCCTATGGAGGAATACCTTGTTCAGTCTAGATACAGAGGGGAGGGGCTAGGTCCTGCCTTATGTGACGTGACAGACTTTTTTGACTCCCTACGGGAAGCCTCACCCTCTCTGAGGAATGTATGAGGGGTGGGGCGGAGAGAAGGTGGGGGGAGGAGGACAGAAGGGAGAGGGAACTGGGACTGGTATGTAAAGTAAGATTGCTTTAAAAAGGAAACACACAAACACACAAACAAAGCTGCAGCATCATGCGACAGTATGAAGAAGCACCTCATGTCTCCCTTAGTGCTGACAAAAACGAGGCTCTGTACTTAAGGAGCCACATTTTACTATAATTTCAAGAGGCTTTCTTAACTATGCACTACAGTGCCCCAACCTGTACACGTCAATTATCTTAAAAATAAAAACCAAACCTTTCAATATTTCTGCGAAGATCTGAAATCTGCACATTTCCTCTAACGATGAGGGCACAGGCGAGGTAGAGACTATGTCTGGGGTCTGCTTGGATGAGCTGGTGGTCTTTACTAAAGGCATCTGAAAACATCTGGTCCAATCTACAACAGGAAAGCACCACTGTTTACACAAAAGGTGTCTCTTTCTTCTAAACATAACCACAGAATGAAAACATACACTGGTATGGCAGCTCCTGGCTACCTATAGTAGAGCAGATGTCGGAAGCAAAGAAAATAAACCCATTAACCCTAACAACAGAAAAGGACACCATGACAAATTAGTATAACATTTTAAAAGGTCCTTGTGGATTTTTACTAAAACTTTAATAAACATCAATTACCACAAACTATCACAATAAAAATTAAAATGTTGATACAAGCATTATTTATATCAAAATATACCAGGCAGATTACGGAATAGTTCACTGACTTTGAAATATTTAAATTAGAGGATCAAGTCAAACACATTCCTTTTTCATTATGCTGAACTTAGAAATAAAGATTAACTTTAAATATAAAAAATTCACTTAATACTAGTTTACTACTGTTGGGTGTGGTGGCACATGCCTTTAATAATCCCAGCACTCAGGAGGTCAGCCTGGTCTACAGAGCAAGAGTTTCCAGGACAGCCAGAACCACAAAGAGAAATCCTGCTTCAAAAAAATGGGAGAAAAAAAGTTTACTACCAGTATTCATTCGGTGTCCACGTTAACCAGGATGTGATGATGTGCAGTGACCAATCAGCGATCACCACCCATACACCACACACCGCTTCCCCTGCTGAGATCATTATGGGATCCCTGGCAGATCCTGGCTGGCGCCAATGGCCCTTTATGCTAACATAAAGTTTATTAGCATCACTTGTAATACTCCTGAAGTATAGAACTGTTACCAAAACTTTAATTGTAAAAAGAGATTTCTGAGGGCTAGTGAGACAGCTCATTGGTTAGGAGTGTGTATTGTTCTGCAGAGGGCCTGAGTTCAAGTACCAGTTACCACAGAGAGCAGCTCCCCTCCAGGGGATCTATAGGCACCTGCACTCACGCTCACATACACACTCACAACATACACTTAATTAAAAAAAAATCTTAAAACAACAACAAAGCAACCCTTTGGGCCCACAAGATGGCTCAGCAGGTGCTTGCTGTCAAGCCTGGCAACCTGGATTCAATTCCCAGGACCCCATGATGGAGAGAACTGAATCCAGCAAGGTGTTTTCTGTTCCTCAAACATACCATGGCACACACAAAATAAAAATTTAAAAATGTAATAAAGATAGTAATAAAAAAGTATTTTTAATTTCTCCTCTCTCATTTACAGTCTCCCACAGCAAATACCAGTGTGAGCCTTTGAAGCTCATCATCACTGTATAAGCTAAAAGCATCCTTTCTTTTTAAAAAAATCATTCATTCATCCATATGTTATCTGTTTAAGCCGTGTGTCTGCACCACACAGGTATGCCTGGTGATCTTGGAGACCAGATGAGGAGCCAGAATCCCTGGAACGAGTTACAGATAGCTATGAGCCATCATGTGTGTTCTGGGGGTTCCCAGGGCTGCATGAATGCCAGGCAGCACTCGATTTACTGAGCAACATCCCAGCTACTTTGTTTTTTGTAATTTTTTGAGATAGTCTCACTGTGTATCCCAGACTGGCCTAGCCCCCAAGTGCTAGTATTACAGGTGTGTACAACCACGCAAGCCTAAAGACATCTTTTCACTCTTTTTTTTTTTTTTGAGACAGGATCTCACCATGTGGATCTGGCACGCCACTTGCTATGTAGACCAGGCTGGCCTCAAACTCATAAGAGATCTGCCCATCTCTACCTCCTGAGAGCTGGGATTAAAGGCAAGTGTTATCAAGTCTGGCCCTGAAAACATCTTCAAGGTAGTCTGAAAATAATATGCAATACACATAAAGCCTTCTACGGTGCTTGGCTGTGGTTAAGAACTTTAAAAGATACCATTTCATCTACCCCATAAACAGTAAGATGAGGAATTTAAGACATTTGCCCAAGATCCTACAACTAGCAACAGAATCAGGATTCAAGCCTGCCAGATTCTATTAATTTTCAAAAGTCAAAAAAGTTAGTTATCAGGTTTAGCTTCAGTTTAATACTCTGTTTTAATGCAATTTACTTCTAAATAAATATTTACCTAATAAAAATGACTGTCATTAACTATATTTTATATGATTCTCACCAAAAAAAATGATATAAATAATCTGAGTTAATATAAACTTTTTTTCGCTGAAATTTCACTTCAAGTTCTCAGGAAAATGGAAGCCAGTTCTACCTTACCTTCGAGGGGGAATGTTCACATCTGCCAGAGTATACAGAGGTGTAAGGCTTGACACAAGATAATGAAGTTGAGGGAAAGGAACCAAGTTCATGCTGATCTCATTCAAATCCATATTAAGGGATCCCTCAAATCGTGCAGAGCTAAAAGGCCAACATTAGAACAATGAGAAATGTTTCCATTTAAAACCATAATTCAGCAGCTTATCTTCTCATATTCCTTCTCAGCAATTCTCATTTCCACATTTCTAATGTGCAGCAACATCTACTATACTATACTATACATTATACAAGCAAAAGTATCTTATTTAAACAGACACATTGAGTTCAACACCTATAGGACCATTGCTTAATGTGGAAATTTTACTATATTTATTAAGGGTTTGATTAATATATTCATAATCATAAATCATAATCAATCTTAACTGCTTGAGAGATTTGAGACCCAAGACATGGGAATGTTTTGTCTCTAAAGATGTATAGATTAGCTGGTTCACAGCAGTGGCAGCATGTCTACCGTAAGGCTGCTGAGCATGGAACTCCCACTAGTGTTCCAAGTACCAATCGTGGAGAAATGATGGCTTACCACGCTAACACATGAAAACAATACAAAATGAGCAGCAAAAATTGGCCTTGATGGGAACAAAAATCGGACACAAAGCTGGGCAGGGGGAGGGGTTAGGAGGGTTAGTTATGACCAAATTACATTGTAAGAAATTCTCGTAGAACTAATAAAAACATGCCAGACAAATCTGGACAGAAAAACAATAAAAGAAGCTCCTACAACTTAGAACAACCAAATAAACACAACTGGGCTGGGCCTGTAGCTAAGTGGTTCAGTGCTTGTTTCAACACATTCAAGAACTAGATTTAACAGTGCCCCCAAATCAAACAAAAGAATAAAACACCACTAAATGTAAACATTGTAAAGGCACAGTGACTTTGCCAGCATCCTGAGAGAGTTACCTTGTCAGGCTGAGGAGCAGGTTGGCCACAATGTTGTTCATTGCGTCAAAAGGCTTCTTGGGGCACTTTGTAACAGTCCCCACATTCATGGTAACTAGACTCTTAGGCTTCACAGCTGCACCCAACTTGCCAGAAGTTACAAGATCAATTTTGCTAATGATGTCAAATAAAGACTTGAGAAAAAAATAATATTAGGTGGGAAACTACTAGTGAATCACTTAGATGGGATTTTACTAGGCAAGAAAAGAGAAACAATTCAAACTTATTCTTTCTCTTAGACAGAGAAGGTTAAAAACTGAAGAGAATACCGAACAAACACAAATGCATGTATATAACACAGAACTGAATGAATATAAAATATGTCTGGAGTCCAGTACCATTTCTTACTTGGTTGTCAATGGGCAGCACACAGTCTGCGTGCTCATTCAGTTCCTTCATGGCCAGCATGCTGTTGTAAGGTGAAGTGATGACATCGTCCTCACTAGAAGGATAAACCGCTGTCACAAATCTGTACACTTCTGGGAATTCATCTTCGAGCACCTTTAGCAGAAACGTGCCAAGTCCAGATCCTGTTCCTGAGAAGCAACATTTTAAGAAGAAAACAACAAAAGTCTAATTCCGAAAAACCCAGAGAGCACAGGCAAGGCTGCCAAGGCTCAGGTGAAGAATTCCATCTTGGGTTCTGAGCATGAGTCTGGGATGGCTTTCTTTTATCTTCTTTTGTATTTAAGTCATTAGATTACAAATAAACTGAATTATGAAAAATTCAACTAAGAGAGCATCCAGTATTCTTGAAAAAAGCAACTTAAAAAATAAAAACAAAATTGACAGCCTTTGTAGGATCCTCACCCCTTATTCTCAAAGGGGCGAGAAGAAATTTCCTAACACAATGTTTTCCCAAGAAGATAGTGGCCTTCCCCTCTCCCACCTGGGAGATTTCCAAGCACAAGGTCACTTAGCCCAGCCAGCCACCGCTGATAAAGATGGCCTTGCTCTAAGAACAGGAGAAGCTGACTTAGCAGGATGGGAGGGAGCAAAAGACCTTGCACCCCTGCCAAAGCAGCTTCAAAAAGCCTCTTTGTAGTTAAACGCTTACCCCACAGAGGAGATATGACTCCTCTCTACCTCACTGCAGCCAGTCAGAGACGGGTTCCAAACATGTTTGTATTATGCTAATTAAACCTTGCTTATTACAGTCTGCGCCTCTCTGGTGGTCTCTCTCTGGGGGGGGGGGTCATAATCTGGGCAAAACACTTTGGTCTCAAGATACATACTGTCTCAATGACACAGAAAACTATCATGTCATCAAGAAACTTCAAACACCCAATAAAATATGTTCATCTTGTTTACAAAGTTTCACACAACATGTTCCCAATACTCATTTAAATGAAGAAACCCTGAAAATCTCATTAATAACTTTAATGTTTAAAGTCACATTTATACAAACTTAGAAAATTTTAAGGACTTAAAGGAAAAAAGTGGATTCTATAACTTATTTCTATGATATTTAGTGATAAAGTTAGTAAGAGTGTTTTTTAAGTTGAAACAGGAAAAAGTAGCAATGTATCTAATGTAAATGGATAAGCAGTTTTCTGAATTGTGTTTATACATATGCGTAACTTATTATGTTAAAATGTTGAGCCAAATCTCCCAGGTGGGTGTATCATGTGGGCCTTGGGCCTGCCCTTCCTCCTCTATAACTCTATTACCCAGTTCTTCACTGGGAACACTGTATATGACAATGCCATTTTTGCAAGCCTCAGAATGTAAAATCTTAATCTCAGTTTAGGAAGAAAAGGATGTTAATTTTTTCTTCCAAACCTTGTTAATTACCATTTTAAAATTAGCACACTAACCTTGTTTCTGTTTAATGAACAGGAGAGCAAAACACTTCCATTCCAAACTAGAGACTCATCTGGGAACACAAAGCACTGCAGACCATGCTTCAAGCTCGGCAATTACTACTGTGAAATGGGTGCTCTTTATTGGAGGGAGGTGTGGGAAGGTTTGAAGGTGGTTAATAAAAGAGTTATTAGTATCCTCATAATGGCAAGCCACAAAAGAACATGCCAGAAAAGCTCAACTCCACTTGGGATATTGGAACAAAGAAGCATTTCTCAAAAGTGCATGCATACTGGAGTGTGTTTGAAATATTACAAGAGAATCTAAAAGTGAAAAAAAAATTCAAAATTAAAAAAAGAGAAATAGCCGGGCGGTGGTGGCGCACGCCTTTAATCCCAGCACTTGGGAGGCAGAGGCAGGTGGATCTCTCTGAGTTCGAGACCAGCCTGGTCTACAAGAGCTAGTTCTAGGACAGGAACCAAAAGCTACGGAGAAACCCTGTCTCGAAAAACCAAAAAAAAAAAAAAAAAAAAAAAGAGAAATAGGTTCATGGTGAGATTCTCACAATGTTTCATATGTATGTACATGCTTCTTTGTGTTTGTGCTCATGCACTGCAGATATGTGTACATATGGAGGCCAAAAGACAATACCAGGTATTATTCAAGTTCCATCCACCACTTTGCTTGAGACAGTCGACTTGGAGCTGGTTGTCCAGTGAACCCCGGGGCCCATCTGTGTCTTGCTCCCTGAAATTCCAAGCACGAGCCTCCACACCCAGCTTTTGATGTGGGTTCTGAGGCTCAAACTCAGGTCCTCATGCTTGTGGCAAACATTTTCTTCAATAAGCTATCTTAGCCCCAACTTGACAAACTTCTAAGATGAAATATACAAACACTGCAGCACACATAGACCTATCAGGTAAATCCCGTCTACATCATGGGTCGTGTGTACTCTAGGCTAGCTATGAATGTGGCCCAACACAATATGTGAAGCATTATGAGGTTGTTTTTCTGTGCATGGTGCTGTCTCAGTGTGAAAAGGCTGGACATGCCTGCCTGCTCAGCTGCAGGCATCAGGTTAAAAATAAGACTGATATTTGCACAATGAATTCCCAGTCACATGTAGCTTCCTTACCTCCTCCCATGGAGTGTATGACGAAGAAACACTGCAAGCAGTCACACTGCTCTGCTGACTTGCGGAGCTTCTCTAGAATCTGTTCCCGGTAAAGACTTCCAAAAACTTTGTGACCCACAGCCCTGAAAATAAGAACACAGATAAAAAAAAAAATCCTTGATTTATTATTTGATGATTTTATTATTTCTGCTCTAAATAAAGATTGAACAAAAATGGAGAAACTATTTAAATTGTACTAAGAAATCTATTCTTTTATGTAATAAATTCTATTTATTATAGATTGATTACATACCAAAAATTCTCAAAAATCCTGGTAAGTAAGCAATAGGCATTAACTATTTTTTTCTAATCATATTTGCAATTTTTCTCCAGATAAATTATAAAAAAATAAGAATTTAGCTTTGTTTCCATTTAAACTAAACTCTGAACCACAGTGAATGTACATATTAAAAAGAAGAATGAGGTCAGCTCAACAGATAACAAAATGAGAAATTTCAAACTAATTTATCTGGTTTAAAATGGGAAAAGCTGGTCACATCACATTAGTAGATGAAATGGCAACAGTTGAAAATGATAGTGAAGACTGAGCTGTCTTTGTTAATCAAATCTTAGAGTACCACTATGATACAACACAAGATAAAAAAGATTTCCCCGTTACACACAGCTTCATACAATGCAAACATTACATAATGATTATACACAACCAGAGGAAGGCTCATTTCTTAAGTGACTGGTCCCTGATCTCCTGACACATGGAATTCGAATTCAGATTCATGCTTTAATAAACTATACATCTGAACAAACAACATGAAGAATTAATTTTTAAGCAACAACAACAAATCAGTGTGAATTCTTTAACTGTTGGGCGTGGCTTTCCCCATAAAGAGGTCACATGTTTAAGACAGCCTGTATCAGCTTGGATAGGAGGATCCTGGTTTGGTTTGGATCTTTCTGTTAATTCTACTTGTTGGGGTCCGGTACTAGCCTGGATCATAAATTATTTCTCTGGACCAGGGGGGAGGCGTGGGAATAAAGACACAACTCACATGGCTTTATCAGGAGGGAGATTCTTAGTGATCCCTCATGAAATCCTGAGTTCACATCCTGAAAATTCACCCTTGTTTATTCTCCAAACAGCTTTTATATCAAAATGTAAACTGAGGGTAAATTCATTAGCATTCTGTTCCTAGGTAACCAGGTGAATGGCTTTAGTCATGCTCACACCTTTCTATGCCCTCTGTGTCATATCTTCCTATCTTCCTCTCTGTATGCCAGCTCTGTCACGTAGGCTGGATTAACATCTCTTTTCCAAGCATCCTCCAAATTACAAAGAAGGAGCACAATAACATCAGCATATCCTGATTCTTTGTTAGGTTTTCTGGAAAGGTTAGGTGACCGCCTTCTGTGAGTCTGGCTGCCATACAATGTAGACATATGGGCCTGTATAATATATGGCCCTACATCTACTGATTCGGACAAACAGGAGAAGTTGAAGAATCAAATAACGTAAGTGAATAGTTACCCTCCCCAGGCAAATTTTGACTTTTATTAACCAGAATAGTGAGAAAATATGTATAACAAAACAGCACAGACTCACTTTTAAAAAGTTAATTCTTAAAAAATTATAAATATTTACACTTTTTGCCATCATGTCAAAACTGCATTTAATATTCTGCATAGCCATTTTAAAAAATTGTATGTTTTTAATTTTAGCTATACATTTCTCTCCACTCCCTTTCCTTCCTCCTCTCTGCCCTTCCACCCTTCCCTCTGACCCCCACGCTTCCAATTTACTTAGGAGATCCTGTCTCTTTTTCCTTCCTTGGTGAATCCATTTATGTCTCTCTTAGGGTTTTCTCTGTTGTCTAGGTTCTCTAGGGTTGTAGACTGTAGGCTAGTTATTCTTTGCTCTATGTCTAGAAGACCCTTATGAGTGAGCACACATTATATTTGTCTTTCTGGGTCTGGGTTACTCAGTATGTTTTTTTTCCCTAGTTCTGTCCATTTGCCTGAAAATTTCAAGATGTCACTGCTTTTTACCGCTGAGTAAATGTGTAAATGTACATTTTTCCTTATCCATTCTTCAGTTGTGGGGCACCTAGGTTGTTTCCAGGTTCTGGCTATCACAAATAATGCTGCTATGAACATAGTTGAGCAAATGTCCTTATGGCACGACTGAGCATTCTTTGGGTATATGCCAAAGAGTGGTATTGCTAGATCTTGAGGTAGATTTGAGCACTAATTTTCTAAGAAATCACCATACTGATTTCCAAAGCAGCTGTACAAGTTTGCATTCCCACCAGCAATGGGGGAGTGTTCCCTGTGGAGGCCCAAAAATGTGAGCCTATTTCTACCTTGTTGGATGGTCAGAGAATTTGGAGGTTACACAAACTTGATGATATCAATCGGGGCTACACATCCTTACTCAGGATGTGGTTACTGGGTTCTTCTGACATTAAGATGGTCATACAGGTAGACCCACTCCATCCTGACAGATGGTCAGGATATACAAGCATACTTATGCTCCTTTTTTTGTAATAGGAGGTTACCTGGAGAGTGGCTGCCTTCAGCCTTCAGGATACTTGGTCTAGGGTGGCTTTACTGCCTAAACAGCAGAATGCTAATGATTTGATGTTTCAAAGTGTTAAAGCAATTAACTGTTCGAGTTGTCCTTTGTCATATTAAAAGTCTTTTGTTCCTTCTTCCCCCTTTTGTATTGAGGTATAAAAGTGTATGGAAAATTAAATGTGGGTGATTTCAGTATTTACTGGAACTCCCTCCCGGTACTATCCTAGGTTTTCTGTTTTATTATTTTATTCACTTCTTCTTATTCTTTATTTTCCTGATCCCCATGCTCCCACCATGACAAATGGCATTTTTGTCGAGGCTGGTCCCAGACAGTTCCCCTTACTCCACATCCTCTCAAGCATAAGCTGTCATCAGTGTTTTTGATATTGATTATTATGATAGGTTAAAGATAGTATCTCTGAGTTGTTTTGATTTGTATTTCTCTGATGGATAAGGAAGGATGTTGAGCATTTCCTTCAGTGTCTTTCGGCTACTAGAGTTCACTGTCGAGAGGTGTCTGTTTAGGTCTATACCTCATTCTTTTTTTTTTCTTTCGAGACAGGGTTTCTCTGTAGCTTTGGAGCCTGCCCTGGAATTAGCTCTTGTAGGCCAGGCTGGCCTTGAATTCACAGAGATCCACTTGCCTCTGCCTCACAAGTGCTGGGATTAAAGGCATGTGCTATCACCACCTGGCCATTATTTGTTCTTTTTATGTCTAAGTTTCTTGAGTTCTTTGTATATTTTGGATACCAGCCGGCTGTCAGATGTGGAGTTAATGAAGATTTTTTTCCCATTCTGCAGGCTGTTGTTTTGTCTTGTTGACCGTGTCCTTTGCTTTACAGAAGCTTCTCAGTTTCAGGAAGTCCCATTTATTAACTGCTGTTCTCAGTGTCTGTACTACTTACTGGAGGTATATTTAGGAAGTGGTCTCCTGTGCCAATGCATTTAAGTGTACTTCCCACTTTTTCTTCAATGAGGGTCAGTGTGGTTGGTTTTAGGTCTTTAATCCATTTGGACTTGAGTTTTATGCATGGCAATAGATAAGGATCTATTTGCATCTTCTACATGTCAATATCCAATTATGTCAGCACCATTTGTTGGAGATGCTTTCTTTTTTTAGGTGTTCAAAGGTGTGTGGATTGATATCCAGGTGTTCAATTCTATTCCACTGGTCATCCTATGTATTTTTATGCCAAATACCAACCTGTTTTTTTTTTTTTGGTTTTTTGGGACAGGGTTTCTCTGTATAATAGTCCTAGCTGTCCTGGAACTAGCTCTGTAGACCAGGTTAGTCTCAAACTCACAGAGTTCTACCTGCCTCTACCTCCAGAGTGCTGGGATTCATTACTATAGCCCTATGTTAGAGTTTGAAGTCAGGGATTGTAATACCTCCAGAAGTTAGTTTATTGTACAGGATTGTTTTGGCTATTCTAAGTTTTTTTTTAAAAAATTCCATGTGAAGTTGAATATTGTTCTTTTAAGGTCTGTGAAGAATTTTGCTGGGATTCTGATGGATATTGCATTGAATTTGTAGATTGCTTTTGGTAAGATTGCCATTTTTACCATGTTAATCCCACCTATCCAAGAGCATGGGAGATTTTTCCATTTTTCTGCTGTTTTGATTTCTTTCCTCAATGATTTATAAAGTTCTTGTCATACAGGTCTTTGGTTAAAGTTACCCCAAGATATTTTATGTAATTTGTGGCTATTATAAAGGGTGATGATTCTGATTTCATTTTCAGCCTGTTTATCATTTGTATAAAGGCTACTGATTTTTTTTTAGTTGATCTTGTTTGTATCTTGCTACATTACTGAAGGTGTTTTATCAGTTTATGAGTTCCCTGGTAGAATTTTTGAGGTCACTTATGAATACTATCATATCATCAGCAAATAGTGAAAGTTTGACTTCTTTTCCAATTTGTATCCCCTTGATCTCTTTTTTTTGTCTTATTGCTCTAGCTAGAACGTCAAGTATTATTTGAATACATATGGAGAAAGTGGACAACCTTGTCTTGTTCCTAATTTTAGTGGGATGGCTGTGAGTTTCTCTCCATTTCGTTTGATGTTGCTGTTGGCTTGCTGTGTATTGCCTTTATTATATTTAGGTATGCTCCTTGTATCCCTGCTCTTTCTAAGACCTTTATCATGAAGGGGTGTTGAATTCTGTCAAAGGCTTTTTCAGCATCTAATGAGATGATCAGGTGGTTTTAATCTTTCAGCTTGTTTATATGGTGGCTTATATTGATGGATTTTTCATGGTGAAGCATCCCTGCATCTCTGGGATGAAGCCTACCTGATCACGGTGGGTGATTTTTTTGATACGTTCTTGGATTCAGTTTGCCAGTATTTTATTGAGTATTTTTGCATCAATGTTCATGAAGGAGACTTGTTTGTAATTCTCTTTCTTAGTTGTGTCTTTTTGTAGTTTGAGTATCAGGGTAACTGTAGCCTTGTAAAAAGAGTTTGGCAATGTTCCTACTGTTTCTGTTGTTTGGAACAAATTGATGTTATTGAAAATCTGGTAGAATTCTGCACTGAAAACATCTGGTCCTGAGCTTTTTTTGGTTGGGAGACTTCTGATGATTGTTTCTATTTCCTTAGCAGTTATAGGCCTATTTAATTTGCATATCTGGTCTTTAGTTTTGGTATGTGATACTTATCCAGAAAATTGTCCATTTCCTTTAAGTTTTCCAATTTTGTGGAGTACAGGTTTTAGAAGTATAATCTGATGATTCTTTGGATTACCTCGATGTCTGTTGTTATATCCCCTCTTTATTTCTAATTTTATTAATATGGATATTTTCTCTCTGCCTTTTGGTTAGTGTGGATAAGGTTTATATGTTTTGTTGATTTTCTTGAAGAACCAATACTTTGTCTCATTGATTTTTTGTATTGTTTTGTTTCTATTTTGTTGATTTCAGCTCTCAGTTTGACTATTTCCTGTTGTCTAGACCTTCTGGGCTAGTTTGTTTCTTTTTGTTCTGGGTTTTCAGGTGCTTTTTAAATTCACTAGTGTGGGATTTTTCTAACTTCTTTATGTAGGCATTTAGTGCTTGAACTTTCCTCCTAGCACTGCTTTCATTCTGTACCATAAGTTTGGATATGTTACATGGTCATTTTCAATAAATTTTAGAAGTGTTTAATTTCTTTATTTCTTCCTTGACCCAGTGATAATTCACTTGAGCATTGTTCAGTCTCCATGAGTTTGTGGGCTTTTTGCAATTAATGTTGCTGTTGAATATGAATATTTTTTAAAAGTACTTAAAACATTTAAGAATTTAGGATATCAATTTCTCATGATTAGTTTTCTATTAAAAAAAAAAGCAGAAGTGGGACTGAAAGTAAATCCTGGCAGCTTCTGAGCACCATAAAGCATCATCATCAACTAATTAATTATTAAAAGAGGAGGCAGAAAGGCTGATACTTTTGTGTGGCAAACTGCACTTTGCTTTCATTACAGCAGGACCTATTAGGACAAGGCAGTGAATGCTCAACTTTTTCAAATGACATTTAGTATGTTCTCACCAATTGTTTCCTGAGCCAGAAATATCAGTGATGAGTTGCTTGCTGTCAAACACATCTCTCAGTGGTCCTTGGAGAATTTCATTAACTACTCCCTCTTCCATGTCAATCAAAACTGCCTGAAAAAAGAGAATTTAAATTTGGAATATTTTCTCTAGTAACTTATAAATTCAAGAATTCATGAGCTGTAAGTTATATTGTTCTTTTTCACAATTTAAGGTTAATTAAAATATTTCTTCATGTAATCTATTGTAAGACTAAAGGCATGTACCACCAACACCTGGTTAACCTTTCCTTTTCTTAAAATCAAAGACTACTAACCAACAACCAGAAGGGAAAGACAAACTTGCAGAGTAACAACTCAAATTTTACCGCCACATTACAAAGTAAGAACCCTAGAAAATGCATCTTACTCGTGCTTTTAACGAAGATATTCTTCCTTTGGAAATACTGCTGCCATCACCACCCACTCTGAAACATAAAGAAATTGAGAAAGGGTCATAAGACTTTCCAGGACTGGTAGTGTTTGCTTTCACTCTCCCCTTCTGTCATACTGGTCAGGGGAATCAAACTCAAGTCCTCAGCTTGGCAGCAAGCCCCTGACCTCCTGCGCCACCTTACCAGCCTCAGTATCTATGTCTCTGAGGCATTTCCAGTTTTGTGAGATAAGTGGGTATCTTTCTTGTTTAAGTTATTGTTAATTAGCTATTCTGCTGCAGCCAACACATCAAATGATATAAGACTACATACCACTCAGTCTATTTCTAGAATTTTACTACAACCTGTGAATAAGCATAGCGTACAGGTCAATATAATTCACAAGACAGAGACCAGATGAGGAGCTGATTAAACACAGGTATGACAGGCCAGCAGTAAGCAAACTGTAATCCCCAGGTCAACGCCAATCAGCTGCCTGCCTTGCTAAAGAGAATTTTGTTTAAATACAGCCATCTCCATTTGTTCATGTGCCTATCACCCACGAAGGCAGATGAATACCTGCAACAGACCTTATGCTCTGAAAAGTGTCCAAGTATTTGCTATCTGTTTTTTCATGCCTCCACTGTTGGTATATTCCTATCATGTTGTTAAAAAGGATTAATTTGATAGGCAGGTGTATACAAAGATGTGGGAGCAGTTTTCATAAGGGGCTTTGGGTACCACACCTGTGGAACAGAGGCTGGAACCCACACCACAGGAGAGAGATGCCCATGCCTTTTCATCCTCTCCGAACTCTAGACTAAGGAAACACAATGCTTTCATTTAAAAGTATATGACCCACAAGGTAGATGAGAATTGCATGAAAACCCTCAGACTGTCAAATATGTAATAAATTTTATTTTATTAACTTGCAAAGAATTTGGTTTTATTATGTCATTTTTCAAACACTTCCGTTTTGGTTTATCTCCCCAAAGCTTCCTTCCGTCTTTCATGTCACATATTGCCCTTCTGGCCCCACCTCTGCCTCTCTCTTAGTCCCCTCGCATGGCCTATCTAGTTCTATTCAACTATGTAATAACTGAAGACGCGATTATCAAGAAAGGAAGGCATGGCAGTGAGTTAGTGAGAGAAGCACGTGAAAGGACTATTACCCAGACACATCTGCGAACACGGGATGAGGGAGAGGATACTGAGGGCCTCTAGTGAGTAAGTGAACTGCTCTAACACTTCCCTGTAGCAGCTCTTCTTCATGTGACCCCCATGAAAGGGTTGTTGGATCTGAGGGGTCTCAATCCATGGGTTGAGAAACTCTGTTCTAAGGTCAAATAGTCAATAAAAATTGACCCATGACATGGTACCCTCAGTGAAAAGTTGAGGTTTCTCTGACTGAAACATCATTCCAATGTTAATGCAGTCTCTTTAAAGGCTCCTTTTGTTCCTTCCTGTCAAGGAAGCCTGCTGCTCGGCAGGTATGAAAACATGACATGAGAACAGTCTTCAGTCACATCAGCAGACATGGCTGACACCATCACAGCCAGGGACTGCTTCCAGAACCCCCTAAGCCAGCCTTCCACTCTGCTGACCCAACAGGAAGGAATCAATGTCAATGCAGAGAAGGACTCTCATTCCCTTACCTGGTATCCACGTTCCTGAAGAAACTGCTGAGTGCATCGTCATAAATTCCTTTCTAAACACAAAGCAAATAAAGCATTTAAGTTTATTTTCTTCCAAATCCTTCCAATTTTAGTAATTCTACAGCGCTGAAAGGGCCACCAGGCAGCTCTTAGAAAAAGAAACCCAGGTCGGTTCTTCCAATTGCGTCTAAAGAGTAAGATACCAATAGAACACCTGGTTAAATTTGAGAGAGTGATGAAAAACGTATGCCCTCTAGGACAGTAGAGCTGGTACACCAAGTGAGAATTTCCTGGGCTACTAGATCGTCTGATATGTTATCTACTTTATAGCGCTTTCACCTATAGAACCTACTGCCTTTCAAAAAACGTTAAAGGACGACCGCTGAGAATTAGGGACACCCAAGACCAAACTCTTTGGCCAGTGTCTTCTGCCTGTGACTTACAGCAACATGGGTTTAAAAACCAAACTAGCTACGTTCAGCATGAGAAGATCCTATGCAATTTATGATAAAGACATAAAAGCAATTTATGACATAGATAAAAATCGCTCAAATGAGACCAGCATGGTCTACACAGCGAGTCCCAGCTCAGTCGGGGCCCCGTAGCGAGAGCCATGCCTCAAGTGACCCCTTCCTTCTCCGCTGGCGGGCCCGGGTGACAGACAGGTGGGGGGCTCAGGGCGAGCGCGTACCTGGTTGACCGCCGCGTGCTCCCTCAGCGCCAGGTCCCAGAAGCAGCAGCCGATCTGGTTTCCGCACTGCCCGACTGCGAGGAAGAGAGAGAAGCACGTTAGGAAGACAAGCAGGTGCCTGGGCTCCGCGGCGACCCGGGGGACAAGGGGGCCGCTCACCCTGTACGACCACCGACTGGGTCATCCCGGTCCGCGGAGCAGCAGCGGGAGCGCTCCCGCTCGCACTCCCGCCCCGGCATTCGAGCCCAAAGACGCGCTACGACGGGCGGCCGTAAGTCACGTCGCTGCCGCAAGAAGCCACAGTCGTTAAGACCGTTTCATCACGCCGCGGGGTTTCCGCGCAAGCGCATTTGCGACTAGCTGTTACCATAGCGACTGGGCCTCCGGCAGGTAAATCCTAGCTGCCTTGTCAACATCTTTGGGCATCTGCAGCACCGGAGGCCCTGGTAACGGACGGGTAACTAGGTTTCGGAGTGGCATTTTAAAGAAGGGTCTTTCAAACCGATCCCGGGCTAGGAGAGGCGCACAGTCTTAACGGCCAGGGCCGGGGGTCGGATTCCTCGGGACGTTGCCCTAGTGTCGTTAACAGAAAACGAATGTCAAGGAGCGCAGAGAAACTCCAAATAGGCTTTTCCAAGAACACCCGGAGCTAGGTACACCTGACCCAATGGCTCAGCTTTTAGAGGCCAACCTCAGACTCACTTTTAAGGTTTCTGGAGAATTCAAAAGCAATGAAGACATAAATCCAGCTTCTCAGGACAGCTGACAGTGTAGTTGAACACTCGCACGCTGTACTCCAAAGACGTGACCTAAAATATTATGGGGCACTGACAAGGAGGGCAGTGGACAAGGGTGTAAGATAAAATAGATGGGTTCAAAGTTACGGCATTTGATGTATGTACGTCATAGACGGGATTTTTTTTTTAAAAAATAGGGGGGTGGCAAAGTTTGAAAAAAAAATCAGTTATTTCCAGAAACTGAATTTTTACTGACTAAATTAAATAAGATTCCACTTAACTAAATCAAGAATTTAGGCCAGAGAGATGGCTCAGTCAGTAAGTGTGGGGACTAAATGCAGATCCACATCGCTCACAAAGAAACAGGGAGCCTATAATCCTGGGTTTGGAAGGGTGGAGGAGGGAGGATCCCTGGAGTGTAGCTTAACCTGTGAGCTCCAGGTTCAGCTGGAAACAGTGTCTTTAAAAAAAAAAAGGCAAAATGAATGATTGAGGCGAGCATTCCATGTTCACATCTTGCTTCCATACATGTGCACACACACAAATCCTCAGGAACTCTGCTACCTTAATGAAATTAATACTTTTCCACAAACTACAAAACCTTTAGTCTTGATTTAATAAAATTTAAGTTATACTTGCTATTAATGTGTTGTGATATGAGCCACAACATTTGATTGGCTCGAACACTTTATTTTGCCACTAAGATAAATAATAGTTTGTTATTACACATTTTGGAAACATGAGAAGTTTGAAGTTGTAGTGGCTAGTTTGTACGTTCATATTTTGTTTGGATTTTTACACTTTTATTCTTACATCTCTTGTAATTAAGGGCAGAGTTTAGTCAAGAAAATTGTGAAGTTGCTGGATTTACTTTTACCTGCTTACTGGGGAGCACACAGTCCGTGGTAAAGGTGCAATCAGACACTTGGGTCTTAAGGTTGAAATCCTCAAATCTAGGGCTTCCAAAATTTGCAAAACCCAGACAGATACTTAAGTTGTGCTGGGATTCAAGTGTCAGCTCCTGTGTTCTGGCCTTTGTAGAACTCGCCAGTGCTGTACTTCCCGTCATTCTCCAGAAGTCGTGCAACAGCAGGAGCTGTAAGAACATCCTTACGAGCTTCGCCAGTAACTTCAATCTGGAGGGAGACAGATGTGTCTGCTTAATAGCCAGGTGAGCTAGAGCCTTCCATGCCAGCCACACCAGGACCTTAGGGCAGGCACATAGGTTAGCCAAGATGGAAAGAGCTTAATGGCAGGTTGTCTGCAGTCTTACAAGCAAGAAATTTTTTTTGTTATGAAGTCATTGAGATTTGGGGGCGTAATTGTATTGGGGTAATAATTGATTAATACATAGAAGAAATAGATTCAAGAAGATTTTACATGGTGAGTATCAGCAAAAGAAAAAGTCAGTGATAGTCATGTAGATGGGTGTTATAAAAAGAAGGAAAGAGAGGGGAATGGGAAAGGAGGAAGGAAGAGGACGTGTTAAGATGGATGAGGCACATGATATGAGCTAAAATCTAACCTAAGAAGGAGGAAGGAGAATTTACATAAGTACTTTGCACTGGGGAGCAATGGAAGAATATGATGAACACAGTAACAAGATACTAGAACAGTGTATTGAAAAATATAAGCCAATTTGAGATAAAAGAAATAAGGAAACCAATTAAAGAGAAAAACACCTTTAAGAATTAATGGACAGGTTTTAAAATCATGGAAAAAGCAGACTAGAGGAATGAAATCAAATTACTGATAGAGAGAAAAGGCTTTGAGTAGTCACAAAGAATTCTGAGGGAAAGGTGAAAAATTTTGAACCTATCAAAAATTATATTCATGGGGGAGCACAGTGGCTCAGCTTAAGATCAGTAGATATCCCTGCAATAGAGAACACAAAATACGCAAGGACAAACATACTTAATGATACAAAACAATGAAAAATGGATTAAAAGGATGCAGTACATCCCACAGGAATATTTCTGTAGGACAATCAACATCAATAACTATATCTTGTTTAAGTTACACAGTTTTCAGAATAAATAATTCTTCAGGTTTCTTGGCAAGAAACATTGAGAAGAAGAAAAACCAATTAAGCTGCTTTTATTGATGGATAACAGGGCACATCTTTATATCCGTCTGTAGTGTTTCAGCAATTGTTGGAAATTCTATCCTAATCCCAGGGTGAAATTCATTTATTGCTTTTTAAAAATGAAATTAAAGTCAGCAACTGAAACATCAATTTTAGAAGTCAAACATTGTGACATGGTACAATCCCAAGTTATACTTACTTGATACATGCTAAGGGGTGACAGTAGGAAAATATTAAAAATCATTGGGTTATTTTGTATAATTAAACCTTTATGTTTCTATAAGAAGCAGAAAAATGTGCACATACAGTAGAGACACTGCAATTAGTAACCTGCAATCTCCAACCTGAGCTGAGGTGTCGAGCGTAGATGGTGTGTAGAGTGCGCAGTGTGTGCATGGTGTATGCTCAGAGCTAAGGCAACCGTGAGAATACACGGCACAGGATAGGCAAGCCAGACACATGACAAGTTTATTACAGAGTATGCACATTGTGTGCTCAGAGCCAAGGCAACCGTGAGAATACACAGCACAGGATAGGCAAGCCAGACACACGACAAGCTCATTACAAAGTGTGCACACTGTGTGCTCAGAGCCAATGCAACCATGAGAATACACAGCCCGGGATAGGCAAGCACTGCCGGACACATGACAAGTTTATTACAAAGTGTGCACACTGTGTGCTCAAAGCCAAGGCAACCTTGAGAATACACGGCCCAGGATAGGCAAGCACTGCCAGACACACGACAGGCTCATTACAAAGTGTGCACATTGTGTGCTCAGAGCCAAGGCAATGGTGAGAATACACGGCTCAGGATAGGCAAGCACTTTCAGACACACGACAAGTTCATTACTTGCTTGATTTTTAATTTATGATTGTTGTATGTTGGATGGTTGTCAAATATTTCATTTGGTTACATGACCCAACTGTTTAAGAAGCCATAGTCAGGGGGGTGGAGAGATGGCTCAGCAGTTAAGAGCACAGCCTGTTCTTCCAAAGGTCCTGAGTTTAATTCCCAGCAACCACAGATCTGTAATGAGATCTGGTGCCCTCTTCTGGCCTGCAGGGATGCACGCAGGCAGAACACTGTGTACATAATAAATAAATAAATCTTTTTTAAAAAAGCCACAATCAAGCACATATGGTAGTGGAAACACTTGGAAATCCTCTCCAGGGTTGCAAGGAGAATAGAATACGTTCAGAAGAAATTATAATTCTATGGCTTCCCAAGTTGTCATTTAACTAAAATTTGATTTTGTGGCCACTTATCCACATTGATTCTTGTACACTGTCCCTTCTGAATCCATCTCTTGTGTAACTTGACAGTCAGTAGTGTTTTTACCAGCCTTTCAGATCTACTCTTTTTTTCTTCCTGGAAAAGGGCCTTTGATTACGATGCTGTTTGCTCCCTCCCTAACCAACCAGATTTCTTTGTCCCATCCCTTCCTACACAGTTAACGCCTTCTTATCTTTTATATTGAGATTGGCTATTCTCATCTAGAGTTTATCTAACCTGTAAACTCCACTAGAGCAGAAACTCTACTTGCTTTTGCTCATTTCTTTTTAACATTTAACGTGGTGTAGCTCATGGTAGAGTCTCAGGGGGGAAAATGTTAGATGGACAAATCAAGTATGATAATAGGCCTGTTTTCTTGACTACCATCTTTTTATTGTATTTCATGAATATGTTATTTAAAGGTCATTATTTGGGGCTTATGGTCAAGAGAGCACATTTGGAGATTTTACAATCCTTTGTTCCTTATTTATACTTATGTATTATTGCTTGTGGATACTGCTGTAGATCAAACCCACTTGGTCTTCTGATATATTACTTAATCTTGCCAGTTTTCACCAATAAGTTTGTTAACTGATTTAATTATCCCACCTGAGCAGGAAACTTGACACAACCCATACCAAATAAATTGCTGAAATAGCACTAAAGGGCTTAAAAAATAGCAGCCTTGAAGATACTCTACTTTGTGGCTTTAATGCCATTTCACATATAAACTTTTGGTGATCTGTTTAGAATTTCAGTGTTAACATCCTGTTAAATTCATATCTAGTTTTGACGCTCAAACCCATCATATTTCCACTGTTACCTTGTCTCAAACATACCAACTTCAGCTTTGTTTGGCATCTTAAGAATCTGGTTAGATGACAGTCATGAGCTAGCTAACAATGGGCAGCAATTACTTCAGTTGTCTGACTGACACAGTAAGTTAAACTTAGTTTTCTCTAAGATGAAATTGTGATCAATGTATTTACATGTAGCCCTCGTAAGAGAAAGAAGATAGAGGTAAGATTTTTATCCAACATGAACTTCCCTCCTAGATAAGATGCCAGTTTTCTGTAAGAAGTTTTGAAGCACAGCAGTGAGGACCAAGTATAAACGCAGTTACCAAGACTTCCGTAAAGCTAAAGATTGGCTGGCTTGAAGGTTAAACTAAAGCACTTCAAAGTAGGACCAACGTTGAATGGAACAGCTGTGGCTACAGATGCCCAGAATGGGGGGGGGGAGGTGATAAGAAGTCCTAAGGGTAGGATTATCAGGAAAGAAACTCTAGCACAAGGAACTAGATTAACAAGTTTGTATAAAATGGAGTCTTTCCTTCCCAAATGTCATTCCCTCCGTTTGGGAATTTCAAGGCTGTCTGGATGAAGCAGGAGAAAGGGGTGGTCCAGGCATGACAAGAAATGGCCCAGGATGTGAAGAATTCTAGGTAAGAAGAGATTCAGAATCTCTTCTCAGCTTTTGTGTTGAGGCCAACTGCAGAGACACAGTGAACATGGCTCTGAGTTTCACGACTCTGAGGTGGGAGAATGGTGTAGAGAGACTGGGGGACTTGCTGTTGATTGGTAGAGGAAGTCTGGGAGGTGGTGATGAAGAGGAAATGTGTCTCAGGTGGGGAGAATCAGGAGCGTGATTTTATGCAGATTGATTAGTTATATGTCTTTATAGCTTAAGATAAATAATGTCAAAAGTAAGGCACTGACAAGAACAAAACTCTGAAATCCTCAGTTTTTTATTCAACAGGCATCTTGTTACCAGAGCTGTGAACTGAGATGTTCCATTCATTAGCAGGCAGGAAGCTGTGTGAAAGAATCTTCTGATGTCATAATTTCTGGGTGTCACTGGAACATTTGATCGTCATTTCTTTGGCAAGTCTATCCTTCTATGGAAAGTCAGTAGAAGCAATTGATTTATTCACCTCTACAGGAATCAGACTTGGCCTATTTTGGTAAGTCTGTGTTTCCCTGAGCTTAATGTTTATACATATAGTGAATTTAAACCACAGGTGACTGTGTTTATAAAGATCATCACTGAATAAAATCCCCTTTCTTGATAATGGCCACAGTCTACTAATCAAATTCTTAGAACTGAATACTTTAGTTTTATTATTACTTCCAATGAATACTTATTTTGAATAGACTACTAGGCATAAGAAACACTTTAAAGGCATTTTCTTATTTCCCATTCCTTGTGTATTAATAGTTAAACATATGTAAATTAAATCAAGATAGAGTTAGTAAATGTCCACTATGTGCCCAAACTCTTTTTGCTATAAAGGATTAAATAGTGACAAAGATGGAGAAAGAATGATTGAGGATATTTAAAACATTTTAAAAAATGATTAGGGCAGTGCTTCGCAATGGGGAGAAGTTTTGCTTCTCTCTCTACCAGGAGATATTTGGCAATAACTTCTCTTTCTTTCTTTCTTTCTTTCTTTCTTTCTTTCTTTCTTTCTTTCTTTCTTTCTTTCCTTCCTTCCTTCCTTTCTCCCTCCCTCCTTCCCTTCCTTCCTCCCTCCCTTCTTCCTTCCCTCCTTCCTTCCCTTTCTTTTTCTTTTTTAAACTGTCAATCTCTGGGAGAAGGTTGTTGTTGACATCTGTAGGGTGAATACTGAAGAACATTTTACAATGCCCACGACAGTCTAACTTTCTCCAGCTTAGAATCAATTGATCTCAAATGTTCATAGCATCATGACTGAGAAATCCTGAATTGGAATAATTAAATTATAACTGTTATAAAACACAAAGAGAGGTCTTTGAAGACTTAGACAATAAGGGTTATGGAAGAATTCTTCTTCTAAGAAAGGGAAATAAAAATTCAAACTTAGAGGATAAATTTACTCTAGCAAGTAAAAGGAGTGACCAGTGGGTTGTGGAGAGTTCCAGGCACAGGAAACAGTAGGTAATAATGAATTTATTTATGTACATGTATTGCATATATTTAATGTTTCCCATTTACATGAGTGTTTACTAATGCTCAGTATCTATTAAAACTGTTATTACTGACTGAACACTTACTATGTGGTGTGGGAGGTCCTCTCTTTATGTGTTGCTTTTATTGGTTAATGAATAAAGAAACTGCTTTGAGCCTATAGCTGAGCAGGGCATAACAGAGCCTGAAAATTAAACTGAATGCTGGGAGAACGGAGGCGGAGTCAGAGAGGAGCCATGGAGCTGCAGCCAGAGATAGATATGTTGAAACCTTGCCTATAGACCACAAACCTCGTGGTAAAATGTAAAACACTGGAAATGGGTTAATACTAGATATAAGAGCTAGCTAGCAATACACACACACACACACACACACACACACACATATATATATGCACTTATATAATTGGCCAATCAATGATTTGAATAATATAATTTCTGTGTGATTATTTCGGGAGTCTGGGCGGCCAGGAAAACAAACAAGTGGCCTCATACTACAACTATGTGTCAGGCATTGTATTTCCCATGATTTATCTCCTTTAAACCTGTTATTCCCTGAAAGCAGATATTATTGTTATTCTTTGGACAAGTTGTTAAGTGCTTTTACTTAGATCATGATATTGGGATGTCTCAGATTGCAGTGGTAACTTAGGAACCCAACTCTCGCAAGGCCAATTGCTTAACTTACGCACTATAATATAGGGGGTGGGTGGACTAAATGGTTACAGGAACAAAAGGATTATCTAAAAGTATCTGAATGGGTAGGAAGTTCTTCTCAAAGAAAGCCTTCTTTAGTGGAGAGGCATGGAAGGGTAGGGAATGAAGACTCAAGCTTGCTGATGTCAATATGGGTAGGCAATTTGATCTTTTCTTTCCCCACAATAGAGACATCACTGTTAACCACAGGCTAACCACAATATAGACACAATGTGCTTATACTTCTTGGGACTATTTTGAATTTGTCATACAACTTTAAATTGTTTATAAGGGATATTTGTATAATAAAGACTCAGAATCTTCAGATGTCACCTTCTGAATGTTTTTGTAAACGTGTAACAAAATTGTAGCATTAAAAATGTCAACTTATCTTTGAATGATAAGCACCACCGTTATTCTAACTTTGTATTCTAGGATTTCAGTGAATTATGCCTTTTCGGTTTGGGACCCAGCCAAGGAGGTTTCCGGTGGAAGGAGGAGATTCTTCAAATGGGCTGGAATCAGGCCTGAGCTCCAGTGCTGCCTGTAATGGGAAAGAGACGTCACCCAATAGGTGAAGTCTGATTGTACTGCCAACTGAGGTTATGGGTATTGGCTATCATCCATATGAACTCTGACATTTACTATTAGCAAGAAAATAATTAAACCTAGGAATTCAAACACTGCTGTTATTAAATTAGTACCAACAGAGCCCAGATTGAACAGTTTATATTTCATAACTTTGTAAGTTTAGACCAGTCCTTTCCCTGCCCCCATAAATTTTTATCTAGATTGTGTCTCTAGTCTCAAGATCAACATCAAATCACCAGTATAATTATGTATAGGATATTGTTCTAGGTACAAGGCTACAAATGTAAAAAAGATAGAGACCTCAGACTTAGTGTCACTTGGATTAGATCACTGACTGAAACGACAGTAGAGGTGAAAGCCCTGTGAGTGAAATCCTTTTACAAAATCGAAGCAGACTATTGTAAGTAGGATTTGTCTTGCTGTTTACCACAGCAAAACCACAAACAATACACTGTTAGTTCTCTTAGTGGATGAGAGTTTTAAGGGTCACAGAGTCAGGTCAATACTTAGTAAGGTCAATACTTTATGAAATTGGCTACATTATCCAAGGCTAATTATCTGTTGATTATCAGAAAAGGAACTCAGTCACTGGAAGCATTTTGAACTGGTGTCATCTAAGTGTTCTTTTAACTCCGAGATTCTACCCACATTTGAGCATTATTTTGTTAACTTTCACTCCACAAATGTTCTAGTTTTAATATTACTCAGCCAAAGTGATTGAAGTCTCATTTCTGAATTAATTTTCATACTATAGTCACATGCATTTTTGTTATTTAGTAATTACTGCATACCTTTGAAAATGAACATCTGGAGTATTAATTTTATTTTATGAATTTCCTATAATTAAATATATTGCAATAGTCATATTTTCTTTGCTATGTACATGTAGACTGTCATTAGAACCTCTGTGTTATCATTTCTGTGACATTTGAAGGCCTCAGCGAGAATTGAAATAGTTGAAAAGATCTTTTTTTTTTGCTTTGAAAATAATTTTCTATTTAGTATCTTAACTCTGTTTCACTTGCCCTTTTTATTCAGGCAACTCCGAAGATGCCCTGGAAGTCATTGCCTGACAATAACTGATGTTCCCATCACTGTCTATGCAACAATGAGAAAGCCACCTGTGCCAAGCAGCAAGGAAATGCATCCCAAATAGCAGCATTAAGTCTCTGTCGAGGATTGACTAGGGTCAAGGGTAATGGGCCGGTATCATCCTGTGGTCTGTCTCGTAAACAAATAAAGGTGGTGGCACTACTTGAGTGATGCCAATAGCTGAGTAGTGGATTTTAATAAAAACGAAAAATGTGGTCAGTAGAGCACACACGATGAGAAGCCATTGGCTGCATCTGACAAGGCAGACTACTTCACACTTGGAAAGGCCTGCTCACAGCAGAGTACTAGTTGTGAAAATTCAAGATAATGCCTGATCCATGATGGTCATAATTCCAGATTCTCAGAGCTTATACAGAGTGGAGAGGTAAATGAAATTTCATCAGCTAAAGAGAAGAGGCCATGCATAAGTGTGGGCTCTGAGTCCTGCCTCTATAGGTCTAAACTACTTCAACAAAGAGACAATTTAATTCTACCTGATTTTGAACACAAGACGAGACTCAAAGTGGTCCCTGAGTAACACAGTTGTCAAGTAAAGATGCAACACTCCTTAGAGAAAGGAAACTCAGTCTAGACTGAAAGTTGCCCAACAGTAGGAAAAGAAAGCAGGGAAGGTGCCAAGAAGGCGCCAAGAGCTCATCCAAGGGTGAGAATGATTAGTGTTTCAACCACTGTAAAAAGTCCTTCCCCCTTCTTCTTCCTAGCTATTCCTCCCTCCTTGCCCCCATTCCTTCACTTTCTCCCTTCTTTCCTCTCTTCTCTCTTTCTTCCCCTAGAGATCCAACTCAGGGTCTCCCACATGCTGGGAAAGTACCCTACCACTGAATTACACTGTAAACTAAAAAGATCCCAAGTCCTTAGTCCTTGCCACAGTGAGAATGGGGCTAGACTCCACGGTGAAGGCTGCGAAAGGGAAGACTGATTTCAGGGAACTTTGCTGTGACCAAGTGTGAGGAGAAGAGATAAACAATGATATTATCAGAACCATGTCTTACAACTCAACAGGAGTCACGTGGAGGAGGGAGAGAACTGACTCCCATGAGTCATCCTCTGGCCTCTGCACACATCAAAGCATACATGGCCACACATATGTGTACTTAAATGTAAGAAAAAGCAAGAAGCAGAGAAATAATAGAGGAAAACAGTGGAACCCAAGCCTTTTCTTCACATGATTAGTAAACCTGATAAACGTCAAGTAGAATTGTCAGGGAGAACAAGAGACACAAATTACTGAGAATCGGGATTGACAGTGGAGCGTCACTGTGGATTTTACGAGGATAAACACCCTTGCGGCACAATGGATGCTTTAACACTGACTGTCTCCCTGCATTCTCTCACATTACTGGGTATACGCATGCTCTCCCAGAGTGGTTCATATTTTCATAACTTGCCTCCACGTTGACATTAGCTCATGACTACTTGAAAAGAGAACCTGTTGAGGCTGATGGTGGAGGTCACTGTGAACTCAGTGTGATCTGGCTAGGTTGACCAGAATAAATCCTGAGCTTCCTCTTGTCGCCACCCTTTGGAGCTCGGGAGAGATTAGAGTGGTGCAGCTGGCTGCTGGAGTCAGCGTCCTACACGTGTATGCTTGTGCCTTTCTGTCCCATGCTTACACAGACCGTCGGGATGTCATCCTTCAATCCCATTCCCCTGCTGGCTGTCCCATCTCTCTCTCATGGTCTCTTCAAGGAACAGTGTCCTCTGCTGTAAGCTTAAGCCTACCTTATTCCCTGATTTTGAGAACTTCCTGACAGCTGTCCGTCTTTCCTCCTGTCTTCTCACTCCCTCAAGCAAGTCTCTGGCTCAGAGGAATCAAAAGTAGAAATGTCAGGTTTTGCTTTTCTCAGCCTTCCAGGAACATTATGATGTCTTGGAAGGTGATATGAGAGGAATAACTTTTATGGAAACTCTGCTTGCCTGAAGTTCATGCAATATTTACTGAATATACATGCCAGACATGATTCTTGACTCTTTTGAACAATCCAGAAATTCACATAGTTTATACTAGAAAACATTTTATTCTATATGTATGAGTGTTTCATCAGCATGTATGTACCTGCAGTGCCCTAGGAGGACAGAAGAGGGTGGCAGAGCCCCCTCAACTGAAGTTATACGTGGTTGTGAGCTAACAAGTGGGTGGTAGGAGAAGAATTAGGGTCCTTTGCAAGAGCAGTATTTGCTCTTAATCCCTGAGGCATCTTTCCAGACCCTAACTTCCATTTTTGAAGTTGTATGAACTTTTTATGAGGAGCCATGAACAGACGTTTACTAACAGATGGGACACCAATGACAGAAATGCTTTCACCCACGTGTAGCATGGGGGATCTGTGAGTTGAAGTGGATTATAGGAGTATGGGAGAGGGGTTATGTATACAGTCATGAGCAACTTACAGGTGGCTACATCACTGAAGAAAAAGGTTTTCTTTCTCAACCTTTAATCGCCTATTTTCATGGGAGGTGGGGCCTCATGATCCCCTCTTCCAATAACCTCCCCCAATAATTGTTAAAGCCTATACATTTTCAGAGAAAGGCAGAAACTCTTTATCCAATTCCCAGCTGAGGGCTGAGGGGATCATTGCTGGACAAAGGGTAGAGGCTGTGCCATCCTGTATCTGCAGAATGGCAATGCCAAGATCTGCATGCCTGAGGATGTGTGCCCTGAGCTGCTAAAATCACATTTCAGTCGAAATCTCTTCAGCTTCAACTTCTATTAGTGTCTGATTTCCGTGTTTCATAACCCAAACTCACAAGAGAAAATATTCAACTGCTCACACTCATCTTTGTATCCCAGGCAGTGTCTTGTCCAGTCTGTTGTGGCTGTAAGAGAGGAAATGGAACACAGGCACACCGAGGGGCTCCATCACACAAGAACCTCCTCATTCCGTAGGGGCTCTGAACTGGCAGGGGCCATGAGGGAGAAAAAGCACATAGCTCATTTTTCCCCCTATGTATCAAGTACTGATAATGCTATGCTTAGCTGAAAGAAGAAAAAGAGGAGGAGGAGGGGGAGGGGGAGGAGGAGGAGGAAGAGGAAAAGGAGGAGGAGGAAACCCTTTTCCTTTTGAGTCTGGGAGAGTGAAGTCTCATCTAAGAACGGAGTCTTGTAAATGGTGAAGCTTCAGTTTCAGAAGGTCACTGTGTGGTTTTAAGTGGTACATGACTCGGGGTTCTCATTTTCTGAGCGGAAGAGGATGAAGTACTGGCTGAAGTACTGGCTCTGTAAAAAGGTGGCCTCCTTTCAGTCCAGAAAATATTAAACTATACTGCAATTTCTTCTCCTTTAAAAAATTATGCATGGTGTAGTGATATTCCATTTGTATTTTAATAACTAAAGCTTGCCTGAAGAGACTTAAACAGCTGCACTGACCAGCCTTACAGCCCAGGCAGTGCTGACACACCTTTAATCCCAGTAGCCACGCTAGTTTGCCATAGAAACCAGGCAGTAGGTTTCTGAAGGTGCATGCCTTTAATCCCAGCCCTAGAGAGGAATATAAGACAAGAGGAGACAGCTCTCACACACAGTCTCATTCTGAGATTCCTGGAGGCAGGCTCGCCGTTTCAGACTGAGGTAGAGGTAAGAGCCAGTGGCTGGCTGCTTTGCTTTTCTGATCTTCAGGTTGAACCCCACTTTCTGTCTCTGGGTTTTTATTAATCGCGCTACATTAATGTGTGCACTGGGTTTTTATTAATCGCGCTACATTAATGTGTGCACACATACACGAGACCCGTGAGTGCTGATGTTCACACATCCATGTGCCCTCTAAATGCTGCTGCACACATGGCTTCTGTTGGGACGTCATAGGTTAACGCACCTGAAACGGTGTGGGGCTGAGGAGCCAACTCCACTAGGCTTGGACTCAGACCCCTTCCCTCTTAGGACTCATTCCCCCAGCTCCATGAAAGCCTAATCCAGGAGAGCTGTTTCTAAACCAGGTCCTCCTACTGTAAACTGAAAACACTCTTGTAAAGACGAAAACGGATGATCTAATTTTAGGTTGTGAACAAGTCAGGAAATCTAAGGTAAGACAAAGGAGCCGAGGACAAACATTGGGAACAAGTTGAATGACCTCCCCTGAAAGACTGGTGACTCTGAGAACACAGTGACACTGTGGGCATCCTGGGGCTCGTTTGGAGCCCTTCTACTTTATTAGGGACAGGAGCAATAACTTAGCCAGCTGAAGAACATGGGTTTTCAATAGAAGGAATTCTGCCACCTTTTCAATCGCTGTCCACCGCAGACATTTTGGACCCAGAGTGTAAATTGAAATAAGAAATAGGTAGTGGCCGGTCTCTGATTTATTGAATTCCCCTTCAACCAGGTGAGAGCTTCCATGGGGGAGGGAGCTTGGACCCCTCCCCCAGTGGCTCTATGTTTATTTCAATGCGAGGAAGAGCCGTGTCCTGCTATGTCAGGCTGTGGGGCAAGAGTTGATGCTCACGGCCCCGCTGACCAGGGCCGCTTTACTGAAGCTCACTGGGCGCCCGTCAATCACAAAGTGGCGGATGCAGCCTGTGTAGGGTTTACTGGGAGCCAAACGTGGTGTCAGTAGAGACTCTGAAAAGAAAAGAAAAGCATACATTTCAGTGGGGAAATTCCAAACTCTTATATTACCTCCTGGTAAAAACTGGAAAATCACTCAGACTGTCAAAATGATTCTCACACCAGCAATGGCACAGGGACTAGCAAACTCCCAGGACCGGCACTCACTTTTGAACAATGAGAACACGGCGAGGGATTGTGTGTGTGTGTGTGTGGGGGGGGTATTTATGCTAGCCATGTTTTCTCTGAGCACATTTCTGTGCATACTGTGGCTGTTTTCTAGGGCTGCAGTTCGCTGCTTCCCCATGAAGCCTCAGCAGGGAGTTCTCGTGACCTATCTGTGCCGAGCCCAGTTCATTTCCCAGAGGCCTCGTTTATTTACTGTGTTTTTCTGAGAAGGGAAAGGAATTTGAGTTTCCATGTTATTTTTGGACAGAGTTAATGTTTTTGTTTAATTCCTATCTTTATCACCTGTCACCCTTAAGTCTCTCTATTTTTTGGCCAAGCTTATAGAAATAATGAGAAAATAATGAATTCAAACGAGGTAGAATTGAATTTTTTGAAGCTCAGGGCTTAAGAACTATAAATAGGAAAGTGGTAGGTAGCATGGATTCTGTATGGATACAGGTGTCTTGTGTGTCGGGGAACCATCTCATCTCACAGTAATTAGGCATCTAGAGGAAGGCTGGTGTTTATTAATTGTACAGATACAATTAGGTGTGTTGGGATGAGAGAAGCGATATAAATTAAAGCAACTTAGAGAGCTTATAAATACTATAAAATTAAAATCCAGTTAGTTAAAGCTCAATTATAACACACAGTTATATGAGCAGTGGCAGACAAAAGGAAAAAAAACACTTGGCAATCTAACTCAGAAAGGAACATAAAATAGAGCACCAAGCAAACAGCATCAAGCAACTGTCGCCATGCGTACTTCTCTGCAGTGTAGAGTAAGTCTGCACAGAAGCTGTGCACTGAAAATGAAGAGCGGAAGTAGCATTCCGTCTTCAGAATGGTGATCGTAAAGCTGGAGATGTGAAAGGGGCCCCAGAGACCACTTCCTTTTATTTGTATCTAATTTACAGTGGCTGCATGTTTGCAAAGCCTGCTCCACGGACTTTATCTTCAGAATAAAAACCGAGGGAAGGCTTGAGAGGAACCCTCTAAAGCCTCTGCCACCCCGGGCACAAAGGAACATGGCTTCTATTGTTCCTGAGTGGTCCGTCCTTGCTTGGTTCATGCAGAAAATCATCTGGAGGAAACAATTACCATAGCAATTATGGTCTGCATGATTTACCATAAAATTAAACTTAAGTAGTGTCAGAAGAGTACCCCAGGGCCCTAAGTAATTGATTAACAAAATTAACCCATTTGTTTGTCTTTATGTTCATGTGTGTGTGTCTATATGTATGCATGTGTGTAGTGTGCTGAAGTCAGAGGGGTGTGTTGGCTGTCCTTCATGATTTCTCGCTGCCTCATTTCTTGGAGGCAGGGTCTCTCCCCAAACCCTGAGCACACTACTTTGTTTCCCACTACGTTACTGAACTGTTGAGGTTGGGTGATCCCCCTGTCTCTGTTGCTCTCAGTGTTGGGGCTATATTCATGGTGAGGACACTATCAAGCTTTCGTGCAGGTCTTTTTATGCTTAAGCATCAAGCACTTTTACCTGTTGAGCCGTTTCCCCGTCCCCCAAACACATACTTTTAAGAGAGAATGTTTCCAAGATGGAAAGAAGACTAGACTATATTTTATAGGAAATAATGTGGTGTTCTCAATAGCGATTGGTTCGACTTGGGAATGGGCTTCACCAACCTCAAAGACTCTTTAATTTTTAAATTACTATATAGGCTGGTTAATGTGTGTGTGTGTGTGTGATGGTTAAATGAATTTTATTTATTACCTTTCTGTTTTTTTTTTCAAGATAGGGTTTCTCTGTGTAGCCTTGGTTGTACTAGATCTCAATCTGCATGTAGATCAGGCTGGCCTCAAACTCAGAGCTCCACCTGCCTCTGCCTCTCAAGTGCTGGGATCAAAGGCATGAACCACCGCTTCCAGGCTGTTCATTAACTTTCTAGTGAGATGTGATAGTTTTTTTTTTTGTCAACTTGATACAAGCCAGAGTCACCTGGGAAGAAGAAACCTCACCTGTGGAATTGGTTCCATGAGACTGGCCTTCAGGTGTGTCATCGGGGTATTTCCTTGATTAATGACAGATGGGTAAGGGCCCGCCCCATCATGGGCAGTACTGCGCCTGTGCAGGTGGCCCTGGGCTGTACATACAAAGGAAACTGAGTAGCCAGGAGGAGCCAGGCAGTAAACAGCATTCCTCCAGGGCCTCTGCCTGAGCTCCTGTTTCAACTTCCCTCCATTTCTCTCCAAGCTGTTTTGATTACAGTGTTTATCACAGTCTTGGGAAGCAAAGTGGGACATGAGAAAAATGTGTCACCAAAATGACCAATTGTATAAGAGTGACTGGCGTTTCAAGAGAATTCAGGGCATACAGGATTTCTATCTATGCTTAATTTTTTTAACTATCATTCTTACTGCCTTGGTTTCTGATGCGATTTTAGTGGAATTAAACTCAAGCATCAGGATGATAGAATTAATCACAGTCAGCTTAAATTATAATTGCATTTGCTGAAGGCTTGCTGGCATGTTTCCTAGGTGGAAATGAGGAGGGGCAGAGGGCCGGTGGCTCAGACCACAGGTTAGCGCGTCCCTGTGGGGTGGCTCACTAGTGAAATTTTGCTGCCCATTACGTGGGTTGGACACCTTGGTTGTTGACTCAGTCTGTGGCGCTTACTGAGAGACTCAGAAAGCAGACAAAAGGCAAAGATGAAGTTCTCTGGAATCACAAGGTGAACAGCTCAGGCCCAGGGAGAAGCAAGTGCTATAAGGCTCACACTGGAAAGACGCACTCGCCATGACTCTCACTGGAGAGACCTGCTTGCTTGGCCACCCAGAGCTTAGACAGGTGCTTGGCAGGGAGTGCTGGATGGGATGAGGGCTTGCTCCCTGCCAGCAAGCAGTGTACAGGTCTAGCTGCGACAGCATTCTAGAGTAACCTGTGATGGTTTGAATAAGAAATGTCTTCCACAGTCTCAGGTATTTGAGGTTCCCAGTTGATGGTGCTGTTTGGGAGGTTTGGGGGGTGTGGCTTTGTTGGTGGAAGTGTGTCACTGGAGGGGGGCAGTGAGAGTTTAAAGACATACTCTGTTTTGAATTTGCTCTCTCTGCCCTGGGCTGCTTGTTTACAGTATGATCAGCTTCCTGAGTTTGCCTCCATGCCTTCACTCGGCCATCGTAGACTGTAACCCTCTGAACTGTAAGCCCAAACAAAATCCTTCTACTGCAAAATAGCCTTCACCATGGTGTTTTAGCATGGCAATAGGAAAATAACCAACGTGGTTTCACAACAGTGGTATTGTATGAACCCTAGTGAGGAAAGATGGAAGGAAAAGCCCAAGTCCAGAGGATCAATAAGGAACTAGGTTGGAAGGGTAGGGGAAGCTGTTCCTTGAAAAAGCATCAAAGGAAAAAGGAAGAGCAACGTTTACTAGAAATTCAATCCCCGAGTCCTTGTGATAAGGCCTGGAGCAAAGGCAGCATCCCTGAACATTAAAGAACTGCAATCTCAGGTAGTACAGGGAGCCCTGAGGCCAGGGCACAAAGGGGGCAGACACATGCTTTGTTTAATTCTGTGTGTCCTGGAAGCCTGGGAAATAGTTAAAGCTACACCATGATTTCTAGTAAGGAAGCGATGTGGAGAAATAGAAATGACATGAGACAGTTTTTACAGGGTACTGACGTGAGGGGCCTTCTCTAGAGCCCTGCTCAGAATCAAAGCCAGAACAGAGGCAGAGGTCCGGGGCACAGCGGTGTGAGCGCCTGTGTGAAATAGAAGAGGGGGCTGCCTTCGAGGGTCTTGACTACGCCTTTTGGCTCCCGAGTTACCATTATTGTTAACGCTGGTGTCTTAGTCATGGTTCTATTGCCAGGAAGAGACACCACAACCAAGGCAACTCTTACAAAAGAACGCATTTAACTGGGGACTGGTTTACAATTTTAGAGGCTTTGTTCATTATTCTAATTCCCATGGCACGAAGCATGGTGGCATGCAGGCAGACATGATGCTGGAGAAGTAGCTGAGAGCTTTACATCCTGATCTTCATGCAGGAGGGAGGAAGAGAGAGAGAGAGAGAGAGAGAGAGAGAGAGAGAGACTCAAAGACCACCCCAGTGACACACTTTCTCCAACAAGGTCACGCTTCACCCATGGGCCATTCTCATTCAAACTACTGCAGCTCCCATCTGAAAATGTCAGCCTAGAAAGAGGCTACTAATTTGAGAGGACATGAAGTGAGATAATTGATTTTATCTGTAGATTTTTTAAAAATTATTCACTGCTTTTGTATGATAGTGTTAAAAATCTATTTGGATTATTAAAATCCTCACCAAAATCCAGGTGAAACTTAAATATCTCCATTTTATATCCTCCTCTCTACTTCTCATTTTCAACTTTTCCAAGTTGGAAAAATACGTAAGAACAGTCTTGTTCAATGGAAGATAATGGTCATCGTTCTAGGGGCAAAAGGTAGTTGCAGGGGGCCCATAAGTGTCTTCTCACTATCCTGAATTAGGCGCTCTTTGGGCTGCTGTTTACAGGACTGTAGGTGGAAACCTCTCTTAGGGAATGCTATTCCATCTGAGCAATGTGTAACTTGCAGTCTGCAGGTGTTTCCACAATTCAGACCATTTCTGGGCAGGGGAAGCAGGCATTCTTCCCGGTTGTGTAGGGGGTGTGATTTTCAGCAAACTTTTAATCCTTAAGGTTTTCAGGTCCTACAGTGTTCTCATTCATAATGGGGTGGGGGAGAGAGAGAGGGAGAGAGAAAGGGGAAAGAGGGAGAGGGAGAGGGAGAGGGAGAGAGAGAGAGAGAGAGAGAGGAAAAAGGGAGAGGGAGAGAGTAGTGTTTGTGAATGTATAGAGGCTATTTAAAGGAGAAAGAGGGGAAGAGGAGAGTGAGCAGTGATGGAGTGGCATCTCCCGGAGAGCATGCTAATTCTTATGTGCTGGTAATCTTGAATCAGGAGTTATAAGTTTTGGCAATCTACTTTTTTCTTTTTCCAATGCTGGGATCAAACTCAGCACTTCGCTGCTCTTTTCCATTAAGGGTTGCTACATATAAAACCCTTTGAATTTTTAGATGTTATGACAATACATGGCTCAATTTTTAATATAATAGTAAATATATATATATATATATATAATTATAAAAGCTTCCTGGATTTGGAAGCCTGTCCCTCTGGGAAGTGCTTACCTGGAACGCCTCCAACAAACACAGGCTCCCTGTGATCAACTGGCTTTGGATTCAATGGTCCAACCACGTGGTTCACTTCAGAATCCACATCCAGCTGAACTACGTTTGCATCTCTGATAACTAAGAGACAGGAAGAAGACCGGTCATACATGGTACTGGGGTAATTTCTACATGAAAGAAACTAATGTATCACAACATTCCAGAATAAAAATTCCCGAACTTTGCTATCATTGAAAATAGCAATAATGTCTAAGCATATCTAATTGAGCAATAGTGATGACATTTTCCTTAACAAGAAGGACTATCAGAATACACTTCTATATCTTTCTTGCTCCAAAATGTCCATGTCTTGTATTTTGGCAGCATTCAGATTCGTGTATTCAATGCACATTTTAGTCAGACGATTCTTTATTCTTTTCTCTTGTCATCTGTTAGGAATCATGTAACAGCGCACCACCCCCCACCCCCCATGTGCTGTGCAGGCTCAGGCGTGCACAGGACCCTCTAGGTGCCTCACCTGTGATTCTGTGCCATCTGCCATCACAGAGATTCTGCTTGGGTGTTACTGAGGTAGAAAAGTCCCTGACACCGTTGTTGACTTTCACTATGACCTGCGTGGATGGGGCACATTATAGTCGGTTTAATTTCTCATCATCATGGTAAAGCTGGATTTCATAACTAATTTACCGCAGAGAAGCAATACCTCGAATAAATGCTTGTGCATGAGTACAGTTGCAATGTGAACACAAGGGGTCAGTCTTTGACAGGTAATAGAAGAGTTTAAATTAAAATAGTTCAAGTCTTTGGAGTAAGAACAAAATGATCCTACCGGAGAGAACACTGAGGAATGGTAGGAAGTGTAAGGGAACGAATTTGCTGAGTTTATAGGTCCCGTTCTGTTCATACAAGGCAGGTGGAGATACTGAAGGCACTCCAGGGAAGGCCCAGGCCTCGGAGTTGTTGGCCAGAGCAAAACAAACTCAATGGCCCTCTGTGGACTCTCTCTCTCTGTGGCATTTTTTCGTGTTCTTGGTCTTTTGCTTGTTTTTTTTTCCCCATTTTTAAAAAAAGAGATATAAGAACACAAAATTGAGTGGGTAGAGAGGTAGGAAGAATCTGGGAGAAGTTGAGGGAGGAGATCATAATGATCAAAATATATTAAATGAAATTTTTTCGATCAGAAATGGAAAAATAAAAGATACCATTGAAGAGAACTTTCAAGCCAAACTGCATAGCCTCCATTTATTTATGTTCTACCCCATTTTTTGCAGATATAAAATTAAAATGATAATACTATACATATCCTTGAGATGATAGGTGGCCTAAGACACTTCACTCATGAATCTTTTAGTACCTGATATCTAGTAACTTATACCTAATAATTAATATGTATAATATACAGTATATTTTATATACTGCAAATTATATAATATATACAATATAAACTGTATATCATACATATTAGTTACTATAGCTAATAATATAATATTATACTAGCAATATTATACATTATAATATATAATATAATATATATTATATTAGTACTTGATACCTAGTAACTGATACCTGATAACTAATATGTATAATATACAGTGTATTATATATATAAAATATACCTGATAGTATATATATATATAAAATATTATATACCTGATACCTAGTAACTAATACATATAGTATATACTATAACACTAATATATACATAACTATATGTATAATATAAACACACATAAATATTCTGGGGATTCATGTCAGGGTTTTATGAGAGCTGTTTTAATTTTTATGCCTTAATTGATTGCATTAGAACTCAAATAAAAACTTGGTTATATTAAGTCTGAGGCATAATGAAAATATTCCTTTCCTTGAAACTTATTTGACTACCTTTCTAAATATTCTTTGGTAGTAACTTATGATGAACTTTTAGTAACTGAGAATAATATGTGTGTATGTATACACATGACTGCAATTAGCATATAACTAGAAAGATGCTTTCACATTTGTGAATGTTGAAAGTGGATATATTTTTACCTTCTATTTGCTGAAAAGCTTTCTTCTAGTTCTTTTATTAAAATTTCATGCTGTTATTGGTGATTTTTTGTTAGCTTTGCCACATTTTCATGACTCTGTTCTAATCAATTCCCAGTACAAGAATGTGAACACCAACATTGCACACACTTAAATCTTATGTTCAAGTTTCCTCTTTTTCCCATTAGAGAGACTGAAGAAATAATTCTGTGACACACATCTGCTGCCTTACATCAGCATCCAAGATTAGACAAGATGGGCGGTTCATTCTCAAGCCATACCTGTCCGTTTTTCATGTGTACATTCAGGTATTCCCCGTTGACACTGTGGCCATGGACAAGGGTTCCAGAACTGCTTCGGGGACGGACTTCAAAGGCTATTTCAAACTTTAATCCGATATTGAAAGACTCATCTGCAGAGAGAAACAGAAATTGCCAAGAAGAGAAAAATAAAATTTCTAGCTCCGGTGTGATTTTGCGAGGACGATGTGCTAAAATTAGTCCATATGCCGTCTGTGAGAGTTCAGGGTAGTGGCATTTCAGCCAGCAGAACAGTTTCCTCTTTTAGGATAGCAGAGGGAGGGGCTGGTAGGATTGCCAAGTAGGTAGAGTACTTGCTGTAAAGCCAGTCAGTCTGGTTCCATCCCTGGAACACAGGTAAAGGTGGAAGGAAAAAACCAGCTCCATAAATTGTCCTGTGATCTCACACATGTGCTGTGACATGTGCCCCACATCATGTACACACAGTATATATAACACTCACACAGTAATACCTAGAAAGTGAGGAGGCAGGGCAATCCTGGCAAAGGATGGGCTCTGAAGACACACAGCACACATACATAATTAAAAAAAGGAGGGGAGGAAGATCTGGGCAGAGATTATAATTTGAAGTCATGTACAGAGGCTGGGAAACTTGGAGAGTCCTATGAAGTGTCTCTAGATGGTTCCGTGGGTATTCCTGGCTGCTTCTGTATGGAAGGTGGGGAGCCCTACCTAGATGCGTTCAAGTATTGCAAATATGGAAGATAGATGTTATATTGAAGACACTGAAGAGGACTGATTAACTGTATCTTACAAAGAACTTTAACCCCCAAATTAACTGGTGCTAGTATTTAGAAACTGTTACTGTATGGCCTAAAATATTACTTATTAAGAATAGCAGGGTAGGGCTGGGAGTTGAGGTGCAGGTGGGGGCAGAGAGATGGCTTCAGTGGTTAAGAGCATTGGCTGTTCTTTCAGAGGACCTGGGTTCAATTCCCAGCATGAACATATCAGCTCACAACCATCGAATCCCAAGGGACCCAGCACCCTTTCTGGATTCTGTGAACACCAGGCATGTGTGTTGTGAATAAACACTCATGCACATAAAATTAATCTTAAAAAAGAAAGAAAGAAAGAAAAAAGAAAGAAAGAAAAAGAGTAGCTGTGGGGCGGGAGAGATGGCTTAACAGTTAAGAGCAGGTGCCACTTTTCAGAGGATCTGAGTTCAGATCCTAGCACTAACACTGGGCAGCTCACAACCTTCTGTAACTCCAGATCCGGGGACCAGACACCCTCTTCTGGCACCTGCATTCATATGCACACACCCCCCCAAATACAGGTAATTAAAGGCTCATTACAAACCTAGGAATCTTGACAGTGCTACATGACATTACTCAAAAACAACTTAAACATTTATTTCCCAACACAGTTTTCCTTTCTTCTTGTTTTTAGTCAGGGGTCTCTCTGTGCAGCCCTGATTGGCCTAGAACGTGCTATGTAGACCAGGCTGGACTTGAACTCGTGGAGATTGAAAGTGTACACCACCATGCCCAGCCCTCCTGGTATTAGATAATGCTCAAGGAACAGAACATAAATTATATGGTTGACTATACATTTCAAACTGTCCAAACTTTAGAATTCTTTAAAGACTAAGAATCTCGAGTGTTATGTTTTTAGTAGGAGTGATGGGAGTGGGCAGGGAAGGAAGGCAAAATCCTGAGGTAGGCAGAGGGCAATTGCCTCTAGTCTCATTCTACTGGACATGAGAGGTTGTTTATGAAAGTGTACCTGCTTACATCATGGTCTCCTTATCAGAGGTTGTACAAAATATCCAAAGGTTGTTTTTTTTATCAAACCCATTAAGAAGGGCTAATCCTTTATATTTATAGCATGTTTGCTGTTGTGAGTTAGATGATGGCTGTGTATAGTTTTTTTTTTTTTGGAACTGTCACCCAGCACACAGACTGCTGTACAGGGGGTGTGCAGGCAGACTGCCCTACAGGGGGTGTGCACACTGCCATTTAGGAAGGAGGTGTGCACGCAGACTGTGCAGTCTGCCATACAGGAGGTGTGCACACGGACTACCTGATGCACAGGGGGTATGTACACAGACTGCCATACAGGGGGTGTGTACGCAGACTGCCGTACCTGGGGTGTGTACACAGACTGCCGTACCTGGGGTGTGTACACAGACTGCCATACAGGGGGTGTGTACACAGACTGCCGTACCTGGGGTGTGCACACAGACTGCCTTACAGGGGGTGTGTACACAGACTGCCGTACCTGGGGTGTGTACACAGACTGCCGTACCTGGGGTGTGTACACAGACTGCCTTACAGGGGGTGTGTACGCGGACTGCCGTACCTGGGGTGTACACAGACTGCCGTACCTGGGGTGTGTACGCAGACTGCCGTACCTGGGGTGTGTACACAGACTGCCATACCTGGGGTGTGTACGCAGACTGCCGTACCTGGGGTGTGTACACAGACTGCCATACCTGGGGTGTGTACACAGACTGCCGTACCTGGGGTGTGTACGCAGACTGCCATACAGGGGGTGTGTACGCCGACTGCCATACCTGGGGTGTGCACACAGACTGCCTTACAGGGGGTGTGTACGCAGACTGCCGTACCTGGGGTGTGTACACAGACTGCCTTACAGGGGGTGTGTACGCAGACTGCCGTACCTGGGGTGTGCACACAGACTGCCGTACCTGGGGTGTGTACACAGACTGCCGTACCTGGGGTGTGTACGCAGACTGCCGTATAGGTAGCATGCAATAAAAGCTGCTGAATGCATGAGCAGTGCAGTAATGGTTGGGGAAAATCTTCAGAATAAGATCTCTGAAGGCCAGTGGTGCACTGGGGCTTCAGAGCAGGTGGAGGGGGTCTAAGTTCCCTCAGTGGGGCCAGTAGTTCACACCGACAAGAAAATTTAGAGGAATAAGTTGGCCAAGAGCTGACAGAGACAACGCTACAGGACAGTGAAGAAAGTTCTGCGCCAAGGTGGTCTGTGTCCACAAGTTTGGCCAACAAAAGCAACAAAGATGCGTGCTGTATATTGGATTTGAAACAGTAAAGGCGTTAACAGTGGTCCCTGAGGAAAGAGGGACTTTACAGGGATGAGTTTAGCATTATTAAATTTTAACTTTGGACTTAAAGTTCTCTGTCAACTATCTCCTGGAAAGAGGCATCTCAGGATGCAGGCTTTCGCCATATACCATTGTTATCATCTGTTACGTTGCTCTAACAGGGTACCTGACACTGGCCGATATCTAAAGGAAGTCTATTTGCCTCTCAGTCCTGGAGCCGGGAAGTATAGGCGGCGGCATCTGTGGAGGCTCCTCCTGCAGAAGTGGCATGGTGCGCACAGAGAAAGAGGAGAGGGGCCCGGGTTTCTATACAACAGCTCACTCTGACGGCAAACAGCAGAGAGTGAGATCCCACTCACACCGGAACAGCATTCATCTTTGCAAGGACTGAATTTCCTCTCACAGGCCCCCATTCCGGATGCATTGTACTGGGGAAGCGAGCTTTCCCTCGAGTTTAGGTGGGGCCAACCATAATCACACCGGAGCAGTCGCCTTACCTAGGACCACATAGCCTCCTTCTGCTGAGAAATAAGTTCCTGTTTCCATTGGCCCTTCGAAGCAGGGGGTCACACTGAATGTTTGCGAGGCCGAGGTGATGGAGGCACCGTTGAGCTGCAAATTGCCCAGGCAGCCGCTGAAACTGTAGATGGAGTTAATCTGAAAGAAGAAGAAGTCATTTAAAATCCCCTTGCTTAGCGCCAGATGCACCATGGGAAAGTAAAGGAGTGAGTTGAGTTCCAGAGGAACAGTTTCAGCCCCTGTCCATTTGCCCTTTCTGAATGATCAATATGGCTCCACGTAATTTCTTTTAGCTAATTCATGGAAGCTGGAATGTTGTATTTTATAACCTTGGCGCACAGTAATTAAGCAATGGAAATGAAACGTTTCTGCAGACTGTGACAGATGAGAGTGCAGCCATGGTTTTCCAGGAACGACGGCTGGGCCCGAGATCTCGGAAGTGGAGGGGAATCCTATGCAAACGGTAGGAAGCTTGCAGAACCGGCTTCATTAGATCATAAGGCAGGTGTGAATCTATCATGGTGTAGGATGTGGCACTTGGGACCCTTTAGACAGCTGATTCTATACTACACTTGGGAACAGTGAAAAATGATTGTCCCAGGACCGGGGCGAATTATAATGTAAACTGCCTTTCCTAGGATCTTAACATTGTACTGGCACTGTGACAAAAATCAATTCTACGTTTGTATTTAAGATAAATTAAACCCTTTGGTACCCTCCTTTCGCTGAGAAACCTTTTAAAAACCTGCAACGGTTACAGTTCAATGCACAAAAATGTCTCTTATATTTTCAATTCTTCACCTTACACCCATATTCCTTGCATATTTAAAAATGGTATGTGAAAAAGAAAAAGCTGGAACTGGATTTTAAGTGAGCTGAAGGGTTTTTTTGTTTGTTTGTTTTTTTCCAACTCAGTAACACAGTGCAATGACTCTGGTCTCCGTGTAGCAAATGAAGTAATGCCCTGGAGACAAAAGTTTCAAGACCTTCCAAGCATTCTTCACCTCACTTCTATTTTAAAATTAAAAGGTGACAGCTGACTTTGTAATGCTCCAGGGCAGGCAGGAAGCCCGTGGAACAGCCTAGGATGCTTCTTCTCCAGCAAAACCGCTTCACTTTTGCTGGTTTCCTACTCTGTGAAACGAGGACCTGAATTCAGTGATCTTCCAGTTCAAAGGTCAGTGACTTAGTCTTCCCCCTGCTGGCTTACCTGGATGTTTTTCACAGCCCTTCCAGGAGCCACTCCTCCCAGATAAATGGGACCCTTGATTTTCCAAGCAGCCCCACTTGGAGGAAGGCTTTCTTCTAGGACTCGTAGTCCATCAATGACCAGTCGGCCGCTGCTCTTTTCCCGACTAAATATCACCTGGATAGAGAGAAGGAGAAGAGCCTGGCTTAGTGATTGCCCCAAACGGAGGGAAGGTTGTGTTTGTCTACCCTCTGAACCCTGGTATTGCAATGCTGTGGGAAGGTATAGAAAGTTCTCAAACTGTGGACCCATCTCTGAAGGGCAGCAGCCGACTTTCTTCCTCTTAGTAGGCTTTTGGCTATCTTGTTCTTGGAGTGTCAGACACTTTATTCCTTGATTAATAAAGCAGATGTCTTTATTATGAACGCCTTCTTGCTTGATGTATTCTGGCATCTTTTTGTTTTTCTGGCTCTCCTTGGGTTTGCCACTTCATGCATTAGACAGGTATTCACCTGTTTTATTATCTCTGGATTGAGTGACTTAAAGCTAGTTTCTGTGTACAGGTTATATTTTTGGCAGGGAACTTTAGGAAGTTCCTCCTAGCTGACCAGCTATTGTGGGGTATTTGTTTACTGTGTGAAGACATGTTTCTGTGATTGGTGCAATAAAAAGCAGAATGGCCAATAACTAGGCAGGAGAGACAGGCGGGACTGCTGGGCAGAGAGAGATCTCTGGGAGGAAGAAAGTGGAGTCTCCAGAAAGCTTGGAGGAAGCAGGATGGACAGTATGGAGAGATGAGTTATCAAGCCTTCTGACAGAACATAGATATAAGAATATGGGTTAATTTAAGTTATAAGAACTAGTTAGGAGCAAGGCTAAGGTAAGGCCGAGCTTTCATAATTAATATTAGTCTCTGTGTTGTTATTTGTGAGCTGGTGGCCCAAAGGAAAGCCTTCTACAAGTAGCCACATTCTCCAGTTAACGACCACATTGTGTGCAGTGTACTCTTGCCATTCCACTCCCATGGCCACCACAGTCATCAGGTTCTCCCCATCAGAAGAGCCTGTCTCCCAAGGGGTTTGCTCACTTCATATCTCCCAGACTACTTTTCGAAAGAAAGTCAGTAATAGTTGTCAAAAATTATAAACTTAGCTTACTGTTAAGTGGGGGGAAAGGAAAAAAATCATTAAAAACCAGACTTTAGTTCATGCTGATGACTGGGACTTTGGTTGAGATAATTATTCTTAGCCTGTGATTATCTAAATATGTGGTTCAAGACTTTTAAAGTAAACAATTATTAAACTCTTAAAATTGAACTCTGGGTGCTCAGCCTCAGAATCCTAATGTGGCTATTTCTATCAGGCCAGTAGTGTAGAATCAGCGGCAATCCCCAGGGCAGTGGCCAATGTTTGCTGACAGTACCAGTCTCTGCACTCAACTTACATCATGCCATAATCCGTCATTGTATTTCTCCTGGCTTCTAATCTTCAGCTTCTTATGGCCAACATTAAACATGAAGACCAAGCGACCATGAGCCAAGAAGAGAGTCATGAAATCATCTTCTTCTTGGTCTGAGACATAGAAAATCATCCCGTGTGAGGACCGGGTTTTCAGACGAATGGAAAACTGAGATCTGGTAAAGGAAGAGCGAAGTCACCATGTGTAAAGCAAGACTGAGAATAATAGGTCAACATAACATTTCAAAGCAATACAGTCCAGGAAAGAATAGTCATTCTATCTAGTTGCAAATAGCTTCATTCCAGTTATACCTGGCTATAAGCTAATGAGTTTTATTGGGTAGGCATGGTTACTTCAAAAATGCTAATTCCTCTTGAGACCTATTCTAGAAATTTCAGGCCCAGAGGATCCCACACACGTGATTCTTTACTTTCTCTACAGGTCTGTTATACATTCCATACAGTCTTGTTTATTGATCTTATGGTATCTTGATTTGAAGATTAATGTGACGGCTAATCTTAGCAATTTGACCACATCTGGAATTAACTAGAATCTAACCAGGTGCACATCTGTGAGGGATTTTTCTTGGCTGGATTATTTGAGGTGGGAAATCCACCCTAGATCTGAATCTTCTGAGGTCAGAAAACCCCCCACGAATTTGGGTCACACTGTCTGGAGGCCTGCTGAGACCAGGACACGGAAGAAGGAAGCTTTTGTTCTTTGCTTGCTCACCATCAGCCTTGCTGGCAAACTCATCTGTCCTGCTGCTGAGATATTCCTTTGTGCATAGTAGAACCTACTGCTTTGGGGCTGTGACATAGGTCAAGGACCAGCAGAGACAACTAGCCTCATGGGTAGAACAATTACTGGGTTCTTTGCCAGTAATAGTTTACTGCTATTGTTTTACTAGCCAGACCATGGCCTGTAAGTCACTTTAACAAATCCTCTTTTTATCTATATATATTCATTCTATCAGCTTCTTTAGAGCTTCAACCTTCCTAAGGCTGGGAGCCTTTAATACAGTTCCTCAGTTGTGGTGAGCCTCAACTATAAAGTTATTTTTGTTGTTGCTTCATAACTGTAAGTTTGCTACTGTTATGAATCATAATTCAAATATCTGGTTTTCGACAGTATTAGGTGACCCCTGTGAAAGGGGTCTTGACCCACAGGTTGAGAACCAATGCTCTAGAGAATCCTATCTAATAAAATTAGTAAACACTAAAAGCCAACATGTTAAATTAACTTATCTCTGTGGATAAATAGCCATGAGTAATTAATATGCAGAGAGAAAATTTCACAGAGATATTGTTTATATCCTGTGATATATATCACAGACTAAGGTTCCTCCCAGTAGAAGAGTATAGAGTCTATACTATAGACAAATATCACATGTCAAAAGCTGCCACCCAAGGGGGTGGAAAATGTGTGTGAAAAAATCTGCCTAGAACTTTAGCTGCAAGTGTGGGTAAGGCGCATTTATTAAGTCTCCTTCATGAAGCATATGAAAACGCAGATTTGGCCTGCTGTGTACATAAACACTATGAAAATGAATCTTTAATAACAGGGAGTCATTAGAGATTTGCAAAGAATGGGGTTTGAGGCAGCTGGAGGGCCACGAACATTTGTATTTTCTGTGCCTCTTGATCACTAGACGTTTGGGTGCATCCTCATTCATAATCTGCATGCAATTTAAGTGGGGAAGGGAAGGCGATATCAAGTCTGCTGATGGGCTGTTCTGGACTTTTCCTGGTCAAGAGGCCTCTTTTCAGAGCAGCCTTGGTAAACTGTGAGGATGCTGCTTCATGTGCCTTCCACTGGGAGGGAAAGTGTGAGCAGTTTCTAGAAAGCAGGAATCAAGTGTTGTTTAGCATATACTTTCACACACACACACACACACACACACACACACACACAACAGGATTAAGACGACATAGAAGGAAAGGTAGGAGAAAGGTGCTCCATGACAAACAAGGATGGAGCATGGTGCGAAGCTTCTAGAAGGACAGTGCACTCCTTTACTTTTCACCAAAGTCTCCTTGTATGTGTTCAAACTCTTGGCGGCTGTTGGCTGTGCCTCCATACTGGTAGGCATGTTCTATTGCTCTGGGGCTGTTGGAGAGGTGGCAGTGAGAGTCTCTTGGAGCCTTCTGTTCTAGAAACTTCAGGCCAATAGGATCCCAGGCAAGAGGTTCATCCTTATTTTTCTTTCCCTGTAGGAAACAAGTGAAATGGAGAGACGACAGTCCTGAAACTGGTAACAAAATTTAACATGCAACTTCTTTATCCTTAATAAGAATACAAAATGTGCAAAGTGGCTATTCCTTGTGAGTTTTCTGTTCATGAACAATCAGGCTACGTTTCCTTGTAGCACCATAAACAAGCGACAGCAACAGTAACCACATGGCATGATAGCAGACCCAGAATTCTAGTCTGTGATTGCAAACCAGCACGCAAGTGTAACTTTAGAGATAACTGCTCTAGTGCTCAAATTAATTAAATATCCTAAATAATAGTGACCAATGGGAAAGCTGGCAATAAAATAACCCTGAGAGACTCAATCAATAAAAATCTCCACATAGCCACACAATATCACATTAACACATAGTATTGTTCATACATGCTGTGTAAAATGTTAAGATATTGGGGCTGGAGAGATGGGCTAATGGTTAAGAACACTGGCTTCACTTCCAGAGGACCTGGATTTGGTTCCCAGTATCCACACGGCAGCTCACAGCAGTCATTCGCCTCAGTTCCAAGAGATCTGATGACCTCTTCTGATGTCCTGGGGCACCAGACACGTACATAGTGCACAGACATGCATGCACTCAGAACATTCATACACATAAAATAAATAGATCTTTAAAAAGCTTGAAAATATTTAGGGTTATTTTTGGCAACGGCTGTATAATGAAATTTTATGCGACAGAATCAATATTGAAGAACATTTTAGAATAGAATTCTTTTCTTTGATAATCTGTTGGGCCTTTTAAATTGCCCCACTGATGCGAAAATATAGTGTTGTGAAACTATTGACTAATATTTAATGATTATATCATCTTTATTTCTGAGGCAAAATAAAAGTGTAGAGAAAATCAGTATGTAATAGTTTATTCACTATTTAAAGCAAACATTTATTGGATGAGTAGAGGTGAAGATGAAAGAAACAATGTTCCTGCATGCATTCTGTGGGTGCTATGTGGTGGACACTCTGTGGGTGCTATGTAGTGGACACTCTGTGGGTGCTATGTGGTGGGCACCATGTGGGTGCTATGTGGTGGGCGCCATGTGGCTGCTGTGTGGTGGGAACTCTGTGGGTGCTATATGGTGGGAACTCTGTGGGTGTTATGTGATGGGCACCCTGTGGGTGCTATGTGGTGGGCACCCTGTGGGTGCTATGTGGTAGGGACTAGAAAGGTGGGAGACGATAGTTGATGTTTAAGAGCTGATAATTTGGAGAGGCAGGTCTACAAAAAGAAACTGGGAATCAGGTTGGTGACAGAGAGAAAGGTCTATAAATGATGGGCTAGAGGTAGAGTTTTGCTTTTAGGCAATGAGGAGCCAAACAGGCTTTAAAGCAGGGAGTGGCCAGATCTGACCCACTCAGGAAGCTGACGGGGAGATGTTTGGCAGCAGGGACGGCTGGAAAGCCTGGCAAGGGGTTCAGTTATATTGAGTGCAATAATTTCCCTTCTCCCTAATTCCTGGTGAAGTGTCAGACCTACACATGTTTAAAAAAAAAACCAAAATCAAAACCAACACCAACTCCCCCTCTCTCTCTCTCTCTTCTCTTTTTCTTGTTCTTGCTCTCACTCTCTCTTTTCCTTTCAGGTTAGTTTTCTGGCTTTTATTCTTTCTAGAAAGCTCCTTTCTCTGTACACATCTGCTCTAAGGCTTACAGTATCTGTAGTCCATCAGAACAGGCTGGTTTTTCTAGGTTCCTTCCCAAGGAAGAGGATTTCGTAGGCCTGCTCAGTTAAGGGCATACATACTGGTCCGATCACCTATATCCAGGGAGTGGGTGTCACAATCCTGAACCACAGGACTTACAGGGTGTGTAGGGAGTCAGTTCTCAGAAAAGAGTGGCTGGCACAGTGACCCTATCAGTGAACACACTGTTATGTTACAAATGAAAATTTCCCAGTTCATCTTAAAGCATAAAGTTCATCTTAAAACTTTGAAAAAAAACTTTAAGCATGGAACATAGTTTTTTTTTTTTTTAGGACAGGCATTTTCAAGTACCTGTGAGGAAACATAAAATTAGCATTACCTCTTTGAAAATGTGATTTGCCTTAATCCAGTAATTCTATCTCTTGGAATCTATTCTAAAAATATATTCAACTATGCACTCAGAGGAAGTGAATGTGAAAATAAATTATTCTAATCCAAAGCTGTGGGATAATCCTGTTTTACATTATAAAGATTTGTCACTCAGTTTGGTACAATAAAACACTGATTGGCCAGTAGCCAGGCAGGAAGTATAGGCAGGGTAGCCAAACTAAGAATGATGGGAAGGAAAAAAGCAAGCCAACACAGAGAAACAAGATGAGAATGCTGTACTGAGAAAAGGTATTAAGTCACATGGTTAAATATAGATAAGACTTATGTATTAATTTTAGTGTAAGAGTATAGACGGAAGTTTCTGTCCCACTCAATCTTGCTGCTGTTCAGTCTCAAAGAAGCACACAGAGGCTTATATTAACTATAAACTGTTTGGCCTATTAGCTCAGGCTTATTATCAGTTAGCTCTTACAACTTAAATTAACCCATAATTTTTGTCTATGTTTAGCTATGAGGCTTGGTACCTTTTATTAGTGAGGCATTCTCATTTTGCTTCCTCTGTGTCTGGTTGGTAACTGCATCTCTCCTTTCCTCTTTCCAGAATTCTTTTAGTCTGGTTGCCCTGCCAATACTTCCTGCCTAGCTACTGGCCAATCAGCATTCTATTAAACTAATACGAGTGATGAATCTTTACAAGGTATAAGAGCATTAGCCCAGAGCATAAGAGTTAGCTAGTAACAAGCCTGAGCTACCAGCTGAACATTTATAATTAATACTAAGCCTCAGTGTGTTTATTTGGGAGCTACTGGCAGGACATAAACTTCTGCTTACAATCCAAACCCTTTAATGCAGCCTTGATAAAAATTCAAACCAGGGTTGGGTGGCACATGCTTTTAATCTTAGCACTTTTGGGAGGAAGAGGTAGGAGGATTTTTATGAGTTCAGGACTACAAAGTGAGTTCCAGGACAGCCCCTGTCTCAAACAAACAAACAAACAAACAAACACTCATTTAAAACAGAGGTGGCCAGTTTTTCTTTGTAGTTATTGACACATCTTCATAAGTTACATGAATCTTAGTTACACTTTCTCCCCATGGGATTAAGAACAACCAGAAAAGGCAAAAATATGGATAATCTGGTCAGAGGCAGTAGATAGGCTGTGGCACTGAATAGGCAGCCAGAGAAATTGAGAGAAGAGAGGAAGTGGAGACAGGAAAGACTGACTAAAAATTTTAAAGGGGAGGGGGGTGGCTAATGTGGCCAGTTTTGGTAATGGGCTGGTGGGGGAGAAGAATATGTGAGCATGCAAGTGATCACGATGAGATGAACAGAGCGACAGGGTGTTGATCACACAGGACCTATCGGGAACTGTAGGGACCTGGGAGTTTCTGCTGAGTGCACTGGGGGCAGGGGCACTTTGATGAGTGCCTGAGAAGGTGTGCACGCATAGGGGTCTGGATGCTGTGCCAAGAACAGATGGTAAGGGGGCAAAGGAGAAGCCAGGAGCCCTGTTTGGAAGCTGGTGCAGGACCAGGAGCACCGACGGAGCTTTGCTGAACCTGCGCCAAGGAGGGAGCTGGGAGAGAATGGGAAGGGACCAGGGCTTGTAACGGAACCAAATCATGTGCATGAGTAAATAAGAAAGAACGGCAGTCAGAGGTGAAATTTCACAGCTCTTTGTTTAACGAATGGGTCGTTCACATCCACCTATGCATGGGGAGTGGGGGAGGAACACAAAGGTTGAGAAGGTAAAATGTAGTAATATCTTATCCGTGTTTTAATAGATAAAGCTTGCCTGGAGATCAGAGTGCAGAGCCAAGCCACCAGAGGCCAGAGAGTGGTGGCACACACCTTTAATCTCAGGACTCAAGGCTACCCTGGGCTACACGAGATTGCATCTGTCTAAAAAGAGAAACAGAACTCATACAAAGTGTTCCCAGCACTAAGGGGTCACATACCTTCAACCCCAGCACTAGTGAGGTGGAGACAGGAGTGATATGGCTGGGTGGAGAGAGGTATACAAGGCAGAAGGAGACAAGAGCTCATTGCAGTCTGAGGTTTGCTGGAGAGCACTGCAGTCTGCAGTCACCCTGAGGACGGGGTCACCCCTTTGTCTGAGCCTTGGTAGAGGTAAGAGCTCTCTAGTGCTTTTCTGATCTTCAGCTTGAACCCCAATATCTGTCTCTGCGATTTTATTATTTGTGTTACGGTAAAATAAACTTTAATGATTTTCATGACTATGACAAAGGCTGAAAATTATTGCTGAAAGTAGATTATAGTAGACAGTTATAGTTCTAAATATTAAACACACACACACACACTGCTAAGAGCAGAGCTATTTTTATTGCCTTTAATGCAAAACCATTAGGACTGGAAGTAAACAGCCAACTCTGCTCCTCTAAGAGCAATCCCTGGGGCAGTGCATGCTATAAGCTGGGCCATCTGCTGCTACCAAAATCCTCTTTCACCTGGGTGCATGCGTCAGCGAGAGCAGGTTCTACAGCGCAACCGCGTCTGGGATTGTAAGTACACAGCGCGAGGGCCACTGTGGGTTCTGCACAGTGCTAGCGGTTGGTTACCTGCTTATTTGTTTTAGGCTTTGAGGAATTTCTTCCTTTCTTGTGAAGGAGAAGCAATGGCGATGACTCAATGGGACACTCGTAAAGTGATGTGTGGACCTTTTCGGAATAACGCTGGAAATCTTCCACCTCCACATCTCTATCCAGCCTGTGTGTAAGAGGAGGAAAATCATCCTAAAAATGCTGTCTGTCACTATGTAATGAAAGCTATGGCAAAACCCTGCAGTGGTGGAAATGTAGGTGTGTGTATATTGAGTTCGTGTGATAGATCCTAACCTATCTTAACAGGAAGCCTAATTAGCGTTCAGTCAACTAACACTGTTTTTTGGGCATTCCACATTCCGACTGACAGCTGTCCTTTCCTCTATATGCTGTGTGACGAGGACCATGCCTATGTCCCTTGTCTGCGTTCAGTTTCTCCCTTGCTTGTCTTGTATTCTCAGAGCCTCTGTTGTCTCTTAAGGATCTAGATCAGTGACTTTGTTTAAAGCCAGGCGTTAAATTAAGAAGACCTTGAACTTCAAACAAGGATTTCAGAATGCTTACCTGTAGTTTCCTATTAATAGCCAGCACAAAATAAAGGTATCATATTTATAGCTTGTTATATACCCGGTGCTGAACAAGGTACCTTACTTAATATGTATTGTCTCGTAAATTTCTGTGACAAGCCTACCAAGCAGGTGCTCTTGTTATCTGTGTTTTGCAGGTAAAGAAATGAAGGCTTGCTTAGCCATAGCAATACAGGAACCAAAGAGCAAGAGACTTACAATCCCAAGTACGTCAGTTGCTCAAGCGCATGAACTTTTAATTGCTATCTGGTAAGGTCCGTAAATTTCATAATTATCAATTTTACTAGTGTAAGCATTTCACTACTGTATTGATCAATATCAATCAGGCCCATTCGCTGGTTAAAAATTAGTATACCTGGTAAAGTAGGCATTGCTTATGCATCCGGTGAAATTAGCATATTGAGGACTAATGGGTGAGCCACCAAAGTAGAACTTCTTCTCGCTTGTTTGAATCTGTTCCACTTTTTTGCCTGTAAGAGTCTCAATCCGTTGGCTTTTGTCTACTACCAGTTCATATCTGCAAAGGAGAGAGGTTTGATACACAGCACATCCCACCCAAACATGACTTTTTACCAGACAGCCAGGTTTTCTCACAGGGCTGAAATGGAACCTCTCCTTCATGAAAAGACAGATTCCTCAGGAGGCCCAGGAGGAAATGACTACACACGCCTATGTGTAAGAAGGGTTCTCCAAACCGAGGTTGGAATTTAAATCTCCGGGCCGAGAGTTTTTTAAGGAGAACCAGAGCCCACCTCTGGCAGTCGTCACATGTACCTGAGATCAGTTTCATTGGCCAGCACAGTGAAGGCTGATCATGAGAAGCAGAGTCTGCAGACACTGTCCCACCGTTTATTTCTGATGGGAATATTCTACACAAAGAGACAGGACAGCAGCAGTCTTTAACAGAGGGTTTTTTCTTATTTCAAAACATTTTGTTTTATGAAAAAGAAATCCCAGTAATATATATGTTAAAGATGAACCTAGAGCTTTTAAAAATGTGGTCATAAATGTAACACCCTTTACTGTTTAGATTCAAAAATCTAAACACAACCAGTATTGGCTGAACTCCTTCTATGTGAAAGATTCTATTCACCAAGTCCTTGGTGTGCACTGCCAGTGCAGAGATGAAAACGGATCTTTTTATTGATCTCCCCTTCAACCAAAATGTCTGTATTGGTTAAGCAACTTTCTGATGGTTTCTTTGGTATCTCTTGAAAATGAATAGCATCTTTTTTTTGGGAATAAGGTAAGCTGTTCCTTCCATTACTTTTGGAACACTAGAAAAGCAACGGCACAGCCTAGGAGCCACAGTGGTTCCGACAGAAGCACACCCTGGAAAGGGAGATCCTGCTGGAAAGTACAGGAAGGGAGGAGCTATACCTTGTGGGTGAGACAGAGGCAATGACAAAGTGGGGCAGCCCATCATGATAATGATTGTCTGCTGACATAACCTTGGTCTTCTTTACTTCCATGACGACAGTCCCATTGTCCAAAGAGATGGAAAACACATCAGACTGAAATACAAGCACATGTATTTAAGTAGGACTCTCAGGATAAAAACTGGACATGTTTCCAAAATCCACTTGATGGTATTGCTTAAAGGAATACATGGTGTGCAGAAAATTTGCTGATAGGATGATTTCTGTGACTAGCAATGACTAAATACCTTTGCCTAAATTAATGCGGCTTATAAAAGTAGATGTGGTTTAGGGCTGGATCAGTAGCTGAGTGCTTGCCCTGAAAGCCTGATGGCCTAAATTCCGAAGCCCAGAAGCCAGTAAACACCAGATCCAGTAGCATGCAGTACAGTACTGCTATGGTGAGATAGGAAATGTGGATAGGAGTATTGCAAACCTGGAGTCTACATAAACGTGGAAAACCAAGAGAGAGCCTGCTGCCTCCAAACAAGGTGGAGGAAGGCGAGAACTGATGCCTAAGAGCTGTGCTTTGACCTCAACACATGGAAGGATATACATGGTAGGATATATATGGTAGGTATACATGGTAGGTGTACATGGTAGGATATACATGGTAGTATACATGGTAGGTATACATGGTAGGATATACATGGTAGGTATACATGGTAGGTATACATGATAGGATATATTTGTAGTATCTCTCTCTGTCTCTCCCCCCCTTCCCACCACTCACATATTTCAATGGAAAAAAAGATACTCCCACATTTTGAACTGAAACCCTTTGGTGGTTATGTCATGCCAAGAGATGGCTTAGTCTCAATACTTTCCTAATCTAAGCATTTCTATCACATTGCTCTCATTGATCCCTTTGAAAGAGAGCATTTCAGCCTCCTGGAGGATGCAAGTAGATGAAGAGGCTGGACTTAATTCACTAGTATGCTTTTTTTTTTAAACATTTCACTTATTTGATTCATCGAGATAGAAGAGACCTTTCAAGAAGCAGAAGTTACTTGTTTTCTGAATCTGCTTACTGATCATTTCAAAACACTGGTGGATGATAATGTGGTTTCTTTTTCCTTACATGTACACCAACTTTTAAAGTCAGCTGTCAGTCCACAAACCCCAACTGCACACCAAAACTGCCGACGGTGACAGAAAATAATTTAATGGACGAGGGTACTTGGAGACAAGCGTTGAGGGCAAAAGTTCTACAAAATGCTTTCTGTAAATCCACACGGATGCTACTGATTTAAACTACATTGCAAATAAAAATGACAGAGCTAGGGGAGATTCATCAGTCTACAAAGAGTTTGTTGTACCAGCATGAAGAGCCCATTTGATCCCCAGAACCCATGCGAACAGCTGGGCATGGTAGCTTATACTTGTAATCCCAGCCCTGGACAGATGGAGACTGGCAGATTTCTGGGGCTCACTGGCCATGCTGCCACTGAGGGACTCCTTTACAAAAACAAAACCAAACAAGTCCAAGGCAGATGGCACTTGAGGAAGCATGACACCTGAGGTTGTCCTTTGACCTCAACACGCACAAGCACCCGTGTGTACGTGCACATGTTAAATCTCCCAATATATACAAGCAACAGAGACAAATTTTTAAAAGATGGCAGATACAGGTAATTGTAAATAGTAAAATTTGCTTTCAAAAACTGTGGTATAGGCAGAGATGTATCAGCTGAATCTTAGTGTCACCAAACCTCTACAGAGCTTTATTTTCACGGGAATGAAGATTGAAGTGGGCATCACACAGGGTAGGCCAGCTCTCTGTCACTGAGCCACAAACCCAGTCTTTTATTTTTGACTTAAGTTTTGTAAACTGAGCTTGAGTATCCTATTGTAAACTCAAAGGCAAAGAAGACTGCAATTTCCCTCTAATTTATAAACTAAATCACCAATGTGTTTGTTCTTACATGCAGAGGCTATTGTTATTATGGTGCTGCCATGGATGCTTTTGGCAGGTTGTGGATATATGTGGTTTCTTTCACAAAGTAATAACCTAAAATGTTTAAGACAAAATAAACATGAATAGGAAGGAGATCTACTACACTGAAATATTGCTCTCAAAATGGTCAAATAAGGAATTTGTGATATATAGTAATATTCTTCCCTATAAAGACATCAACTAATAGACTTAATAGACCTGACAGCTTTTATATTTGAAACTAGTAGAAATGAACAAAAAAATGATATTTTCAAATGTCTGCGCCAACTGTAGTGTCAAGTGAAAAATATATGTAATTTTGTTCAGTGATAAAGTTAGAGGTAGTGCTAATATGACTGTGGTTTGAAAATGTTATTTCAGCTGGAGAAAATAAAGATATAATTTTTCACAATTGAGTCTACAGATTCTTTGAATTCTACCCATCAGCTCCTGAGGTACAGGACTGAATTCCATGCTAAGATATGTCTATGGTTGCAATAGTGGCATGAATGTTATGGATGTAATCAATTGCTGTCTTTTGGGATTTAAGGCCTGGTCTATAGAAGCAAACACAAGTCTAGTACTGTCAACCTGGCTAAGAACCTCTGGTTGGGCAGCTCACAGGGTGAACTTACTACTATCACTCTGCTGAGCAGACATAGTATCTAACTGCCCTCTAAGTCTTATCTCAACACCCGGAGAATAGTACGGTTCTCAGATATCATCAGAGAAGTTTCATTGTGCAGTGGATGGCAGTCAACCCAGAAGCTTACGAATAGTCAGAGTGTTTAGAGTGTAAGTTCATGGGACATTTATGTCACACCCTCCCCATGAGACTCATGGACCATCAGGGGAGAGGAGGTGTAAAGAGCCAGAGATTGGGGAAGTCTGGAGCCAAAGTGTCATCTACACTCCTGAGCGCAGGCACCTGTGGTGGCCTCAACAGGACCTGTGAAACATCAAGCTAGTCAACATTCTAGCATGAGAAGAAGGGGTTCGTGAACCCCACTTCAACTGTGGAAGTGCGGTCTGTTGATGGTCAGTACGAGGGAGTCAGTTTTCTTAAAGGGTATGGCCTCTGTAGGTCAACAGTGTTCCAGTGGCTGGCCTCATACCCAGGAGTACATAGGCAGCACAAGGCAGACTTGGATGTTGGATCATTAGTAATGGTCACATCACCAATATCATCCACCAATATTTTATCCAAGCCAACTGGCCCAAGAGAACTTTTAACAATGTTGGCAATAGAAGCTGCAGACATAAATTTCTGGAAGCGGATTGCTTCCCCAGTACTGTGGTCCCTGAACATGGACAGAGGGCCCTCCATCTTCAGGGATCCTGCCCAACCTCACTAATACCACACATATCTGGTATCTCTGCTCTGAGGCCAAATGGTGGCCACCATGGTGGTGACCACAGCGTGGAGAGGCCCGAGTGAAGGATTTTTATGTATAGAAAAAGAGGACATTAGTTGGGTTTAGGGAGGGAGGGAGGTGGGATGAAGGAGGAGGAATTAGGGGAAGGAACAAACGTGTGTGTGTGTGAGAGAGAGAGAGAGAGAGACTATAATGAAATACATTGTATAAAATTTTCCAAGAATTAATAATATTATATTAAAAATATGTGTATTGCATATTTAGCATCTGATAGTCTCTGTGTATTTGTGAGCTAAAATCTGAATCAAAATTCACTTTCAACTTGCACAAAACTTGTTTCTGATAGACAAAACAGCTACACAGAATATCCTCAGAGGGAAACAGTACTTACCCCTGAAGCATAGTAGAACAGTAACCCATTTGGCTGTAACGTTCGGAAATTGAAACCTCCTTCGAAACCATCAAAGAAAGATATTTTCTGAGTTGAAGCAATAAAACTTTGCCCGTTGAAATATGCTCTGCGAGATATCTGTATGAGAAAAGGTAAACATAGTATTTTCTTTGGCACTTACGGACCGTTTATGTCAGTTTTCACATACAAAGAGCCTTGCTGCCGGGGAAGCAGTTGGTGTTTGAATTTGGTTTCTGCTGGAATTCACGCTAGCTTTCTCCCCATGTTCCTACAGCAGCTGGGCTTCAGCTTTCCCATTTCTTATACCCGAGTGACCACCAGCGTCTGAGCAGCCTCTGTGGGCTGTGGATGCCCCATCCACTGGAGGCTGGAGCAGCTGCACAGGTGACAGGAGACTCCCACAAGCCTTTTTAGTTTAATGAGTTTTCTCTCTCCTGGCAGCAGAAAGGAACCCAGCGAAGCAGAGGAGGTTGATCTCACTGTCGAAAGTGGTCTGTTTACCCGGGAAAAAGCTCTTGGCTGAATGATATTTACCAGAGAGTCTTCTGGGCATCCGTAACCAACTCCTAGGGTTTCTGTCTGCTCCAGTAAATTGAAATCTTTCTTTTGGAACTGGAAGCCCTTCATGCATCCCCTGAAGTTGATATCTAGGGGAAGGTGTGCTCTCAGGGTCCTGGAAAAGAAAAGCAGTCCTTATGGGCACAGGTGTGCTGACGATGCTGCACTGCGTACAGTCCCTTCCGAGCTCTGCTTGCTTACTGTCATAGCAGCTTTAAAACCATCCGCTCTCAAGCTCTGTTTTGATAAGCACACAGCTGTGTCAAGCTGTGTCAAACCTTGGTGTGCAGCGCACTTTGCTTCAAGTCAAAACAATTGCTTACTTCTTTATAGTTTTGAAAAAAAAATTAGCTTACATTGTCAATTGCTATCTTTATAACAAACAAGCGATATAGATGGAAATGCTAGTTGTATTTTTAAAAATAGAGTCTTGAGATTGAATTCATGTATTACAGATTAAAAAATACTCTGCTATCAGAAATTTTATTGGAATTAGAAAAACAATTACATTGTAAATACTAAGTTGGGACTTGAACTCGTGTTTTCAGACCTCTACTAATGGGGTTGGCCTTATTTGTAGCATAGTCTAATCAAGGAAAGGCAGAGATGGGTCTTAAAGAATGCCAAACTGGGGGTCTGGGTCCCAGAGTCTGCTCAGGTCTGCACCAGATGGGTTCCCAGAGCAGAAAGGAGACATGGGCACAAGCTCCTATTCCTAACCCAGAAGCTATCTCCAGTTGATAACCACTGGATATCGGGGTAGCAAATGAAAAATAAGATTTTTTTTCCAAGCGAATCCCACTGAAGAAACAAACCACTATTAAGGGAAGGCCTCCTGCCTAGAAGTAGATGGCCAACACAAAATGAATTAAACAACATTTTGGAGGTTCTTTGTTTCATGATGTTAAGTCAGGGCACTTAAAAAAAACCCTTTACAGGTGCGTTCTGTATATTTATCATGGTTTCTGACTTTGTGACTTTTAGGGGATTCCTGTGGGCACCCACACGTGTGTTCGCATCTGTATGTGTTTCTTGTGCTTTTTCTTGTTTGGTTGTTTGATTTTGCTTTATCTTATTTTATTATTATTCCTTAGAAGCCTGCTTGTTTTCTAACAGGAGACAGGAAGGGTGTGAATCTGCATGGGAAGGGAGGTGGGGAGGAATTGAGAGGAGAAGGAAGAGGGGAAACTATCATCAGAATATATTGCAAGAAAAACATCTATTTTCATTAAAAAGTGGAAGTAAGAGACATCTTATCCTTCTGATCAGGGATGGCATTCTTGTCCAGTGCTCGACTCTTAGTCCTTGTCTTGCTCGGTATATAGGAGGTGGCCAAGAACATGCCACTTGGTACTGAATGAATGCCAAGTTGGTTTGGACCAAATCACAGTGGGTTAACTATGCTGAGGATGAATGGCTCTGCTGTGTTCTTCCTCCACAGGTCAGAGCTGGAGGGGAGTGTTACCCAGCAGGCAGACATAGTGGTCAAAGTTCTCACAGGACAGCATTGGAGGTGTTTAATTTGAAAAAAAATGGGGAGCTTTCTTTTAGATATGGTACTTTGCAACATGAAAAGATTGGACTCAAGATAAATAAGAACTTTATAACAATTGAAATATTAATACACACATATGCCTTCTGAAGTAATAAATATGTATATAGCCTTCTGAGGTAAACATTTATACAGCACTAAATTTACTCAGAAGTAATAGTAATAGAGAAGTAAATGCTAATAGAGAAGGGTGTTTTGGTTAGATGAGGGGTGGATTCCATCATCAGTTCTTGCTTAAGTAGGGGATTTTTTTTTTCATTCTTTAAATGCTGAGGCCTGACTTCAGAGTAGTTAGAATTTAGGTACACAAGTGGCTTTATGTTTAAAGCTCTCCAGGTTACTCCAACAAGAGTCACCATACAGGATAATCTCAAAGCTGCTTTTAAGCTTTAAGGATCTCTGTTTCTATGAATTTATTTATTTTGAGGTGTTGGATCCCCTTGGAACCAGAGTTACAGACGGTTGTGAGCTGCCCTGTGGGTGTGGGGAATCAAATCCAGGTCCTCTGGAAGAGCGGCCAGTGCTTTAAACCACTGAGCATCTCTCTAGCTCTGCTTCTATGAATTTAATGCATAGAAAGAGCTGAATTGTTGAATACAGCAGGACAATGTGTCAGTGCACACAAACCACGGCCTCATGGGTACCCGCAAGAATGGACATACTGTCAGATACTAGTGAGTTCAAAATAAGTTTAAAGACTAAATAAGAAGTGAAAATATGCATGCTGTTTCATCTCCACATGATATGTTATCTTCTACTCTTTCTTCTTCTTTACCGCAGGAGACTATGTGCTAAGAGTAATGTCATACTAATGACATAAGTAAGTTGCACACATGAGATGCTCATTTAAGGGTGTCAAAGGGCTGGCTGTGGGTGGCTTGCAGGTCGATGGATATGTTTGTCTATACCTATGCAGGTGTGCAAAAGCAGCACGCAAGGATGCTCAGGCTTGTCATGGCACCGCTGGGTATCGAATACTCATTAGTATATCATTAGCAGTGAAAAGCTACATAACAAGAGGGCTCTACCTGGATTGCAAAACTTCTTGGGGAGCACCTCCAATGTAGATGTCTGTGAAAGGTATTTTCTTCTTTTCGTTGTCCATGCTCTTGACATGTCGTCTGTCAACTACCAAAATCATTTTCTTGTCATTGTGGTAAATGATTGAGATCTGGAATAAAGGATGCATTGTAAGGCTCTTTAACAATTTGATGTGGGAGTGTCATATATCAATCTGTTGATTTCATTGGTTAAGTAATAAAGGAACTGCTTGGCCCTCATAGGTTAAAACATAGATGGGAGGAGTAAACAGAATAGAATGTCGGGAGGAAGAGGAAGTGAGCTCAGACTCGACAAGCTCTGCTCTCTGGAGCAGAGAAGCCATGCTCCGCTCTCCTGGAGAGACACCATAGCTTAGCTCTCAGGGAGACACGTGATGAAGCTCCAACCCAGGATGGACGTAGGCTAGAATCTTCCCGGTAAGCGCACCTTGGGGTGCTACACAGATGATTAGAAATGGGCTAAATTAATATGTGAGAATTAGCCTAGAAGAGGCTAGATAGAAATGGGCCAAGCAGTGTTTAAATGAATACAGTTTGTGTGTTGTTATTTCGGGGCATAAGCTAGCCAGGCGGCCGGGGTGCTGGGGACGCAGCCCCGCCGCCCCTTACTACAACAACAATTAGTTTTGTTTTTAAAGAATATTTTAATGTATTTTAACTAGCCTGGTTGTAACAAACAGTGTTCTTATTTGTTCACAAGATAGGGAATAGATTTTCCCTTTTAGTCACAAATATGAGAATTATGGCTTTTATGTAATGTAAATGAACAGTTTGTGTTTCCTAAGGAAGGGTCCCTTTTTGGAAAAGTAACTAGCGCAGGCTAAATTTTTCTACAAGTCTTCTTATTTTCTTCATCTATCTTTTCTTAAAAAACAAAAAGCTTTGTTAAGGCATCATTGATTACAAAACTGTACATATTTTGAGGAGTTACACAGTTTTTTAAGATTGGACTTATGAAAACACCCACTATGCCACCAGTCCAATCAAATGAACAATACCTAATATTTCTTAAAGTTTCATTGCTTCATAACACTCCCTTGTGGGGTGTGTGTAAGACATATATTATGAGATCTATCCCCTTAACAATATGTCTTTTTTTCTTTTGTGGTGCTGGGAATGGTGCCCAAATCTTCTGTGGGTACATGAATGTGTATGACTATAGCTATACGAGTGTTTAAAATAGCAAGCCGGAAACTTGCTAGGACGGTACTCTACCACTGAATTACATGTCCAGCAACAAATTCTAATTATTGGTATTTGTAATAGCATTGTGTTATTTAGCAGATCTCTAAAATATATTCATGTACCATAACAAAAACTTCTTATACATTGGGCAACTCCTCATTTTCCATTCTCTCTAGCCCCTGGGCAGAGCCACTATAGCCTAAGCAGACGCTTTCTGGGTTGTAGAATGCATGCTACCAAAGTGTCAGTTTTTTGCACCATAATAATTTTGAATTACTGGTTTTTTTTTTTTTTTGTTTTTTTGAGACAGGGTTTCTCTGTAGCTTTGGAGCCTGTCCTGGAACTAGCTCTTGTAGACCAGACTGGCCTCGAACTCACAGAGATCCGCCTGCCTCTGCCTCCCAAGTGCTGGGATTAAAGGCGTGCGCCACCACCGCCCAGCCTGAATTACTGGGTTTGTATAAATAAATATGGAATTATTGTTTAAATGACAGTGAGTAGTTCTAGTGAATCTGCAAAAATGCTGGTCAGACGAACAGTCAAGTCCTTCTTTTATTGGAAGTCATCCTTAGGAAGCTTCTGGGCATTGAACTGAGAAGGAAAAACAGCTGGCTAACAACTGCATTTGGATCCAACTTAGGAGACATTACATCTTTTATACGTCTTCTTAAATTATGTATTTAAAGTAGTTGAAGATGTAGAAGAAGGGTATTTTCTGCAGACTATAAAAATGGTTGAAGACTAATGAACCTACTTCTGAGATCCTCTTCATGAAGGGAATCACTAGCATGGCTACATTCTAGAGACCAAATTCAAGAGAAAATTTTGTATTTAAATATTACCTCCTTATATTAATGAGGCTCAAAGTATAAATAATAAGGGCTATGCATCTGAACCCTGACATGTTCAACAGACCACACACACACACACACACATACACACACACACACACACAGCATTTTGTCAGTCTGTTATTGTAATCAAGACATTTAAGATTAACAAGAGACTTTTGGTCAATGAACCCCTTTTAATGACAAGGGGACGTCCACTGACTTGTTTGTTAGAAATTCCAACATGTGTTTTCCTGGGGCCGAGTAGATGAGGGCATACCAACTGTACTTCAGATGTGACTATACTGATTTGCTATTCTGCTCACGGTATTTGGCCACCTGGTCAGATACACAGATGTAAGGGTCGAAACCCAAACACACCCAAAGTACAATGACAGTACCTCATGGTATCTTGCATCATTAATCTTGGCTTTTTTCAATGTGTCTTCAAGATGTACAGGGCCGTTACTGAATCCAAAGTCATAGAACACATGTAGGTAGCCATTGCGCATTTCCAGGCTGAAAAACATGCTCTGCAGAGAGAAAGCAACTGTAAGGCAGGAGCATCCACTGTTAGGACAGTGGGGCAGATGTAGCTGAGTTTGAGAAATGATATTAAAATTCTTTATTAATGAAATTCCTTGAAGAATAGTCTCACGAAATTCTTATAATAAGGAAAATGACAATTATATTCCTATCAGCATTTATTTCTTACAGATTACTAAAAGCACTAATATTTTTACAAACTTTAAAATACCTATCTTATTTTGTTTTTATGTTACCCTACAAACCACGGCATGGAAAAATAAGTCACATTACTGACCCTTAATTCTCCAAGACAAAGTACCACACTTTTTTTTTTTTTAAACTGCCTGGTCATTAAGCAACTTTTAAAAATATAATAGTCCCAAAAATGCAATTGTATTCGTTTGAGGATGAAATTGGTAATACTGAAAAATCATTCTAAGGTAGACTAAAGAATTCCTCCAAAGTGCCAACAAATACGGATACAGGAAAAAGAAGGTCTTTCTGTATTATTTTGAGCCACTGGATTTGCATAAATGAAGATGAAATTAGAATGTACTTGGGCCAGATAATGTTAACTAATAGACATAATTCAGCAGCTGTCAAATAACTTGCTGGTTGGGTTTTCTCATTTCAGAAGATAATTCCTAGATACAAGAATTGAATAAATTTAAAAAATAAAGTATCACGATAAAATCTTCATTCTACACAAAGTGATCTCTTGAATGGAGTTTGTTTATTTCTTGACATGGGAAACAATCCCTGGGGTTGGGAGAAAAGGTCTTAAATTTTATTTATATCATTAAAAAATCTGAAATAACTGGGTGATGGTGGCGCATGCCTTTACTCCCAGCACTTGGGAGGCAGAGACAGGTAGATTTCTGAGTTTGATGCCAACCTATTTTACAATGTGAGTTCCAGGACAGCCAGGGCTACACAGAAAAAACTCGTCTTGAAAAAACAAAACCCAAACCAAAACAACCCCACCAGAAAAAAACCAAACCCCAACTGAAATATAGAAAGAAAGTGATCTTTGATATAGATTATTAGCCCTGGGTCTTCACTTCATCATTGCACCAGACTTTCCCAGACTTCCTGAACTGAAGGGTCCAAGGTGTCCTCTTTGTGGGGGTTTATTGATGATCTGACTTAAAAACCAGAAGTTTGACAATCATTCTGTACTGAGATGAGGAGTAATATACAAATATTTTGGGACAGGATGCTGGTTACTTCCTGTGAAGTTTTGACAATACTGACAACTTAAACGACATTTTCTTAGTTATGAAAGGTATTGTTTGAAATTGCTCAACTTTATATGTAATGGTGAATGTCTTTAAGCAGCATGAAACTTGGATATTTCAAGAAACACAGTTGATATGGCACCTCAAGATAAAGGGAATGATAACAATGGATTAGAAAGTAGCACGCTCTCTCTCTCCCTCCTTCCTCTCTTTCTCAGAAAGTATGCTATAGATAAATAGTTGTTTGAAAACATTTTGGGAGTATTTTTCCATTGTTAAGTGATTTTGGTGATTGAAACATGAATGCACAACCTATGAAAAACTCCCATCCGTTTCTAGAGAGGGAGAGTGGTACTAAGAAAGGTGGGTAAAGATAACCAATGTCTGATTTGTGCGTGTATGGAAACACCACAGTAAATCCCACTAGTTGGTACGATTTATGTTTCTTCTTTTGTTTTTTTTTTTTTGTAAACACTTTTACATCTGTACTATGTTTCTCATCTTTGGAATATATATTTATATTTTAAGCAGCAGCGATTTTATGTTGCCACACAAAATCACAGTACAATTGATCATCTCATGGAAAGCTTCAGCTTCTGGTCACAGGATTAAGTCATATTTGTACTTTCAAAATATTTTTTATGAGAAAAGATTTCTAATCTGTTAAAATATCTTTAACAGAAGATGTTTAGTGATTTGGAGCAATTTCACTAAAGTTTCCAAGATAATATAGTATTTGGTTTGCTCAGAAGCCCTGACATATGGACAGAAAATGAACTAGCCAAATAGCAAAGGTTACCTGGGCCAGGTAGAGCAGGAAACTTAAAAAAGTATATGATTTATCAGACACAACACATGCATGCACACATATACATGTACACACATATTTGGGGAGGAAATTCCATCTAGTTTTGACAGTTAATAAAACAGTAATAAAAAAACTGGATTAGGATGTCATTCTCGAATCATTGTATCACACAAAGAATAAAAAAAAGAAATTCAGAAATACTTAGCACATTTTATTACATCATTCTCACTAATATTATTATTATTAAGATATTTTTAGTGAGTTTAGGTTTCTATATTATTAGCAAATGAGAACAAATTTCATTTTATTTAAAATATTTATATTTAAATTTGTATTTAATATGTTTTATTATTTTTATTATGACTTTTGAGTGTTTCATGACATGTTTATGTCTGCATTTGCCTCATCTATAGCACACAGAAGGAGAAATATCTTAATATATACTATATCTTGGTGCTGAATTTTTTCCAAGTTTTTTCTTATGAAAGGGTATATTTAATATATATTGAAATTGAAATGTAGAGAAGTGCATCTCAGGACTGCTTCTACTTAATGCTGTCATAACTTCCCTGGAGAAAAATAAATCCAGTTTTCCTTTCTGAACTAGATATTCATTTTGATGGCACGGCATATAGGTGTAACCTTGTGTGTGTGTGGGTGCAGTTCCAAGAAAAATGAGTATCAGAGAGCAAAGAAAATAAATAAAGGGGAATAAGGAGGACCTTCCATTTGTACTCACTCCGTTGACCATCAGAAGCACGAGGCCATTGTCGGCTGGTGTCCGAACTTCTATGTCAAAGCGAGTCACCTGGCCAAATTTCCCTCTCCTTGTGATGTCTCTCACCACAGCATAACTGGAGCCATCGAAGAAGTAGCTGGCAGCTCGACTCTGAGTGAAGGCCAGTTTATCCCTGAAATGGACCACAGGGTCACACAAATGTTACAGGTTTGGTTATACTTCTCAAGTGAGACCCTTGAACCCATTCTCAGAACATCTTTCCCTGTCCTGATGGCACGCAAGGGAAGCTCTGTTGTTCACGACGAAGAGATTAAGTATTTATAATGAGTTGAATGAACTTTTGTAAATGAGTTTCTTCTGTGGAGGCCCAAAAATGTGAGCCTATTTCCACCTTGACCAAAGGGTCAGAGTGGTTGAACTTACCTCGATTCCTTCAAGGTTATTGTGTTTCTACCTCAAACAAAGGTCCCACCTAGATTTAAATCAGAGAGTTCTGCTCTTTCAAGGTTATTGTCAGCAGGTGTGGCTAATACCCAGACCTTGTATTTCAGGAATATAGAAGTAGATATGTTTTTACCTCAAACTAAAGTCTAAGGATCCAACTGAGGTTCCGATTCCCTTAAGGAGATAGCATTGAATTCCACCCAGGGAGTGGTTTGCCTACAGAATGTTTTGGTCTAGGGTGTGAGCATGACTTGTTTTGTTCTGGCAGCAGAATGTCTAACTATACGTACAGCCCATGACCTTCAACTGGTCTGCTCCTTTTCTTGTATCATGTTAGTGCAGTTTTTTTTGTCTTACTCCTACCTTTTGGTATTTTGGGTCAGGGGTATTTTAAGCAATTGGAAATTAAACATAGGTGATTTCAGTACTCACTGGAACTCCCTCCTGGTACTATTCTATGTTTCTCCATTTTATTATTTTTCATGCATCTTCATGTTCTTTATTAACATTTCTAAATCCCCATGCCCCATACCCTGGCAGGAAGTGTTTTTGTCGAGGCTGGTCCCAGACAGTCCTCTCCACCCTACACACTGGGACAGTTGAAGTCTTCAAGGAAACCTCTGACCTTAGACTCCTAAATTAAATATATATATTTAAACATCTTCACATATATATAAGTATATATACACATATATGTATATGTCATCACACACACACACACACACACGAAGAATTTCAATGCTGCACGGCTCATCTGTGGCAGAGGAAAACAGAAGCGCGTTTTTCAGGCCTGGCACTCACACAACTTCACACATCCTTTCCGCAAACAAGTCTTGAGAAGCCGTGCAATGGCACACGCTTGTCCTGTCCACCGCCCTGCCTGACTACTAAAGGCGTTCACTCTCCTAACGGTCTCTTACCTGGCGCACGGCACTGACTTGGATGGGTCCATATTATAGATGTGTTTGAAGTTGTACAGACTGATCACATCATTGTTCAGCGTGGCCAGCTCCAGGCAGCCTGAGTAGCTGGGCAGGTTTAAGCTGTCAGGGAGCTGTGAGACAGAGGGGTAAGATCAATTCCCCTGAGGTCAGGTTTCATGCAGACCCTGAGGAACAGGAACCCGAGGGACCCGCCCGTAAACAAGAACACCCCTCAGCACCAGCCTTTGCGTCAGTATGCCAGATCACTTAAAAAACAAAAACCAACAGCTATTCGTTGGTTTCACTTATCTTTGTGGAGAAACAGTGTTTATTGGGTATGGACTATGTATACTACTCACCCTAAATAAAACTTCACAATGGAAACCAATTATCACACCGATTCTGTGAGGTGGGTTTTCCTGATCTCATACAAAGACAGAATAATTCTCAAGAGAGGGTCAACAATGTGCCTACAACTGTAAGCAACAGTTTTGGATGGAAGGCCTGATACGGACTCTTTATCTTCTTGGGCCTTTCCTCTATCCACTCTTCGTCAGGTCTCCTATTCTCCCTCAGGTCTTAGCTTTTCTCATCTCATATGTTTTATACTGTGCTTGTATATTTCAGGTAAGAGTACCTGAAACTGCCATGAGCCATGCTGAAATCTAGATCCAAGCCAGTGAAAATCTAAGGTACCAATATACTAGTAGCAGATTACCTTTACATTATGATACTACAAAATGACATCACAAGACATTACAAAATTGTAGGGTTTTTGTAATGTCTTTTTTTTGTGAAGACTTTTGATTTCAAAGTGACAGTAGTTAATCTTCAAGCATCAGCTGTAACTTGAAAGTAAATAGACACTGAAATATGGATGGGAGAGACTAGATTGAGACATCAAACTCACAGAGAAATTCTGGTCCAGAATTCAAGCACCCATTGGACTGAACTTAGAGTGGTGTCCGACTCCATCCCCTGCTCCCCGCAGTGATCTGGAGTTTATGCATTTGGAAAGGAGCCACTGCAGATTTGCACCAAGCCAGCCAGTTGCATAGCTTACCTTGAAGTTCGCAGGCACCCCACCAACGTAAAACACAGTGTCCTCGGGGGCCAGATCCAGCAAGGAGTCGTCTTCTGACAACCCGCCCTTCTTAATAAATTTCTCTTCAGCCGTGCTACTGAGACTGGGCACTGTCAGGAACACCTTTCCGTGTTTCCCTACCCTGGTGAGAGAAAGGGTTGGCACCCGCTTCAGCTTGGCCATTTGGAGAAAATACTTTCATTATATCAAAATGTTAATGAAAGCTTACCATTGAGAGAACAGATCCGTGAGAAAAAAGCAACACGAATTTGTACTGGCACTGAACGTATGGCAGGTTCTTTAAGATTTAAACTAGCCTAGACATACCTCCATTGTAGTAAAATGAACTAGTGGGTTACACTTTACTTACTGGTCATTTGAAAGACCTAAAATGTTTGTCATATATTGAAGAGTGTAATGCTTTTTATAAATTAATTAAAGATATGTTTAAGTAGAAAAGACAGGTGTCTGATGGTATCATAGTGTTGTGCACATACAGAATATCTGCGACAGAAAAAAAGTAGGAAAACGGACGATGTAATTTTAAATTTTAACTTATGCCAAGGTAAAGCCATCCAATAATCAGTGGTCATTTTTATAAGTGATCATTTTTTTTCTGGTATTTATGTTTTACTCAGGTATTTGGGAAGAAATATAGGAATAGTGGAAGAAAAAGAGTAAGATGAAAAGAAAGAAATACATATTACGTCCACAGAAACTGTGTGTCTGTGTGTGTGTGTGTGTGTGTGTGAGAGAGAGAGAGAGAGAGAGAGAGAGAGAGAGAGAGAAAGAAATAGATTTCTAAGGAAATGCGCATATAAGTCACATGTCATGGATTCACCTCACCTCTCAATCTTGACGATACTAAAGTAAGCAGGCCAGGAGCTGACAGGCTTGGAGTCCAGGGGAATTTCCACGTCTTCGTTCCCCAAATTATAAACATATACCAGGTTATCATTTTTGATTGCGAGACCCATGTACTCTTTTTGAGCCTGAAATATCAAGACATCACTCACATAAAACTGATAAGGACATTCCACACAGACGGCATTTTCTGTTTCATTTCTGCAAAGCACAATCACAGGTCTGAAGGGCTGCTGTAAACAAGCGACTTTGTGCCCTTCCAGACTGCCTGGCGTCTGCTCTCATTTCTACCCTCCCTGGGGCTGCATCAGAGTGTGCTGTCCGTGTCTCCAAGTGCTTGCTACGTTGGTGGAGGGTGAGGAGAGGGGAGAACTATTGAAGGCTCATGGGAACGTGATCACTGCCGGAAGTGTGCCAGCATTGTTAGGTTAGCATAGGGACCATGTGTCTTGACAAAGCCAGTCTGTCTGCATCTTTAAGTAGGATTCAGCATTGACAAAGGGTATAGTTACTCCAAAGGCCTTTCAAATGCTTTGTCCAGATTCTCTCAAGTTAGAGACGGGGTACCGCCAGGAAGCAATCCCCTAAACATGGCCCCTACTCCTGGGATCCCTTGTTCTTCAATCCCAGCTTGCATCCTGCCATTGAAAGGATTTCTGGCCCTTACTACCACAGTGGAAATTTGTTTGCTCTTTTGGACATTTTTGTTCGAGGCAGAGGCCAACACTATCTCCTTTAAAGCCTCCGCTATGCTCTTACGTCTTTGCTTCCAAGATAGAGGACAAACTGATCCGCTATCCAGCTCCCAGCCTGCTCTGGCCGCTTCGCAGGAGGCTTCATGTACAAGCTGATGGATGTGAAGGCCTTCAGGTCATCCACGCTGACTTTGGGGTGCACTTCAACGGCTGACTGGCCATCAAACATCATGGAGACTTGGATCTGGAATGACAAACTTGTTCCATTAAAAGTGCTCCGAGAAGAGGGGCGGAATGCTCTCCCACAGTGCCTGGAGGGACCCCTACTTGTCTGGAGGGACCCCTACTTGTCTCCATCCCTTTATTTACTTACATGTTCTCGCTCAGTTAGAGGAAGAATTTAGGGCAGATTACAACGCGATAGTTTTAGACTGAAGTGGACTGAAGAGAGCAGAGAGCAGATGACCGAGTAGACCCAAGGATGATAGACGTGACTCCCACAGTGATCCGTACAAGAACTGTACACGCAGGTTGCTGAACTAAACCAGATGAAGGGCCACTCGACTGCTCTTCCAGTTCCCAGTGACTCCGCAAGGCACAGAAGAATTATTTGTTTGGGAGAAGTATAACTCATCTCGGGTACAAAAGCTGCTGAAATTCTTTCCCCAAGGGCAGAGGAAAAGCAGTGTAGAACAGAGTGGTGGGCAGCATCCTGACTGTGTGCAGTCAGGGTCTCGGCATGGCCCCTGACTCACACCGGCCATTTCACGCAATTACCAGGCCTCTCAGTAGTATTGTTCGGTAAAACGACATAATAAACACGCTGCCCGAAATAAGGGGGTAACTTTCCAGGCCCTGGCTCTCTCCCCGTAGCAGCTGTGATAAGAACTTCCTTAAACTGTTTCCCGGAATGTTTCTCAGAAAGGCAAAGCGCACTTTCAGCGCATTTCTCAGAGGCCCAAGACGACATTAGGAACTGATTTGCTTTGTGAGAGATTTTTGGGGGGCATTTGATAATGTGCATATCCACGCTGTCTGCACAAACCTCTCTGAATTATTAGATGTATTTATGTCAATATGGCTGATGTGGATACTCAGCTAGTGTGAGATTCTGTTCTTCAGCGCTTAGAGCACAGCTCTTTCCTGCTGTTGGCTGAGCAGAGATCAATACACAACAAACTCTCAAGCAGTGTGTGGGACGGAAGAGTCTGAGAAGGCTGCGTGCGCGCGCGCGCATGCGCGCGCGCGCGCGCGCGCGTGTGTGTGTGTGTGTGTGTGTGTGTGTGAAAAACATCTCATTTTGGAGCTCAGTGTCCAGCAGCTGGGCAGTCTTTCTTTAGAAAATGACCTTTTTTGGTGACCAGGAAACCAATATTATATTCCATATAAGTAATTAAGTCATACTGAATAACATCATTAAGAAAACACCAACAAAAACTGTTCTTAAAATATATCCCTTTTTTCTTTCTTTCTTCTTTCTCCTTCCTTCCTTCCTTCCTTCCTTCCTTCCTTCCTTCCTTCCTTCC
>JABTXL010001153.1:4835320-4855463 GCA_025134845.1 Neodon shergylaensis
CCTTCCTTCCTTCCTTCCTTCCTTCCTTCCTTCCTTCCTTCCTTCCTCCCTCCCTCCCTCCCTCCCTCCCTCCCTCCCTCCCTTCCTTCCTTCCTTCCTTCCTTCCTTCCTTCTTTCTTTTTTAGTCTTCAAGACAGTCTTACTGTTTCATCCTGGAAAGTTCTTATTAATTCAGGATGGCTTTACACCCACAACCCTCTGTCTTAGTCTCCCAAATTCTGGGATTACAGGCACGTGTCATCACACCCAGTTTAAAATGCCATTTCTTGATCTATGTTTTAGATCATTTATCATGGAATATTCATGGAGGTATCCAAATAAGATAATTTGTAAGGCAGGGCCCTGTCTTACATAGCATTTGAAAGCTGCATGTATTTACCAAGAATAATCCACGGCACTATAAAATAACTGATTTCTCATTCTTGTTTCGACCAGTCCTTGGGTGAATGTTCTGTTTGATGCAGTTCTTAATTGAGAAAAAAAATTACATAATCTGGTTGTAAATATGAGGCTGATCTATATATCAATTAAAACAAATTAAAGAGAGGTCCGAGCACAAGTTCTCTTCTGCCACGTGAGAATGTTAACTGTGTGGGCATCGGCCCCGACAGCGCTGGCTCTAGGTGTCTTGTGACTCGGTTGCCTCTGTAACAGAGCCTCAGACGTGTGCCCTGCTTCAGTTTCTCCCACTCATGACTCCTCAGTTAGGCGTGCAGAGTGATCGACACAACCTTCACAGAATACGCATCCTACCAGAGAGGTCTTGCAGCGGTGGGACAGATGGGCAAAGCTGTTCCATACAGTAACTGCGCTAGCACATCTGTTAAAAATGAATAGTTATGACATTGAATCGAATCTTTTTATTGAAGTTTAACTTGACTTCTTTGCAGTTGATTCTGGCTTCACACTAGGAGAACCAAGTAACTTGAAAGATGGCAAGTATCGAGCCTTCCTTGCTCTGAGGCTGGGACTAAGAATTGGTCTACTAAATATATATGTATTTCTTTATGTGTATATTTCCTGAGATGTGAACTTGTTCTGTAGCCCAGAGGCAGGGAATCTGCTCTGTAGACAAGGCTGGCCTGGAACTTGCTGTGATTCTCTACCTGCTGCCTCCAGGTGCTTGAACTCTAGTCACGTGCCCCCATCCCCTACAGGTTTACTTTCCAACACTTCTCATGGGACTGTAAGAAATGACCCTGTAGGAAGGGGCCAGACCTCAGGAGCTGCCGAGGAGTCGGAGCTCAATGTCATGTCCCCAGCATTCCCAGGTAACTGATGACATCACTCAACACATCATGTACCTTGCTGGCGACACTCCTGGTCTGAGCAATGAGCTCTCGGATCCTCTGGATGCTGGCAGAAACATTGCTTGCAGGCCGCTTCTGCTCAACGGTACGAAGCTGATCCAGGAGCTGGGGGACAACCTCTGTGAGATTTCTCACTGCAATGAGGAAAATGAGTCACTTGAATTAATTATATATTAAGAATCGAGTGAGAGACAGAACATATTACCTCTGGTTGATCTATTGACATAATTTTCAACCTTACAAAATTAACAGTAGAGCTCAAAGCACAATCCATCCTGGTTTTGGTGACATTTAGAGCAAATATTGATTTATAAATTGGAACGTGGTGAGTGCCGACTTACAATGTACATTCTAAAGGGCAGGCTCCATGGCCGACATACAGATGTTTCTTTAATCATACAGCATAGGCTCCACATGTCTAGTATACAGGCTGATACTCTTTCTAAAGTCTCTTACATTATGCTACGTTGTTTAACATCCTTTTTTAAAACCACAAGGTACTATTTGAGAAAAACACAATAGCTTGAGACAATTTCAATTGGTACTGTCCTTGGATGCTTATTGCAATAACTTGATAGGACAAATGACAAAAGATGAAAATAATTTTAATACAGATACAGAAAATATTCCCAGGGCAATGTTTTGATAAATGAAAATACTGATTAACACCACCTCCCCACCCATGCTGGAGGTCAAACCAGGGCTTTACAAACTCTAGGAAAGTGCTCTACTATCAAACCAGACAAATCTTTTAAAGGTTAAAAATTAAAATGTGATGGGAACTGGGCGGTGGTGGCGCACACCTTTAATCCCAGCACTCGGGAGGCAGAGGCAGGCAGATCTCCATGAGTTTGGAGCCAGCCTGGTCTACAAGAGCTAGTTCCAGGACATGCTCCAAAGCTACAGAGAAATCCTGTCTTGAAAAACAAAAACAAAAACAAAACAAAACAACAACAACAACAAAAAAACAAACCACGTGATTGGGAAAATGGTTATGTTGATGTGTTTATGAATACTTATGGGAAATAATATAAAAGAGTTATATTCCTCTTACGGTACTTGGTCTTTGTAAGTTGGGGTAGCATTGCTAGCAACTGACATCAGGTATGGGTTGACGACTATTTTTGGCTCAGATGGAGACTGGATTGTGGAGAATGACTAAGAATGGTGACCAGTCACGATTTGTCATGACACTGGTAGACACTGCTATCTGAGAGATTTATGAAGAATCTGAACAAAAACGCGAGAATGGAGAATTGTGTCCTCTGCTATCATGTGATCTTTAACTATACATACAAAACTACATTAGGTAGACATTCATATATTTCATTTTCACTGCTGTAAAATCGTATATGTGAATTGGCCAACACACAGTTGGTATTCATAATAATCTGGCCCCCTTAAATGAGCAGAATCCAAATGGCGGATAGTGAAATCAACACCATATGCTATTTTCCCTCTCACAGTAGAACAGTGTTTTGCTGAAATTATTTACTCCAACATTTGATTAAACTTTTATGCTAAAGGATCAGCCTTATGTCAATAAAGATAATTGCTACCATTACAATTGCTGCCACACAACACAAACTACTCCATCAATTTAACTAATTGATTTACTTCTATAAGTGTATCTATCTGTAAATTTATGTGATATTTACATATATTTTATGTTGGTCTGTACCTGTCTAGAATCTAGATAAATCTAACTGTAGATAAGTACATAGAGCGACATGCTTCTCTTTTTCTAAACTGGTTTCTGCAGCATTCCAACCTAAAATGCAAATGGAGCATCCTGTTTGTCATGAAGAGTTGTGTAGAGTTTAATGGCCAATTCTTGGGAAGCTTATGAAGGGGTACCTGCGTCCCGAGCAGAGGCCACTGCAGTGTTGTATGCAGAAGAGTCAAACGTCTGAAGGTTCTGTGACCAGTTGCTGATGTTGCTGGCCATTGGCGTGGTGACCTCTTGGACAGCCATCGTCGTCCTGTTAGCTTCCTCGATGACCAGCTTGGACTGGCCCAGGCGCTGCTGGGCATCCCCTGCACACAGAGCAGAGGGACATCCCCTTCACTGGAGAGCACTGGCATCAGTTCAAACACTGGAGTGAAACAGACCTCAAATTTTGGGTTGTGAGAGAAGACTAAGACTTTAAATCCGGGACAACTGTGTTGTCGGTTGAATGAACTTGAATATGATAAACAGCATTGATATGTGTGTTGCTAAGACTATGCAGTCTCAAGTAGTACAAGATATTTACTTAAAATGTTTTAAAATTAGGAAGTAAATTACAAAAAACTAAAACAAAACAAACAACAACAACAAAAACCAAACCAAACCGAAAACGAGTACATCCTTAGGTTAGCAGTCTAGTTAGAGTGTGACAGAAAATGCATCTTCTATGATGTTCACATCTGAACTTCATCTTGAAAAACCTCTTCCTTTTATAGAAGAGAAATTCTTGGGAAAGACTCTTGGCATAAAAATGATGCTGCATTTAGTTCAGAAGTAAATTCATGAGAAAAGTTTTTTTTTTTTCAAAAGAAAAACAAGTTTTAGAAAAGCTTTAATGTTAAAATGTGGTTTTCATTAAGAAATGATTACATAATTTGTCTGGGATTCCCTAGAACCCACATGAAGTCAGCTGGAGTAGCACACATCAGTAAACCCAGTTCTGCACAGCAAGACGGCAAGCAGAGAGAAGAGTCCCTGCAAGCCTGTGGTTCAGCTGGCAGCAAGGATTGACACAAGTTTAGAGCCAACCTTGCTAGGGTATATAGTAAGGTCTAGGCCGCCATGGCTATATAACAAGACCCTCCCTCGCAAAGACAACAGAAGAGCCAAGTATAGTGAAACATCTCTAATCCCAGTTGTCTGGAGGTAGAAGCAGGAGGCAAGTTCAAGGCCAGCTCAGTTCACATAGTGAGTTTTAGGAACTAGAGACCTTGATGTAAACCAGGTAGACAATGAAGGCCTGTACTTGTGGTTGTTGTTTGACTTTCAGAGTGCACAGCTGTCCAGTGCACGCATGTTTGTGTTCTCTCTCTCTCCCTCCCTCTCTACTTATACAAACATATGCACACACACACACATGCATGAATCTACCATACATATACATACACACAGATAAAACTTATTGCATATTTAAAATGATGATAATGTAAATTTACAACAATACATTTGATCTAGATGATGCGATTATAGGTGATTTTTCCTTTTTTTCCCTATGTGTTTTTACATTTTTCTATAAGGTTAATGTATTACTTTTGTAATAAAAATACTTAGAAGTTGCTTAGGTGATGTTGTAACTTTTAAGTTTTTAAAGTGAAGAAACATTTGTTTAATCTTTCAAGCTCTGGATTCTGATTTGAATGCTGGTTTGCACTGGTTTGAAGCCTGGCTCTTTGTTGCAGAAGGCCGCTTGTTTGTTCCTGGCTGCTCAGTCCCAAAATAACCACACAGAAACTGTATTAATTAAATCACTGCTTGGTCTATTAGCTCTACTCTAGCCTCTTATTAGCTAGCTCTTATATCTTCGGTTAACCCATTTCTATTATTTCATATTTTACTATAAGGTTCGTGGCCTACTGGCAAGGTTCTGATGTGTCTGTCTAGGACAGCGGCTACATGACTTCTCTCTGACTCCACTTACTCTCTCTTTATATATCTTTTTTTAGCCTGGCTTTACTCTGTTAAGCCATTGGCCGAAAGCAGCTTCTTCATTCATTAACCAATAAAAGCAACAAACAGACAGAAGGACTTCCCACATCAGCTTTTCCTCCTGGTCGCTGTACCCAGGCCCTGGCAACCCTCAGCTGGAAGGTAAATAGTGACTCTCCTCTCCAGAGCCCAAAGCCCAACAGGCATCAGTATCTCTGAAAGGATTCTCAGTGCAGGCACACTCTCCTGGCCAGACCTCTGGGCTCCAAGGCCAGCCCATTTCAGCAAAAATTCCCATAACCAGTAACATGGTCTTAACTTCTGCTCTGCCTAGGGAGACATGCCTGCTTCCAATCACAGCTTTTCAAGACACCACTAGAGTCCCAGGTTAGGCGAGGAAAGCACTCTTGTTTCTCTTTTTGGTGCATCGATCTCCCTGCTCATTTGATAAGAATAACTTGACACCTAACAGAAGGATGCTGTTTACGGTGGGGGCCGGAGAAATCCAATAACCAAATTAGGGCACACTGTTAGAAAGGCTGGATCTTCACAGGAGAGGCACCAAGAGGTAGAAACAGCACAATCCTACTTAGACACACGTGGACACATGCATGTAGGCACAGAGTAAAGACTGGAAGAAAACACTTTTCACTTAATAATGCTCATCTCTGTGTGATACGGTTACAGCTTTTTTTTGAAGGATAGATTTTGGATAGCAATGAACGTTGTTGTTGTTATAGGAGAACGAAAATCCTACTGTATGAAATTGATTGCATATCCATAATTGATGAATAAGCAATCACCTCATCTCCCCTTGCAAGGTTGTTTTCCACCAGTGGACAAACACGCAGGACCTTGAAGTTCTGGATCCTTACCTCGCTCTGCCGCCTGCAGTTGCTTGACAGCATCATTCAGCCTGTCTCTGAGGGCTCCCTTCCTCCACAGGGCTCCTCCCATCCTCCTGCTGGTGTCAGCCACTGCTTCATCATTGCCTGTGGAGAAGAAGCAGAGAAAAGCATCAGGAGGTCCACGATGCCTGGAAGATGTCTCCCTCCCAACAAGCTAAGTTCTGACTTGTATGGTGGACACATATGCAATAATCTAGCACTCTAGAAATGGACGGTCTGTTCTGGAAAATGGCATTTAGAATCAGAGGTGCAAGACAGCAGACAGCTTGTGGCCCTAGCTGGGAGTGACTTAGGCTGCTGTGGTGCTCACATTTTTTTTTATTGAGAAAAAGAAAAGAAAAAAAAAGTTTGCCGCCTGCTCCCAGCCTCCCATTTCCCTCCCCCTCGTCCCCCCCTTCTCCCTCTCCCCCTACTCCTCTCCTCCTCCCTCTCCAGTCCAAAGAGCAGTCAGGCTTCCCTATCCTGTGGAAAGTCCAAGGCCCTCCCCCCTCTGTCCATGTCTAGGAAGGTGAACATCCAAGGTGGCTAGGCTCCCACAAAGCCCGAACTTGAAGTAGGATCAAAACCCCAGAACCTGGAAACAACCTAGATGCCCTTCAATGGAAGAATGGATGAAGAAAGTGTGGAATATATACACATTAGAGTACTACGCTGCGGTAAAAAACAATGACTTCTCGAATTTTGCATGCAAATGGATGGAAATAGAAAACACTATTCTGAGTGAGGTATCCCAGACCCAAAAAGAGGAACATAGGATGTACTCACTCATAATTGGTTTCTAGCCATAAATAACGGTCACGGAGTATATAGTGGTGAACCCAAAGAAGCTAAATAAGAAGGTGAACCCAAAGAAAAACATATAATTATCCTCTTGGATACGGGAAGTAGACAAAATTGAGGGGAGAAAATTTGGTGCTCACATTTTTGAGAAACAGGGCAAGGCTGTGGCTGATAAAATTCAACAGCACAAATGAGAACGTCAGAAAGAAATGTATCTATCCATATGATGATGCCCAGCTATAAGAGAATCCGTTGCCTCCCACCCAGTTCTCTCAATATAATTTTTATAAATGTAAGACATGAACCTAAGAACCAGACTGTTTATACACAGCTTGATAAACTTTCACACAGTGAACACAAGATATAGCCATCTGGAAGTCATCAAGATGGGACATTATGAGCACCCACCAAGCTCCCCGGATTCTGTCTATGATTATCCAGAGAGGACTGCTACTTGGTTTCTGTCTATTATTATCTAGCTTTAAAGGTTGGTTTTATTTTTGTTTATGCATATATGTTTGTGTGTGGGGGGGTATGTACATGTGGCCACAGAGGTCAGAAGAGGGCATTGGTTGCCCTAGAGCTCAAGTTATAAATGGTTATGAGTCTCCAGAGATTAAGTATTGGGAGCCAAGCTTGGGTCCTCTGCACAACCAGTGTGTCCTCTTACTTGCTGACCCATCTTTCCAGTCCCTATACTTTGTAAAGATTTATTTTATTTTTAATTATGTGTGTGTGTATGTTGTGCGTGAGTGAAGGTTATAAATCCCCCCACAATATGACAAATTATTTCTTTTTTTTTAAATATTTATTTATTTATTATGTATACAATGTTCTGTCTGTGTGTATGCCTGCAGGGCAGGAGAGGGCACCAGACCTCATTACAGATGGTTGTGAGCCACCATGTGGTTGCTGGGAATTGAACTCAGGACCTTTGGAAGAGCAGGCAATACTCTTAACCGCTGAGCCATCTCTCCAGCCCCCATGACAAATTATTTCTAAAATCATTTGTATGTCTGTTTTGGTATCTGTAAAGCTATAAATCTTGCCATCTTTTTCCATTTTCATTAGCATTTACCAATTACATAAAACAATAGGTTTCATTATGACATTTCACACATGTATATAATATACTTTGATCATCTTGAGTCCCTTATTATTATTTCCTGGCCCCTTCTCACTGTTCCTTTTCCTCTAAGCCCTCCTTATTTCATGCATTGTGTCTATTGTTTTCTTTTTCTTTGATTATGCTGTTACATGTTTACACACATATAAATATATAAATGCAACCACTCGGTGTTGCTCATATATGCTATTGTTTAGATATTTTGTTCTTACTTTTCAAGATTAGCTACTGGCATTTCCTCTCTTCTCAAGGAAATTCCAGAATTACTCTATCTGTATATCCACAGTGTTTACAGTGTCTCAACCATCACTGTATTGCACCTATAGATTTGTGTTGTAGAATCGTCCATTTCACACAGTTGAGTCTTTCCCTCAGTGAATATTATGTCTATTATTTTTTAAACTTTTACTTAGGTATTCTATTTATAATTGGTAATGGGGATATACTGGTTTTGCTTGCAGTCTCATTGAAAAAGTACTTTAATATTTTATTATGGATGTGTTTAATGAATATTATTTTATTATTCTTTATTAGATTATGGAAATTTCCTTCTGTTTGTTGTTTACTAAGAGTTTAAGAATATTGTATGGGTGCTGTTTTATTTATGGAGTGAAGTGGGTAGGTAGGGGTGATCTGGGAGGAGGGGGAAGAATATGACCAAATTATATATGAAAAATTTTTAAAGTTAAAAGTATTTCCTGTGTTTAGTGAGATGATTGTATTAACATTCTCCAATAGTCTGTCAATGTGGTAATATTTTAAATGCTAAACTATGTTTGAAATCCTGTAATAAATTTATGCTGTTCACCATATGCTATCATTTCTATTCATGCTAGATTTGACTTGCTAATATCTCTTATTTATTGTTTTGAGCTAGGGTCTTATTCTATAGCCTAAGCTGCCCTTGACCTTGTATCCAGCCTCCTGCCTCAGTAGTCCCAGAAACCTGGGATTACAGGCACGAGCCACCATACCTGGCTGATGAGGATTTTTGCATCCGCAAGAGAATTTGTCTTGCATTTCACCCGTTTCTATGTCTTCCTGAGGTTTTGACATATACATATTTCTGGAGTTCATTAGAACAAGATGGAGAATATTTCTTTTGCTATCATTTGGAAGTGTTTGTATAAAAGTGATGCTGGTTCTTCTCTAAAATTTAGAAAGAATTCACTGGGAGCCTGGAGACTTCTTTGTGGGAGAAGTTTAATTTCTGAGCTAACCGACAACATACCTGTATGTACCTGTATGTGTATATTGCTCTACCAGATCACCTATTCTCTGCAATTCATCTGTGATAGTTTTTTTTTTCCTTTGAAAGTATGCCCTGGACATGGTTCCCAAGCTGGGGTTATTCTTGAGCAAATCCTAGCAGGTCATGAAGCTGTATCTCCTTATCTGAATGGGAGACTGGCTTTCCCAGTAACTGTTTGGGTTTGAGTTTGGCTTACTTCTGAAGCACCAGGAAATTTATACTACTTGACTAATAGCAAACTGGCTGTCTTGCTTCTTCTTCCTCAGTTTCCTCCAGTGGCACCCACACAGGGCATGGTCACTTCTAGCGCCCATGTTGCAGGATTTTGTACTGCTCTGTATAGTGCGCATAGACAAGGTGGGCCCCACTGTTTTATGTCACCAAGCACAGTGTAACCAGGAACAAGCACTTACTCACCTCCTCTAGGTGTCTCAGCCTTCCAAGAGTGACTTAACGTACCTTTTTAGTGACAGCGAACCTCCCTTCCCATTTTTTAAAGTTTCTGTTTTCAGATATATGACAATATATGAGCAATTTCAGCTTTTGGACCTGTGACTGTATTAAATGCTGCTTTATTTAACTCTATATCTGGGACTTGATAAAAATAAGAGGAGAATCTGCTTATATTCCCACTATTCTCATAATTTCCAGAAAGCATATTCAGAATTAGTTCTATAAGACATTAATATAAATTATGTGATAAATTAGGACAGAAAAAATGAATAGTGTCCTTGTTACTTTTGTCTACCTAGGATGCATAAGAGAGCAGTTGCCTTGTGGTACTCAGCAATCAGAATATGAAAATCAGCTGTAGGAGTTCTTTGGTAGAGTTTTGGGGTCAAAGTGTGTTCATTTCTCTATAAAATTTTTTTTTTCAGAAGAGGACAAAAAGATAACGCATGGTTGACTTGAGATTAATTGTTTTGATAAGGCTTCATGAAGTTTTCTGTTTTGAACTTGGCTTGTTTTCAGGCAAGAGTTAGGAGTCAGCTGGGCAAGGGCTTTCCAACTCCCTAGTCAATGCTCAAATATCCTTAGGAATGATCCCATGATCTCAGAAATGAGGATCACTTAATGGCAGCCTTGGTCCATTCAGTTGTTAGTAGGAGTCACTCATGAGCTCTAAAGGGACTGCGGTGTTTAACTTGTGTCCTCCGTTCCACTCTCAGAGTGCTGGCTTTCACAGTGGTGGGGAAAGCTTCTTTCTATGTGTCTGTTAGGGCTGTCCACAACCATCCGCTGCGGCAAACAAGCTGTAGCAGAGCCGACCAACACGATGGCTTGTGGAATCTCAACATCCCAATCGACTCTCACGGGGATGACATTTCCCATCATCCTAATGGACACTCATGGGGATAACAAACATATTAAGTCAGCTCTCACAGTGGCAATGCCTCCCTTCACTGTAAAAATGTGAAGGTTTCTGGATTATGGGCGACATCGTTTTAGTGTTTAGTATATTTTATGATTTTATCTCCTTGAATATCAGTACTATAATGTTTCTATCATCTAGCCCATTTGATTAATATGAGTTTCCACCATATGTTGACTACATATATGTTTCCATGTAGTTTTCCACATGGAAGGGGTTTTTCAATCATTATTTTCTTTGAAATATCAAGTCTGTTGTTTTGTGACTTGATTCTAAAGTACTGCTGCGTTTAGTGAAACATTATTTCCTTTTTCAGCCTTGGCTTTAGAAATCGGTCTACGTTTGTCAAAGGTGGCTGTGTGGTAGTAGGAGGAGAACATGGAGCTTCTTACTAGAATCCGCCTTTGCTTGCAGCTGTCTCGCTTGATTGAGAAGGTTGTCGCTTTCATCCTTATGGTAAACGATCTGAGTGTCAATTCCGCTCACAGCCTACGAAATAAGTGGTCAGAGTGGGTAAGAACAGTTGGAGAAACGCCAGCTTTTCACAGTTTTCGGATTTAAGTGAAATCATTTATCTGCTAAATGCCAAGTAAAATTCACACAGCTTTACTTCCATAGCTTAGAATCAAGAAGGAACACAGAGAGGAGAGAACAAGGTCTTGGCATTTCCAAAGTAAGTCCCTGCCCCTACACCAGGACAACTCAGCCAACTAGGAGACGGCTTTGGCCAAGGCTTGAACTAAGTGCTCTCATAAAGAAAGCACCGGATAAATTATTTTGAATTGAGAGGAAACTAGAAAAAGAGGGATGCATCCTAAGACATCTTCTGCATCACAAGACACTAGCCTAAAAATGTTTTCTTTGGAGACTTTGGCAAAAAGGAAGAAGACACACTGAACAGTCAGAGAACAAAAACAGCACCTGCAAAGGAACTCTGATTTGCTAACGGTGCTCAGCTGATCAACTTGAAAACCCAAGTCTTATGTATGGCACACGATGCTTGCTTCTTAGTGCTCCTGACCTTTCTGACATTTTAATTTTTCATTGAAAGGTCAGGGGTTAAGGGATGATGTTAGAAAACAAAGGCCGGGCGGTGGTGGCGCACGCCTTTAATCCCAGCACTTGGGAGGCAGAGGCAGGCGGATCTCTGTGAGTTCGAGGCCAGCCTGGTCTACAACAGCTAGTTCCAGGACAGGCTCCAAAACCACAGAGAAACCCTGTCTCGAAAAACCAAAAAAAAAAAAAACAAAAAAAAAACAAAAAAAAAAACCAAAAAACAAAAACCAAAGATATATATTCACACACACATATACATGAAACACATTAATGTATATTATACTATGTATAATGTATTATGCATGTATGTTCTAACACATACATGCACACACAAAAGCAGAAGGGGACTATTTAGTAAATGGGGGAGAAGGAAGTACAGTAGCAAATAAGAGCAAGGCATAATGGTGTTTTTTGTATAAAAAACAAGAAAGACCATAGGAATCTGTTAATAAAAAAAGAGAGAAGAAAAGCCAGAGTAAGATGAGGCCATAAACCAACAATCCCTGAGGTAAAGGAACACTCACGTCATAAATCCGATCGGTCATATTCAGAGCAAGTTCTGCTGTTTCATTGGCTTCGCTGACATAATTGGCAATATTTTCATAGACATTCGATGCATCCAAAGCCTTCTGCACCAGCCCGTTCATGTCTGAACTGTGCAAATTTCTGTTAATAAACGGATTTGTCACTTTTGCTTCCTACTTCCGTAGGAAATGGGGTCCCACTCAGGTCACCTAGACACTTCTGTGATCACAGAGGCCCTCCTTTCTGTTTTCCAAAGCCACCTGGCCTGGAAGGTGTTCCTGAGTCTCCCTTCCTGGGGGCACATATGTTTGCATTTGTCTGCCTGTGCTGCTCCCAACATCTCATCCCATTCTGGCTTCACAGCAACTGCTGCCAACAGCAGCTGCTGAAAAAGGGAATGGTGATTTAGTAAGAGTCCCCCGTTCCTCTTCCTGCAAGGATGGAGGGACCCACAGATATGAGTCTGTTCCACCTTGACTGGAGGTCAGAGAGTTTGAGCTTTTTGTTTTTCTCTTTCCAAGTTGTTGACAACAGGTGTGGCTACACACCCTGACCTAGGGTGTGGTTACTTGGGTTTTGGACATTAAGATGGCCTATAGAGGTGGATCTGCTCCATCCTGACCAAAGGTCAGAGAATTCAAGCCTATTCCTGCTCCTTCATTTTCAAAAAGGAGGTTTGACCCAGGGAGTAGCTGCCTATAGGATACTTGGTCTATGATGGATTCGTTGTAGATCCTGCCCAAAACATCAACTGCTTTACTCGGGAAATAATGGCTCGATGTCTCAAGAATTGACTGGCTGTCCTTTGTGTCATGTTAAAGCAGTCTTTACCTTCTTCCCCCACTTCTGTATTGGGGTATAAAAGCGTATGGAAATTAAACACGGGTGAATTCAGTATTCCATATCCACTGAGTTGCCCCATCCCGTACTATGTCTCTGTATTTCTTTCACATCTCTGTTCCTCCTACCTAAAATTTCTAATCCACACGCACCTACCCTGGAATGTATGAACCTGTTGTGACTGCACCATGACAGAAGTGCCACGCCAAAATGTGGCTTACGACACAAGGGTTTATTTAAATTGTGCAGGTCAGACAAAGGCCTGAAGCATGTGGCTTAGTCTATTCCTTACCAAGTGGTTACTCTCTATAACAGAGATCTAGCCCTGCAGAGAGGTTTCAGAGCTTCCAGACCACACACACTGGTTTGCCAAGGTTAGCCTGATTCCTCAGGCAGCCTCAATTCAGTCTAGCATCCTCTCTGCCCTGAAACACCGTGTTCTTTGCATTATCCCTTCCTTGCTTGGGTAAGGATCATGGACTGTGTACCAAGAACCTATCATAGATGGGGTGTTCTCGCATACAACGGCCAATAACCACACATATAAGGATTCACCCCAGGAATAACAAGGTTCAGCTGCGTAATGACCAGCAGGATCCCATGCATCTCCTGAACTTTAGGATTTACTGTTATACTGTTTCTGAACTGGACTCGGAAACCATGTGTGACATTTAGTTTCCTGACCAATACTTATGTTCTCTCTCTCTCCTCTCTCTCTCTCTCTCTCTCTTTTTCTCAGGGTCTCTTTACATAGTCCTGGCTGTTCTGGAACTCACTACACAGATGAGGCTGACCTTGAACTCAGCCTGCCTCTGCCTTCTGGGTGCTAGAATTAAAGGCCTGCATCGCCATGCCTGGCTAACCAATACTTCTTTATCCTTTATTATACAATCTCCATTCCCATTTCATGGCTCATCCTAAATCTTTAGTGTTTTCCTGACTCTTAGCTCCAGCAGCTTCCCGCTTCCTCTCAGTCTCAAACATCTACAACTTGTATCGCTTGGTTCGTCAATACCTCGTCCACACTGCTGGACACTGCATCTCCTACCCGGGTCTTCTCCAATCATAGAACCAATGAGTACAACCCACTCTTTCTTAGCCTCCTCTATCTGGCCCAGGTCCAGTTTGCTCTCAGGCTGAGCAACTTGCTCTGTGCTTCCTCAGCTACTTCTCTCTTTGTTCACATCCATCATTAGCCAATTTGCTCTGTAGCAGGGCTGACTCCCTCCACCCCCATGGGTACAGCTGGGATCCACAAAAATGTTTCATTTGAACTTTTTAAATCAGCAGGAAAAAATAAAGACAATAAAATCATCTTGTCTCCATTATATTGTGGTCATGATACAGATCTTAATTTTGATGGAGAAAAGGATCAGGCATGGTAAGAGTGTTGTTATATGGAAGTGATTCCCTTCCAAATGCTCTCTGCCGTTCCCCCCTGGAACCTGTTCTTAGAAATGGTTCCAAGAATAAAATATGAAGAAAGTAAACAAGAAAAAGGACATCATGTCTGTAATCCCAGCACTCAACAGGCAAAGGCAGGAGAGTTTCAGGCCAGCCCTGCTGCAGAGTGAGACCCCAAGTTCTCAAAACAAACAAATACAAAGAAGCACCTAAAATGCACAGAGCTCTGGATTTGATCCCCAGCAATGCATAAAACAACACAGCAGCCCCCTCCTGTGATTCCATCCCAGCCCTGGGAAGGGAGTGCAGGAGGATCAGAAGTTCAAGCTTTAGCTGCACAGAGTTGGAAGACAGTCTGGGTTTTAGGATACTTTGTAACAAAAGAAACCAACGTAAGCTGCTCCCTAGCAGGCAAAAAGAGGTAAAGGAAAAAAAAATGTGTACACCAGACAGATGTTGAGGAATTTTCAGCCTTTACATTTTGAGGGGGAAAGATCTACAAATTTTGAATATGTCAGAGAATCTATTGAGTCAAAAACGTGACGTCAGGGTGACCAATACTTGTGGCTGGGGTCCAAGTGGGAGGCACAACAGCTTCCATGGAACCCTGCTTGATGCCAGGGCAGAACGGCATTTAGAGACGCTTGCTGTGTGCACCCGCCAGTTGAACGTGGTTCTGGTAAAGATGAAGGAACGATGAGAGAGCCAGAGGGTGGCTGGAAACTAATAACTGACAGGAGAGCATCAAAACTGGCATTTGATCTAAGTCCCTTTTACTGCTTTCATAAAAGGCACATTTCCTAAGGGCACAGCGCCAAACTGAATAACTGTAACACAGCTGCACTGCCAATTCTACAGACTTCCATATTATGTCCCCTCCTCTCCTTCTTTCTTCTCTTTTTCTTCCTCCCTCTCTCCTCTTCCTTTTACCTTTTCCCTCCCCCTTTCCCCGCTTCCTTCCTCTTGTATTCTTCCTTCCCTCACTCAGTCTGGATGTTTGAAACTTTCGGTGAACAGGATGGCGTGTGTTTTGAACAGGCGTTAATCTTCGGTCTTTACTCCCGACCTTTCAAGGCATGTGGTCTCTATAACAATCTCATTATTTGCCTATTTCAGGGTCATGAATCCAATTCCAATCTTTCGGTACATGTCAGTTAACATTAACTGAGTGCCCAGAGGATGTGTGACTCTTTTCTAAGGGCTGTGAGGGAAATTGCCAATTGATTTTTCTCTTAACTCGAGTTAAATCAAACATTTCCAGCTGGGCACTGCAGAAAGCTGAGCATTTACCAGACAGTTCTATTGCTAACTCCCAACCAGTGTGGATTATGATATTTGGGTATGGAAAGTAAATGTTGCCTATGAAATAAGCGGTGATGATGGCAGAGTTAGACATTGTGAAGGGTTTGACTTCTTGCCGCAGTCATTCCGCTAACAATTGTGAAACAGACTTCACTTCACTTGCACCCTTGCCTCAAAGACCAAAACAAAACAAAACATGTCTCCCAGAAACAATTGCAAAAAAAAAATGGTGATTGTCTCTGAGGGAACAATTAACAAACAAATCAGCAACCAAACAGAGTTGCCCCCCTCTCCCGGCCCCTAACCTACTTGCTTTGTCCTAGAGATTCTGGAGTGGGAACTGAACACAAACAACTCCTCCAGACTGTGTAAATACTTGCATTTCTAAACTTCCGACGTTACCTGCTCAGCTCCTCGGCTTCTTGTTGAAGGTTGGATGCATGGTCCATCGCTTCTTGGACTAAGTCTTGACTGAGGTTACTTAGGTTGGAGCGTTTTCCTTGTAGCTCATTTGTGGCACCATCTATTTCTGCATAAATTCCAGATGCATTCTAAAGACAAACAAATTATGTGTCTTGAGTTTAGAAAAATACAGAACAATTCTTCCAGATAACAACAACGTTGGCCATTTTCCTTCTTGTCCACTTCAGGCATTAATTACTGTAAGGAAGATTTGTGTCACCCTGCACCTTCACCCCTTTTTCTACGGAGTGCTTCCTCATCATTCAGACATGCTCTATTTCCTTTCTAAAACAAAAACTGAACCTACAGCTTCTATTACCCATACATCCTGTTAGCGCTCCACCTTTATAGCAAATCTCTCTGCGGAATCTACCAGTAGGAAGCCTTGCTTTCCAGTATCCGATTTCTAAATGTGTTAGAAAACACATAAATAAATAAGTAAACACAGAGACCAAGCATGTTACTTCATTTCTGTGCCGCTGAGGGAAAAGCATGCCTTCATATCTTAGCCAGCTGGTAACTGGTACTCAGCCCAAGAAGTACAGTTAGTCTACCTGGTCAGGCAGTGTGACTCTCAGGAGCCCTTGTGCCCAAAGAGCTTCCTTACGGAATAACACAAGGAAATATGTCATCTGCCCGAAGCTTCTATCCAAGAAGAGGGTGGAGTTGAGCAGGGCCTGAACAATTCTTCCAAAATTTACCAATAAAGCAAATCTTCCCTTTCCACAGCCCAATGAGGAGAGGGATTGACAAGGTTTGCCTGTGTGGTCAGTGTTTCCTTATGAGCTGAGTCTTCCTAGCTTTTTATCCTTTTTTTTTATCACCTTTCAGGGAAGGTGATGATTATGGCATGGTCCTTCCCAGAATCAGCCCATTGCCTTTTCCCTGGTAGCTCCTTTCTTGTCTGGTTCATCTTTCTCTGCTGATTCAATCACATTTTTCTCCACTAGATCTCACAGACCAACCTTGTGTAACGGGTTATGTGTGTGTGTGTGTGTGTGTGTGTGTACCCTTCACTTGCACCCTTGCCTCAAAGACCAAAACAAAACAAAACATACACACACACACACACACACACACACACACACACACACACACATATATATATATATATATATATATATATATATATATATATTCTGGCCCCTGTACTCGCTGTTTCCCTGATCTGGGCTAGCTTTCCTTTCGGAACCCACCTGGAGCTCCACTCATCCTCCTGAATTCAGCTTAAGTATTCCTACCATTCTGTAGCAACTCCTGACTTCTTGGGTGAGCTCGTGTTTCCACAGGTCTCTTATCTACTGTAATCACTGTGCATAATTATTCACCCATATTACAAACCCTTACCTGATATTACACACTCAGGAATCAGGAGCTGAGATGAATTTGGTTTGATTTCTCTAGACTCTAGCAGTTTCTAACACATGAGATTTATTTCTTAGAGGCTATATTAAGCCTTTAGCCATTTGGCTGGTCACATTGCTTTGAATTATATAAACAGAAAAAAAATACCACAGGCATTCCATCTTTGCTCATTATTTCATTCTTCCTTCAGCAAATGTCCACTGTGCTCCTAGTGCCCACGCATCACTCTTGAAGAGAAGAGCACACAGTCACTGCCTTCAAGGGCTGCAGTTGGGAGTCGGGGGCACAGACAGCAATGATCACTTAGTGGGTAAACTAATTTTAGAAAGCTAAAGATATTTTGAAGAAACTGCAACGTGGAGGATGGGGTGGATAGAGGTTGGGGGTACAGGGACCTTTTCGGTTAAGTTCTCACAAAGATGTGAGTCATTTAAAGATCTGAGGACAGAAGGTGCAAAGGCCTTGTGTGAGGACTATGTACGGCATTTAGCATTTGTGAGAATGAGAGTTTGCTGAGCTACTGAGTAGCCAGTGAGGAAGGTAGCAAGTTAAAGCAGTCAGGCACGTGGTGCCGGGTCGAGTGGTGCCTCCTGGATGATGGTGCAATGTGCTTCCGGCTTTCAGTGTCACTAGAAGTTCAACAGGAGAAACAATAGAGTTTGTGATTTTTCTGGTTCCGGATTGGGAATGCATCTAGAAGGGCCACAGTGGTGGCAAATGCACCTGTTAGCAGCTTTCTTTGCCACTTTGCATGGGGCAGCAGGTGGCTAGAACTGAGGGGTTTAAACTTTGCCACTTTTACATCTAAATCTAGGTTTCAGTTCTCGGAGAGGGTCAAAACAGGTGTCTCCCCCAGCAAAGGACTATTCGTCTACAAGATCCTTACTTCGGGACAAGGGAGAGAACACACACAAAGCCTGAGTGAGCCCCACAGTTTCTCAAGGACAAATCCTGCATCCCTCTTCTGAGTCATGTCCAGACTTGAACAAACTTGTTTAAGTATGTCCAAAAATGGTAAAACTCAACCTCAGTCAATTAAAAGTATACTAGTGTAACTGTTGCGTGCTTGAGCAATTATGTTTGAGATGACCTAACTGTTCCTGAAATTATCCTAGCTGTGGTTAAAAGAAGCCTGTATGCTCCTTTCAGGGTGGTCGCCATTTTGTACAGGTGTCGATCCCTGCATGTTCGTCTAGTAATAAATGCTCTTTGTCCTTACATACTATTTGAGTATGTGGTCTTCCTTCAGAGTTTACAGAGCCAGAGGGAGGCAGCAGAGAAGAGAAAGCGGCCAGAAGCTATGGTTCATTTCAGATCAAGGGCCAACATGTCTTGTCAAAAAGTCACCCAAAGAAAGGAGAACTCAGGCATGACTTGGGATTTTGGACTTGAGCAGGTGGGTTGTGCCATTTACTGAGATGTGGGCAGTGAGGTGGGAGGAGGGATCAGTTTTTATTCAGAATGCGTGAGGTTTGATTTGCTTATTATACAGTAGATGAAATTCTGATTTTAATACAAAACGCTACCTTCTGACTTGTAATGTCCAATAAGCAGTTGTCTACAAGGGTTTGGACAGTGGGGTCAGACACGGTGCTGTAAATTATAGACTCATCTGTATAATTATTCTCTAACGCCATCAGAGCCAATGACGTCAGCGAGGAGAGACTAGGGTGAAAAAGAGGGCTCCATACTGAATTCTCCAGAGCATTCTCCAGAGCAGAGACCCGAGCAGCTCAGCACCAGGTCCAGCTCAAAGCCTTTTTCATGCAGCCCTGAGCTAAGAATGTATTTCTTGCTTTTGAAGGGTTCTTCAGCAATAGCAAAGAGAGCTGCACCAGTGGAGAATCCTGGAATCCCAAGCAGAGTGGGTGGAGCCAGGAGACGGGGAGGGGCGGGAGGGGGGGGGTCTAGGAGGCAAATCACAGCTGTGATTTGAGACATTATTTTCCCTAGGATGCTGAGCAGAGTAACGGGCAAAGATTAGAGGCGCTTGAAGATTTTTTTTTTTTAAAAAAACCAAACCAACAGTAGTTTTTTTCAAAGGGCAGTTTTCTTTGTGCGTGCGTTTAAGAGCTAGGAGATGCTAGGGTTAGTAGGGATTCAACAAAGCTAAGAATTGGGTGCTAAAGGAGACTGGAGAACAAAAGCCTTGTGACCATGTTCCTAGGGCATGGGAGGAAGGTGCGTGCAAGAGGAGCAACATCCAGAGTGGCTCTGGAAGCAGGTGGCAGACAGAAGGAGGAGAGGTGTGTGTGGGGGTGCTGTTTGTTTCAGTTTTCCAGTGATAGATGAAGCAAAGGCACCAGCCAGAGCTGATGGGAGGGAGGCAGTGAAGAACTCTAGCGGGCCTGAGCACAGCAGACATGGCGCTAGCAGGTTTTGCCTTTTACCCTTTTCTTCCTTGCTAAAAACCATTAGATTACATTCCTAAAGCTGATCCCAAGGTCCAAGCCACTGACTCATTCTTGAGATAAAACAACAAGGTCCAACAATCAAAATTCATTATTTGGCTACACGATTTACCGGCTCATCCTAGCACAGACTCCTCGTTTTTCTCCTTAAAAGCCTACTGCTGCAGAAAAATGCTTGGAGCTTACTGTTTGTTGTTGTTGTTGCTGCTGCTGTTGCTGCTTGCTGTCTGCCTTTGCAGGCCACCCCCCAACCCAGGTAATACATTTCTGTTAAGAGTTTGGTGTCTTAGTTTGTCCTGTATTGACTCTGAAAGGGGCAACTTCCCTTTTTCTTTCTTTCTTTCTTTCTTTCTTTCTTTCTTTCTTTCTTTCTTT
>JABTXL010001153.1:4855473-4883528 GCA_025134845.1 Neodon shergylaensis
TTTCTTTCTTTCTTTCTTTCTTTCTTTCTTTCTTTCTTTCTTTCTTTCTTTCTTTCTTTCCTCCCTCCCTCCCTCCCTCCCTCCCTCCCTCCCTCCCTCCCTCTCTCTTTCTTTCTCTCTCTCTCCCTTCTTTTTGTGATTTTTTTCAAGGCATAATTAGACTGACCATTTCAGCTGGTTCAGAAGGAAAGCAAGGAAGTAGAGGTACAGGACAAAGGAAGAAGGAGGGACTAATGTGGTTGGAGAATTGCTGACCTGGGTGCTCTAGGCTGAGATAGAAGACAGCACTTAGCAAGGGAAGGTTTGAGATGGATTTAGGAGAAGTAAGATCATGGATGGCAAGATTGGCCCTATGAGGGACAGTAGAGGTGGGCTGGAGGAAAAGATGGAAGTTAAAAAAAAATATGGGGGACGAAGTTGGTGGGACTTCAGTAGCTGAAGAAGAATGATGCGGTGACCAGGTTGCTTTAGTCGGATGTTCTTCAAAGTAAAAACATCAACAACAACAGAAAAAAAAGAAAACAAGTGGAGTCATTTGTTTCAAGGTAGTTTCATTCATTGCATCTCATTAGAAAATTTCTATTTAAAAATATGGAGCTACATTAGTACTTTTAATAGATTTTACTATGACTATAAACCATCAAAGCTGCTAGTCACATGTGGCTTTGAGGATTTGAAATGCAGCAGATTCATATGGAGTTGAATTTGTATGGCATTGTATATGCATTTTCATGCATATATGCTGCTCGATTCTCTTCTTATTTGTTGTCCTCCCCTACTGCCCTCCTTTGTGATCCCATCTGTCTCTGGTTGGCTCCCTTCCTTCCCTCAGAGTCCTCTCTGCTTTCTTAGAACACATATTTCCTGCAGCTTCCAGTTCCCCCTCTTTCAGATCTCCTCCTCTCCTCTCCCAATCCCCCTTTCTACACACACATGTACACACACACACACACACACACACACACACACACACACACACAATTTTGTTTCCACAAATGAGAGAAAGCATCTGGCACTTGTTTCTCTGAGCCTGACTTATTCTCTCTGATACGATGGTCTCTGGGTCTAGTCATTCTCTTGCAAACATCATGACCTTACTTTTGATAGACGTCTAGGTTGGCTTCATTTCTCATCCCTTGTGAATAATTTGGGATGTGCAAGGATCTCTGTGGGGTGTTGACTTAGTCCTTCAGTTTTACACCAAAGAGTGGGATAGCTGGGCCATATGGCTGTTCTCCTCCACAGTGGCTGTAAAAGGCTACATTCCCAATCGGCAACGAATAAAGGTGCATCTTTCCTGACGTCTGGCCAGCATTTGTTTTCTTGATGACAGCCATTTTGATTGGCATGAGATGGATTCTCAAAGTGGTTTTAATTTGCATTTCCTGATAGTTAAGAAAGCTGAACACTCTTTCCCAAGTATTTATTGACTGTGTGTGTATTTCTTTTGAGGACTGTATATTCCGTTCATTAGTTTATTTGTTGACCGAACGATTTGGTTTGTTAAATAGCTTCCTAGACAGAGTGAGTAGGAAGGAACTACAGCCTATTTTTAATACTTTTAATAGATTTTACCATGAGCACACGCCACCAAAGCTGCTAGCCACATGTGACTCTTGAGGGTTTGAAATGCAGCTGATTCAGATGGAGCTGAATTTCTAACTTTATGAAATTGAAATTTAAGTAGCTGTGTGTGTTAGTAGCCGCTGTGTAACACAAGAAACTAGAGATTCTCATTATTTGATATTATTTTATAATCTTACTAGTTTTAATTGAGTTGGATTACTCTGGCACTTAGCTTCTGTGCAAACTTGCTCTAAAGGCAAATCTGAACAATCCAGGTATTTCCTTACCTTTATTATCTCATCAAGCTCTTCAAGAGTCTGCCGAGGGACCATCAGAGAGTCTGCGGACATACTCAGAGAGCTGCTCACGACTTCCATCTGCGCCTTCACTCTCTCATATTGTTTCTGAGGGAAGGAAGAACAAGAGAGAGAGAGAGAGGATGTGACTGTACACTGTATAAGCAAACCGAAGACAAAAACTACAGGATCCTATCACTGGCTACAGAAAAGGTCTTTCACAAAATCTAACACCCATTCATGATAAAAGTCATGGAGCAATTATGGCGACAGGGGACATATCTCAACATAATAAAGACAGTTTGTAGCAAACCAGTAGCCAATATCAGGTTAAATGGAAACTCAAAGTAATTCCACTAAAACCAGGAACAAGAAGTTTGTCCAATTTCTCCATACATATTCAACACTTGAAGTCTTAGCTGGAGCAATAGGACAGCTGAAGAAGACCAAGGGGATACGAATTAGAAAGGAAGAAGCCAAAGTATCTTCATTTGCAGACGATCTGATAGTATACATAAGTGACCTATAAATCCACTGGGACACTCCTACAGCTGATAAGCACTCTTAGCAAAGTAGCTGGGTAAGAAATTAACTAGCAAAAATCAATTTATAGAAATGAAAAACAGACTAAGAATGTAATCAGGGAAACAACACCTCTCACAATAACCTCAAATGATGCAAAATATCTTGGGGTACCTCTAACCAAACAAGTGAAAGACTTGCATGAAAAAAAAAAAGCTTTAAGAAATTGAAGCAGATATCTTCTATGCTCATGGATTAGTAAGATTAATAAAGCAAAAATGACCATCCTACCAAAAGCAATCTACAGATTCAATGCCATCCCCATCAAATTCCAACCAAATTCTTCACAAATCTTGAAAGGACAATTTTTAGCTTACTATGGAAATCACAGACACACACACCACACACACACACCTAGGTTAGCTAATAATAAAAGAACTATTGGAAGTATCAATGTCCTTGACCTCGAATTGTTCTACAGAGTGATAAGAACAGATAGAGAGTGACTGGAAAGGGAGGACCAAGATGGAAGGATGGAGAGGATGAGGGAGGGGATATGAAAAGAGACAGCTTAAAGTAAGAGCAATATGAGGGGTTAGCATAGAAGCCTAATATAGTAGAAGATCCCTAACATACAGACACACAGACAGACAGATAGACACAAACACACACACAAACATACACACACACACACACACACATGAAGGTGATCTAAATGAAACTGTCAAATAATGAGAGAGATAGAGATACAACTAGACATTTCTTGTCACCAAGTGAAGCTTCCAGTGTCAGGAATGGGTTACATTTAATTAATGTAGGCCAAAGGGGCCCCATAGAAACCCCCCAAAAATCCATATTGTTGTCAAGACTATAGGTGGCTTCCACAAACTAATTGGAAGGTCCTTTCCTTTTGCTGAACACAATGCCCATACGACTCACTGAACGTGGAGAAATTGCGCTGATGTGTACTTAGAGCCTTCACCCCTACATGCTAGAGTTTTTGGTGTAGGAAGGTACTCTGCACACCACCAAGAGAAACACAAAACCAACCCAGCCATAAAACCTGTAATATATAATGCTATCCTACCTTCAAGGTTTGCTAGTGCAATGGTGGTACAAAGTTTGTGGAAGTAATCAGCTAATATGTTCTTTGACTTAAGGTCCACTCTGAGATGGAACCCATATCTTACTGCTTGGGTGATGAAAACCCTGAGGCTAGACAGCCCAGAGACCTAGAGTAAACCAAATACTACTGTTCTACTTAAAGAATATAGAAAAAAAGTGACTCCCAATAACATTCTGCCATATTCATATCTCAGTGACTTGCTCAGACATTATCAGAGAAGCTTTCTCCTGCAGCAGATAGGAACAAATACAGATGTATACCACCAGACATCATACAAAGTATGAGAGACCTTGGAATACTCAGTCCTAAGTAGGATGTTTCTATCAAATCCCTCTCTGCCAGGGCTCATGAAATCCTAAGGAAGAGGAAGCAGGAAGAGTATAAGAGCCAGAAGGGATAGAGGATACCATGAAACCAAACCCTCTAAATCAACATACTCTACCCACACTCGAGTTCACAGAGACTTAGGCAGCATGCATGGGGGCTGTAATGTTTTGTATCAGATGGGCTCCCAGAGCTGAAAGGAGAAATGGACACATGCCCCAACCTGGAATCCATCTCCAATTGATAGCGACTTGCAAATGAAAATTTAGTTTTCTCCAAGGGAGTCTCACTGAGGAAACAAACAAGTCTAAAGGGTAGGCTGTATACCCAGCAGTATTAGACAGGAAATGTGCAGCCAACGGATCTATTAGACTAATCCATGGGTGTATGGGCACTCCACATGGAGAACCTGTGTGTGCAGAGCTGCAGGACCACCTGCCTTTGGATAAGTCACTGTCAGTTCTGTAGAAATCTTGTGATATCATGATGTTTCTTCCTTCTATAACATCCCAGCAGTGCATAAACCTGGCTTGTCCTGTAGGGCAGTCGGATATACGCCCCACCCCAACACACACTGTCAAGACCTGGGGTGAAAGCTTCCACTCAGTCAAACCTTTGTTCTCATAGATGAAATCTACATAAAACTAGTCCCTCATAACTTTCTTTATTGACAGGACTCATTGATAAGAAAGGAGCCCTGGATAGGAGGCATTAAATAGAGATGCAGTATGTCTGCTCCAATAGCAGACTCAGGAAGCTGTGATCTACTGTCTTCTGCTCTGACTTAACAAGCTACTAATATTCTGTATTATCCTTCACCTCGGTTTCCATTAGTAGCCCAGGAAATGAACTGCTTATACAGGAAAAGACCTGAGCTGCTAAAACTAGCTTCAGAGAAAAATTCTCACTTGGGTGCCCTGATGGAGTAAAAAAAGCAAAGCTCCCCAAAGAGATTCGCTTTAGCTCAACCAGCTAGACACTAATGCGAATCATGTACCTTGCCTCCCTGCCAGGCCCTTGCTATGGCTACCAACGCTGTGTTCCCAGCCTTGCCCGCTCTGAGATGTAAGGCACCTCCTTGCCAGATCCACTGCTGTTTTTGTTTGTTTTGTTGTGTGTGTGTGTGGTGTGATTCTGTGAAATGCATGTTGCCTATGGAATTGCTAACTTGTCTGTATGCCTATATAAACTGAAAACTTTGTGGATAATGGCAATTCATTTATTCTTCCCTTTCTTTCTTTTCTCCTTCCCCCAAGGAATAAAGAAACATGCCGGAGGAATATACTCCAGTTAGACAGCTTGTTCTACCCCTCAGATTCAATCAGCCAGGTTTTTGCCTGCTATTGTGAATATTAGATGGACCTTGAGAAGTTTAATGGGGCTTAACCCCAAAATAAACCTCGATAGGACAACAGAAAACAAACTCCATGAAATCTTTGGCGGTTCCTTGTCTTATAATGTTTTATCAGAGTATCTCTTTTTTATTTTAGATTTATTTTTTATTTTCATACATCTATCTATCTATCTATCTATCTATCTATCTATCTATCTATCTATCATCTATCATGTTATCTACAGGTTCTGTGTGTGTGTGTGTGTGTGCGCGCACTTGTGTGTGTGTATAATTTCCAGCTTAGTGGTTTTATGGGATCCCAGTGTGAATGAGTAGGTCTTTGCAACTATAACTATTTATTGGACTCTTGACCTTTTGTTTTTTTTTGTTTTGTACTATTCTAATGTATTAGTTTTTTATCTAATATATTACATATTATTTTATTATAAATTACTAAAATGATTAGAAGCCTGTTTGTTTTCTAAGGAGAGACAGAGGGGGGATGCTGTGGAATAGTCCTTTTGTATATCATGAAAATGTGTTGCTCTCATTGTTAATAAAAAGCTGATTGGCCTATAGCTGGGCAGGAACAGGTTGGGTAGGAGAGCCAGATTAGAAGGATGCTGGGAAGAAGGGTGGAACAAGAGCAGGCACCATGAGATGCAGAGCAAGCAGGATGGGAAGTATGTACATGAGATAAATGAGCCTTGGGGCAGCACATAGATTAATAGAAATGGGTTAATTTAAGTTATATGAGCTAGCTAAAAACAAGCTTAAGTTATTAGTCAAGCATTTATAACTAATAATAAGTCTCTGTGTAGTTATTTGGGAACTGGCTGTTGGGACAGAAAAGTCTTAGTACAAATGGTGTTCCAATGTCGGGGCTGAATTTCCATATTGGGTCTGAGAAAGCTTTAAAAAAAAACCCCAAACCCAGCAAACTAAATAAGAATGCCTGCCTTATGCTGGACACAGGTGTCCCAGTGCTCGGGGAAGCCAGTTGCCAAAACCAAGGTAGTCCTAACTACATTTAGCAGTTTAAAGGCTCATGCAGATGGAAAAGGATAGAGATAAGCAGTAAAGGCAAATTCAAATGGAAAAAAAAAACCTCTAAATTGGTTACAGTGTGTTTAAAAATATACATAGGTTTGGGAGAGAAAAGAGAAAAGGTATATACAGTCATAGATTTTAAAAGTAGTTTAAAAATAATAAAGTCCTTAAAAAGGAATAAAGTAAAACAAAAAATAAGCAACATAAAGATGGGAAATATAGAGTCTGGATTCTGTATGTTATTATGCTGTCTTTAGATTTTCTGATTGCTCATGAAGGAATGGCAGCTGCTATGACACATTGGATTATGAAAACTCATCGATTGTATCAATCTATATATTTTAAAAATGTTTTGACTTCAAAGTGGAAGTCAGAAGATGTTACTCTGGGGAAGAGGTTATGCTTTAATTTTCACAGAAGATGATAGGCTGTGGATTTATTCCAGGTTGAAATAGATCATGTTTGGTCAGGGAATACCCCTTGAAAATCCTGACTACAAATATAAAAAAGTAAATTTAGAAGAACTACAGTATATGTGATATATAATTTTACCTGTTCAAACATAAAACAAAAATAATCATCTTTAACTGGCTTGCACAACTCATATTCCACAGTTGTAATATATGTTATCTTTAAAAGTTTATGCATTTTTAGAACAAGGGGACCAAGCACCAATTAAAATGGATGGTCCAGTAATCCAACATCTCAGAATAGCCCTGTGCAGTTGCCTCAAGATTCTGTATCCAGAATGCTGGGAGGAAGAGGAAGTGAGCTCAGAGGCCATGCTCCCCTCTCCTGGGCAGACGCACGCGATGAAGCAAGCCGCCAGGTCAGACATGCTGAATCTTTCCCAGTAAGACCGGTGCTACACAGTTTATTAGAGATGGGTTGATCAGGATATCAGAATTAGCCAGTAAGGGCTAGAGCTAATGGGCCAAGCAGTGTTTAAAAGAAAAAAAAAGATTCTGTATCCAGAATGACTACAAAGCTATTAGCTGAGATGGTCCAGCCTCACTGACTGCTCCAGACAGACTTAAAGCCTTACATTTTCCCATCACAGCAAGACTAGACAACAAGTATCTCTCCCACGACTTGATCACTATCTCAATTTTCTCTAAATTTGCCAAATACAAATGGACTGGATATTGTAACTATAATTCTTGATAACTGTTTTTGTTGTATATAATTTTATGTTAAAGTTAAAACCCTCTTTTTTATCCAGACAAAATTGGGGAAATGCCATGGAATAATCATTTTGTACACTGTGAAACGTGTTACTCTCATTGGTAATAAAAAGCTGATTGTCTGATAGCTAGGCAGAATTTTTGGGGCAGAGAGATTACTGGGAAGAAGATTGGCAGAATCTAAGAAATCTTGAAAGATACAGAGAGAAGCAGGATTAATGTGCCATGTTGAAAGAAGGTACAGCCACGTGGCAGAGGGTAGATAAGAAATCTGAAATGTAAGCATTATCTAGTAATCAGCCGGTACTACTAGCCAAGCATTTATAATTAGTAAAAAGTTTCCATGTGGTTATTTGGGTTATTTGGCTGGTTAGAAAGAAAAGTCCACCTAAAGGAGAAACTACAAGGGGTAAAGGGAAGGGAAACTGTAGTCAGGAAATATTATGTGAGAAAAAAAAGCTATTTTCGATAAAAGGAGAAAAAGGAAAAATAAAAAATACTTTTGCAAAGAAAAGATATTCTTAAGTTTGGGACTGGGCCTATTATTTAGTAGTAGAGCATATACCTACCATGGACAAGGATATGGGTTTTATACCAGCAGTGCAATTAATTAGTTAATTGAATAAAATCGGACAATATAATTTACTTTTGTTCATGACATTTTAAAAAACTATGTTCCAAAGTACAGAATCAAATATTGCAATAAGGTTACATCCTTTCAAAACAATTTATTGTAGGAAAGACTATTACTATATAACTAAAATAGTAGGTTTTAAGTTCTGTTGGAAAAAGTTAAAATTTAGTAACATTTAAGCATGCTAAAATAGAGAAAAGTATCAAAAAGTAGTGGTTAGTAATTTGAGGGTCTGGTTTATATTTTAAGGAGTATTTATAATCAAGAGAAATCAGTATATATAAATGTCCTTGGTTGTTGTTTGTTTGTTTTGTTTTTGTTTTTTTTTTTTGACATAGGGTTTTTCTTTGTAGCCCTGGCTGTCCTAACTATCTCTGTAAACCAGACTGGCTTTGAACTTGGAAATTTGCCTGCCTCTGACTCCCTAGTCCTGGAATTAAAGGTGTGCACCACCACTCTCCAGCTCCATGTCCTTGTTTATTCATTTGTTAACAAATATAGTTGATGCATGCAAGACATCATGTTAGGTTCTGGGAGTACACAACTCATGAAAAGCAAGGGCACTGCCCTTTGGATGCTTATGATCTTAGTGGGGATAGGCAAAACGTGCCCCACAGGTACACACACACACACACACACGACGTACACAAAGGATACACAGCTTCACATTCAGTAATTAATGATGCCTTTGAAACTGGATCATAGACTATTTGCTAAATGTATTAAAGACATTCCATAGCTACACTTTATGGATGTACTGGTGCAGAAGAGGGAGGGGCTCCTTCTGATGGTCACCTTTTGTTTTAACTTTAGAAGGACTCTTTTTTTAACTTTTAGAAGGCTTTAGAAAGGCTGCCTGAATTTGTCTGCCAACATATGGTATGTATAAATAACTGAACATGTTTTTCACGGCAGGACTGTATCTGTGTGTGCATGCATATGTGTCTGTACATGGGAGTGACGTGCGAGCGTGGGTGGTTGCCCTAGTTTTCACAGAATTTTCAGTAGATGTAAGACAGGAAGGATGAAAGAAATTTAGTAAGTGGATGAGACATGCTACATCGTGAGTCACTTAGCCCAGACTAAAGACAAGACAGAATTAGGTAAGGAAGAGGGGCAAATCCACGTGAGCAAAGGAAACAGGGGGAAGCTACATGGTTTCCACATCTGGGAGGCAGCTTTCATATGGAAGTCAAGAAACACTGTTGAAAGTGGGCAATTTGCCTTTCTTACTAACACACCATTGAGGCTTCTTAAAATACTATTTTCGGTTAAAATTGTTTTATTACATTTATTTCTCTGCCTCTGTCTCTGTCTGTCTCTCTGTCTTGCTCCCCATTTTTCTTTCTGTAGGTCAGAGGTTAGAAGACAACTTGCAGTCATTGGAACTTTTCCTCTACTCTATGGGTCCCGGTAGTTGATCCACCAGGTGGTCTGGTTTGGTGGCAAACACCTTACCCATTGAGCCACACCACCAGCAGCCCCCCCCCCTTTTTTTTAAAGAGCACTGTGTTGTTCAGGTTGGCCTAGAACTTGCCTCAGCTTCCCCAGGTATGTACAACCATACCTGACTTCACTGAAGCCTTTCTGAGAAGAATCAGAAAAGGTCTTGAAATTGATCCAGTTGTAATCTGACGGAGAGAGAGGCCCGCAGCCCAGGAGGGCGGTAGATCATCAGTGAACAACTGAGATACAGGATAAATGGGTGAGTTAGAGACTTGGGACTTAGAAGGGAAAAATTTGCCTCAATGGGTATGGAAAAGTAGTGGGAAAGGGGTTATTTTTAGAAGGCAATAGGATGATTATTTTCTCATGGCTATTCCCACAGGCAGACACCCATGTGAAAGAAGTTGTGTGGGATCAGCTAGAGACAAGTACAGTGCCCCCCATGTCTTTCCAGGGCAGGAGCAGTGAGATGAGGTGTAAATCACCAGAGAGAGGACCAGGGCGACAGGGAAGGAGGCCTGGCTAATGCTAACCGCCTAATTAGGAAGAAGTGGGATGGGCTTAAAGTGCTGTGCGCTGTGCTGTTCTCTTTCTAAACTTTTGCTCATGCTGTTCATTTGTACTTAGTAGAAGGATTTGTTTAACCAAGCTAAATGAGGCCTACCATCTGTCTGCAATCACCGAAATGCCAAATTCCTGGTATCCACATGCATGAGAGGATTTTAAAATGATGTGCACAGGAAACGTTTAATTCGGAGCTAGATTGGCATACATTTGCTTTTAGAACTGAAGTCACTCCACACAAGCGACACTGTTCATTTACTGCTTATGACACATATCAGTATTTCCCAAATTCCAGCAAAGCAGCTGGATGTGGCTGTGTATATACATTGATCTCCAGTCCATTGTGCATCGCTCTTGTTTGCTGTGGAGATTACAGAGCCCTAAAAATAAAATCAGTGGAGAATTGGGCACATTAACTCACAATATACTTGAACGTATTCTCTGGGAAAGGTCTATGCAGAAGATAAAACACTTGCTGAGATCCACAGCTCACAGCTGGGAAAGAGAACCCAGTATGGTTTGCTAATACATTAACGTCGATCTAAGCTTTTTTTCCTGTCTGTGATAAAATCTTACTTCTATGGTCAAGGGGACAATCTGATTCTCCTAAGTGCTGTCACTTGTCCTTGTTCTGGCAGGGGTGGTCTGGGTTGCTAACCTTTCCTTTTTCAAGACTTTCTGTACTGAACAGTTTGGGAGTCTTCATCTGTGAGCCCCTAGACCCGTCAGACGAGCCGCAGTGATGCTCTTGTCTTGCATGCATCACAGTTTTGCTTCCCTTGTCCTAGCTCGCCACCTGCCTGCACATTTGTTAGTGTGTGTCATGGCTAACATGATTTAAAAGTCTGCACTCTACAGGAGTCTATGTCCTTCACGAGGCATGCAGGACCCTCTGATCCGCCCATCAGCTGCCTTAGCCTTGCCCCATGCTGTTCGTTGGCGGATGAGTTCAGCTCAGGCAGGCCCTACCTACCCAGAAGGAAGCCTTTGCTTTCTCTTCACCTGGCTAGCTTAGTCATGCTTTCCTTTCTCCTGTAGAAGCTGACCATCGGTCCGATTCCATAATGTCAGCTGTGCTTTTCCACTGCGGCCATTTGTGAATGGATTCATCTGCCCTCTAAACTAGAAATTCTGCGCTATCACGGAATCATGTGTTCTTCATCCTTGCAACAAACCACCTGTCATAATTTCTGACACAAATTAACATGTCAGCAAAAATTTGCTTGTTTGATGAAAATATTTTAAGACTTTCCAATTGTGTGCTGCTATAATTTTTTTTTAAAAAATTGTGCCCAAGTTTATTGAAGGTGCATTGTAGACGTATTAAATGGTCACACAAATGGTAAGAGTCACAAATGGCTCTTTTGTTTGTGGACTTAAATGCACATCTATAACCTGTGTGGTAATACTACCCTTTAATCAATAAAGGACAGTTCCAAGCACTCATGTAAGACAGGTCTCTAAATATCCTTTTATCTAGTTTTCTTTTGAAAACGATTATCATAAACCTCCAAACTTATTTTATAACCCACTGAATGGTTCACAGTGACTATCTTCAAACAATACTTGGTGCTATACTGACATGTTTATTATACACCATAAGCACACATTCATTCACTAAAGAATGTCAGCATGGACATTATTATTCTCAAAAAGAAAAGAAAAAAAGAACCAAAAAAGAAAAAAAAACCTATTGAATAGAGTTTGCTCCTGTTAGAAAACTGGTGGTGAGTCTAATTAATTTTTATTTATGAATTTTTACAACAAACTACTGCGGGGGGGGATGATGACTGAAAATCACATCAGTGCACAATTAAGTTGATTTTATTGACAGTAAAATATGTAACTGAATTGATGAATTTGGTCCTGGTTGTTTCTGTTTGTCTGTGTTGGATTTTTAGCCCAAGTTTTAGAAACACGTCCACTGGTGGTGGTCGGAAGTACGACTGTGGAGTAGACACATGGCCGACACTTCCAGCCCTGCGGGTGTGGGCCGCAGACAGAGATGGGCTGAGGAAGTGGTGGAGATGCTTGGAATGTCCCTCACCTTTTGGTGTTTGTACAGTTCTAGCTTGAGTCCAACTCCTTCCCTCTACAGCTGCTACCAGTGGCCTGTGAAATTTACTTATGGTGTCTTTCAAAAACTCAACCTTCTTAAAGCCCGCACACACCTAAAACACACGGTTCTGGATGGCTGGGTGTTTAATAGTAATCTGTTTTCCTCTTGAGAAAGCTTTGTAGTCATGTATAGGGGTGCAAGCAATGCCCAACCTCATTCTCAGTCAGGCAAGAACTAAACATATCACCGTTCAACATAATTTTAGGCACAGAAACGGTAGTAACTTACAATAGCAGGAAAGCAACCATATTTAAAACATAAGTATTTAGATATATCAGTCTTTACATTTTTTAATGTCAACTGCTTTTTCTTGGCATAAGTTCAGATCGTCTAGCCTGACATACATTTACAGTGCTGCCTCTGTACCTCATGGTCCCGCTGCTTAGAGGTGATGGCTCTGTTCATGTCATCGGCATCCCTGACTCGGTCAAGGGCCTGATTAAGTGATTCCTGGATGTCCGACAGCTTAGCATTGTAGTCGTCCAGCTGCTCCAACACCACGGGGAACAAAGAGCGGGTGTCATTTTGTAGCCGCTGCCAGTTCTCAACCAGGCTCAGCACTGAGGAGAAAAGGAGACACATTTACTCTGGGCTTCTCCTGTATCTAGCAAAGTATAAAATAGTTCAGGCCTGTCTCCTTAAGTGACTAAGACTGCAGATACAAGTAGCTCCATGGTTTACATCTGGTACGAGATGCTTTTCTGGTGGATTTAGGAGCTTCTGGAACAACAAGTGAAGAAAGGGATTGCTTTGTTTTCCCATGAAGATTATACTTCGTGCAGAACCTAGGCTGTTATACTTTCCTGCTTATTGACCGGATTATCCATAGTTTTACCTGCGAAAGGGAAACTGGCTATGCAGTGAACAATAACCACCACTTTCTAGTTAGTGATGGAACAAACAGCTATGCCGTTCATAACCACTCACTTTAACCACTTTCTCCTGAAATTTCCAGTTGACTCCTCAGGTCAAGTTTGGGTTGAGATTTTGGGTGGGATAAAGATGAAATAGCAACGGTATCTTTGTGTGCAAGCTTTACTCTTGGCTCATAGGTCCCTTGGTTGATTAGATGCCATAATTCTCCCTGATGCTATTTATTTGACGCCACAAGCCAATGATCTTCTCCCCTGGGAATCACAGAAATTGTCATCAGGGGTTGCTAGAGTGACATTTGTGGGACAAAGACTTATGCCTTTTGACTTTTGCTGTCTCATTGATTCCCCTGCAATCTAGTGACGCTCTTTACCCCTTTTTAAGATGGATTTTTGAGTGTGTAAAATAAAATATATAAAAATTAAAAGTGACTATATAAAAGTAAAAATAGTTACTATATAAAATTCAAATCAATAACTTTGTAATCTATATTTAATCAAGTTTCACTAGCATATGAAGATAAGATCTAGCGATGGATTATTAACTATAATCCTGAGGTACCAATGAAGGTCTTAGGAGGTATCAGCAACAACTGGAAACTGATCTGAAAATCTATAATTTCCTTTGTTGAATGTCTTGATCCTTTGTAACCTTTCTCAAGAATGTAACCAATCCTAACCTTGAATCCAGGTTGGCCTTGACCAACAGAACAGATAAACTACGACTGAGTTCCAAGCCTAGGCTTGAAGAGTTCTTGAATTTTCTATTCTTCCCTCTTGGAAGTCTCCCCTGCCATGCAAACAAGCCCAGGATACTCTCCAAAAGACAAAGACTCTACGTGAAGGGAGAGGCCTAACTTGCCTAGCTAGTCCCAGACATATGAGTGAATCTCACCTATGCCATATGGAATAGAGCTAAACATGCAAGTTGAGTTTAGCCTAACTAACCACCCTATGAAATTAGTATCAAAATAAATAATTATGTTTTTAAATGAATACACTTGGGGTCAACTGGTAAGCAACAATTGATGAGCTATATAGTGACCAAGTCAGAGGTCCAGCAATACCATTTCATGTGTTTTATTGATTACCCTTAGGTATGCCAAGTTTCTATTGGAGGTTAAAGGTATAAAAAATCAGGGTTATCAGAGCATCAACACTGTTGACATTTTCTATAAAATTTCTCTCACTATAGACTTGGGAATTTAATCCTCCCCTTTCTTCTCCACCAACTTTTAATACCCTATTCTTTCTCCACAGTAGTAAAAGTTTTGTAGATTCTTGGCAGAATCTCTGCAATTTCACAAATTCTTAAAAATTGTGCCTGGATCTAAAACCCTTGACCAAAAGGTCAAGTGTTCCTGAATGAGTCCCTGAGGCTGTACATAACTTCTACATAGCTCTGAATATTGAGAATTAGTGGTTTGATCAAATGTTGCCCTGTGGCTTGCTGTTCTTTTTTTCCTGGTCCCACAGAGAAAGAAGACATATGTTGTGTTGGCCAGGAATGGAAGATACATACATTCCTGGGCCTCATCTGCTTCCTCATCCACGAGCTCCCGCTGGGTGAGGAATGGTTGCCGGCTTCGGATTTCCTCCAGCATTCTCTGGGCCAACACCAGCTTCTGCGCGATCTCCTCTGGGCCAAGTTCCTGATTCTCTCCATAATAGAGCATCTTGCTGTTGATCTCTGAGAAGAAGAAGATGATGAGATGGGAACTGAGGAAGGATGTGCAGGACTGCGCAGTCTGGGGGCAAGACTTAGGACTGACCTTACAGTGGAATATTGGGAGAATTGGTGTCAGCACGGGAGCTCTTCCTAAGGGGAGAGAGGCAAACCTGAGGAAACTATTCTGGTCCTATGAGATGTGTTCAGAATGGAAACCGCTGCTCCCGAGCCTGCCTGTCTTCTCTGTTCACCAGATAGCCATGTTGATTTGAGAACAATAATATTTAAGGTCCAATAATCCGAGGGCTTTTGTTCATGATTTTATAGCAATACTTGCCTTGGAAAAAGTGTTTGGCAGAGTCTTCTGTCACTTGTAGCAGTCAACAGAGAGATTAATTACATTGTAGTCATCAATGAGTTAACAGCACAAAGCTCTAGGCCAAAATGAGAGTCCAAATGACTCTTAAATTTTTACAGACAAGCTAGTAATAGGAATTTAAAAAATTATTGTGATAGTTTTGCTCATATATATATTTTTATGAATAATATGTTTATATATTACACAATTTTTCTTTTGGCCTTCTTTGGTGTGTATTTTCAAGACTGGGCCATTTGATGTCAATTCTTTTTGCCCTATATCTGATATAGGCTGAAGTATTTTAGAACCAAAGGGACCACTGATATCTTGCCTAAATGTTGGCATGCAGCGGTTCTTTGATGCCCTCATTCCTACTCCATACGATCAGAGGAGAGGTTGTATGGCTCACTTGTTCTCTGGCAGCTCTGGGAGGAAGTGCTTTATCTTCCTGGTATAATGGAACTGTGTGTCTGTGGTTCACTATGATCTATGTGGTTGGCCAGACAAGATGGGTAAACAAACACTGGTGTCACATAAATCATGCCAAGATGAGGAGCTGTATTTTATGTGGGTAATAGCTTGAAGGTCACCAGCAGCTATTTTAGAGATGGTTGGGAATGAGAAATGACCTACTACGGGTGCTCCGCAGCATTCCTGAATTCTGAAAGAAGGGAGATAAATGGGAATAGATAGTTTTAATGCTCCAGACATCACTGGGAGCGTTATAGGGAGATCAATATATGCTAACTCCCTCCAAACCCCATGTATCAAAGCATTAAACATCCACTTTTCAAACAAAGCTAAACATTATGAGTCCGTGAAATAAATGAAATACAAACATGAAATAAGTCAAACACATCATTCTCCCCCCCAGGTTCTGGTAGTGGTGAAGCTGAATTATTTGGCATTTTGATGTAAATTCTGTTCAGTCTTGGGATGTTTTGTTTTAGCTCTGTCTGGGGCTAGATTAGTAAAAAGAAATGTAGACGATAACACTTGTGCCTCTGGTCTTCAGAGACTGATCACACATTATTTTAAAGAGATGAAACACTGGTAAAGGTTACTGCTTCCCACTTCCTTTCCTTTTGTGTTTTCCTTATCCTTTCCCATGACCAAAGGTCAAGTCGGATGGTTCAGATTCCTTCTGAATGAAACATGTTACGAACAAAGCCTGGGTTACTAAATATCAAAAGCGAATTACTTCCCCTGATTGGCTTAGAAGGGTCTTGACGTTATCTGCTGCCCAACGGGGCATTTATTTCTTAATTGGATGATATAATATGAGGGCATCGAATTTTCTAGGTTCATCCTCACTGAACAAATCAATAGAACAGTGCTTTAGGAAAAGAATATTTTACCGGTTAACGCTCGGAAGCTAGGGAGGTAAGCGCACGTGAGGTAGGGAGGATGGCAGTGGGAAGCTTGAAATATGTGTCATTTGTTTTTACGGTGCTTTGTAGGCACCTGAGGAAACGAAGCAAAGGATTAATCTGGGCTTTATAAGTCCCTTAGCCTAGACTATGCTCCCACTACCTCAGTATAAAGAGATGAATCTCTGTCACTGTGGGTCCCTTTATTGTCATTGTGCTCTGAGATGCATTTGGTGGTGTCACCCAACTCTTGATATATAGTATATTAAAACACCATGGCAACAAACAGTAGATCTGAGTTGACTCTAGCCCGAGGAGTGTCTCTTTACCCTAGAACAAAGCCGTCTCTTTCGGTTGGGCAGCCGGCAGCAGCTTTCACACTTCACTAAGATAGTCTTCCAGATGCAGCCGGCACTTAGTAGAAATCAGAGCACAGATGAAAGACTCTCCAGCAGGGACAGGTAGACTTTGCCACAGTGCTTTAGGGCAGGGAATCACTCACAGTCCCCTCCCTCCTTTTCTTTGGGGTTACAAACCTGAGCGACTCATCTGGCTGGTCCTTGAGGAAGAACACACAGAACAGCTAGTGACTATCTGGGTTGATGTACCACCCCCACTCCACTCAACCGCTATTATTTTGAGGCAGGGTTTCTTGTGTGGCCCAAACTAGACTGGAACTCACTCTGTAGACCAGACTGATCTTCAACTGCCTCTGCCTCCCAAGTCTAAAGGCAGGCACCACCCTGCCTGACATGGTTTGTTGATATTCTGAAGACATATTTGGGGGCTGTAAATAATTGAAAAAGAAGTACGACTCCTACTAAACTCTTTTAGTTGAAAGACACCACATTCCCTCGAAAGAAATGTATTGTGCCATGAAGCCTAAGTGATTTTATATATTTATTCTTTAACATTAACAGATAATAAATAGGAATAGGGGTTCAGAAATCTCAATGAACAAAAATTTCTATGGTGACTGTATGTCAGGTAAAACCTGTAACCCTTTGAACAGTGTTACGGGAGGTCCTTCCGCTCCTCCAACCAATAGCTGCTGAGATACCAGCCCATTGGGGCGTGGTCTCTCCCCCTTTAAAAAGTGACTATTTCCCTACGTTCGCTCTCTTCACTTCCTGCTCCGCCGGCGACTAGACTCCCTTCCTGGTTGCGCAGAGAGCTGTTGTCTGGGACGGTGATCTGTAAGTTTTTTCCCCTTTGAATAAATACCACCTTATTAATCATAATTCCAAACTGGTGTGGCATTGTTTGTGACTTACGCCTTCATCTGGCGCCCAACGGGTTTTAGGACCCTCTCCTTCCCCGGCTTGGCTGCCGGCCGCGAGTTCGGCTTGGCGGGAGCCCCTCCCTTCCTCAAATAATTCGTAAACAATTCCCGAAGTCCATAGTTTATCATTACATGGATGACATCTTGTTATCTGATTCAAATAAAGATACTTTAGAAAGGATGTTTGAAGAAGTAAAGAAAGTCTTGCCTAGGTGGGGATTACAAATTGCCCTGAAAAGATTCAAAGAGGAAATTCTATTAATTACCTAGGTTACAGAATAGGGTTAGAGAAAATTAAAACGCAAAAGGCACAAATTAGGAGAGACCGGTTAAAGACTCTTAATGACTTCCAAAGATTGTTAGGAGACATTTCCAGTCTACGACCAGCTGTTGGGATAACACCTGATCTAATAGTTCATTTAAACAAAACCTTAGATGGTGATAAAGATTTGAATAGTCCAAGAAAACTAACAGCTGAAGCAGAAAAGGAACTGACAATGATTGAGGAAAAATTACAGGAGGCACATGTGGATAGGGTGAACCCAAATCTTAGCTGCATCCTAGTCATATTGCCTTCCAGAATTTCTCCTACAGGAATTCTAATGCAGAGGGAAGATATTATTTTAGAGTGGATATTTATACCTAATAAACCAAGTAAAAAATTAAAAACTTATGTGGAAAAAGTCTCTGAATTAATTATAAAAGGTAAGCTGAGACTTCGTCAACTAGCAGGTATAGACCCAGCAGAAATTATAGTGCCTTTTACTACTGAAGAAATAAAAAAGTTATGGGAAGACAATGAACCGTGGCAAAGAGCTTGTGCTAATTTTTTGGGAGAAATTAATAGCAACTATCCCAAAAGTGGTAGACTTAACCTCATAAAAAGAACTTCTTGGATTCTTCCTAGAATTGTACGTGATGCTCCAATAACTGGAGCTCGTACATTCTATACTGATGCAAATAAATCAGGGAAAGCAGGTTACAAGTCAGATGAATTGAGTAAGGTGGAACAAAGCCCTTATAATTCTGTCCAGAAGGCAGAATTATATGCCATTCTTATGGTGCTAAGGGATTTTAAAGAACCTCTTAATATAGTTACAGATTCACAATATGCAGAAAGAGTTATCTTGCATATTGAAACCGCTGAATTTATACCAGATGACACAGAGTTGACTTCATTGTTTATCCAGGTACAAGACATAATCAGGAACAGGCTTTGTCCGATGTACATAACACACATCCGGTCCCATACAGGTCTGCCTGGTCCTCTAGCCCAAGGCAACGCTGAGATTGATCAATTATTGATTGGAAGTGTGTTGCAGGCCTCAGAATTTCACAAGAAGCATCATGTCAATAGTAAAGGCCTAAAGAAAGAATTTTCCATTACTTGGCAACAAGCTAAGGACATTATAAAGAGATGTCCTACTTGTTCTTTCTATAATCAAACACCGTTGCCTGCAGGGAGTAACCCAAAGGGTACTAAGAGAAATGAAATCTGGCAGATGGATGTGTTCCACTTTATGGAATTTGGTAAATTAAAATATGTACATCACACCATAGACACGTATTCAGGTTTTCAATGGGCTACTGCCCTGAGCTCAGAAAAGGCTGATTCAGTAATCACACATTTATTGGAAGTTATGGCCATCATGGGTATACCTGCACAAATAAAGACAGATAATGGTCCAGCATATGTATCTAAGAAAATGAAACGCTTTCTTGATTATTATAATATAAAACACATTACAGGTATACCAAATAATCCTACAGGTCAGGCAGTTATAGAAAGATCAAATCGTACTATAAAGGATATGCTGAACAAACAGAAAGGGACTGAAAATACCCCCAGAAATAGATTACATAATGCTTTATTAACCTTGAATTTTCTTAACGCTAATGAGAAAGGAACAACAGCAGCAGAAAGACATTGGATAATGGAAAAGTCTGCTGAACTAAATCAACCGATTTATTTCAAAGATGTGCTGACCTCTCAATGGAAGCCAGGAGATGTGCTACGTTGGGGAAGAGGTTTTGCTCTTGTTTCCACAGGAGAAGAAAAATTGTGGATACCATCAAAATTAATAAAGTTTCGATTTGAAGAGGAGAAACCTCTTGGAAAGGAGAAATGACAACTCATCCACAATGATGATATTCATACAGGTGGTAAGAAAAACATATAGAATGGGGGCAGGGTTCTGTTCTTATCTCCACAGGAAAACACTCATCTTGAAAAATTCAAGGGACCCTGGATGTTTGGATACTGACAGATGGGAAAATACCTGCCCAATAGGAAATATCAAGAAAACTGAACGGATTGTGTAAGTAAATCATATTAAACCATATTTCTAAATTTATAGAGCTGGTTTTGAAGTTGGACTCTGGCTCAGTCCCTCTCCAATTCCAAGCCTGTTAGTAAGAGAAAAACCCAGAGTTTCTGGAGTTTCTGTCTCATGTCAAGAGCCATGATATGGGACAGAAAGAAATATGAGTTTAGAAAACATCTTTGCTTTTCTTCATATCTATCATACCTTTCATTGAATATATCTATCATGCCTTTCATTGAATATATATATATATATATGTCTATATATGTCTATATGATTAATGTTTTAAGTTTTTTACAATGAACAATGAGTCTTTTCTGAAGTGACATTTGAAGTTTCCAGGAAGAAGATGGGGCCCCACAACAACAACTCTACCTGGCTGATATGACGTCATGATACTGATAGCGCTACTACAAGACCTGTTTTGGGTACCAGCTGCACAAGACAATCCCAACTTGGTTAGCTGAAATGGTGCACATCTTGTACAACATTCTGGCCAGAACTCCACAAAATACTCAGAGACTATTTGCAATTTTAAAAGACATTGATCTTGAAATTTAACCATCATTTTACTTTCACAGGATCCCCCAGAAAGAACGTCGCCCCCATGACAGCTGGAAGTAATTCTAGAGGACGACGTCCCCTCTCCCAGTAAAGTTTGCCCCTGGGTTTAGGGACATCATTTAGGGGTTGGGAGGTTGGGGGAGGAATTTTATTTTATAAGCTCAGGGATCATTTTGAAAAAATAAAAAAGAGGGATGATGGGATAATAGATTTGTAATTGTGAGTTACTGTTTTTAGACAAATATATTGGTATCGATTCTTGTATATTGATACAAAGTTAAATTATATTGACTATTGTATGCATGCACGTTTCTACCTCTGTTTAAAATATTTTTATGTATTGACATATATTGTATTGATATATATATAGTATGTATTTACCATATTGCAGTGTACATTTCTACCTCTGATTAAGATACTTATATATTGTTTGTGTATTGCTATATATTTACCATATTGCAATGTATATTTGTACATTGTTTATATTTGGAGGTCATTGTCCTCATTTGTTTCACAGTCGTTTATTGTCTTAGTCTTTAAGTTAGATAGATACTGAGAATTAAATAGATTAATAGTCATCTAAGTTTGTCATTTATAATTAGACTAATCAGGTTCTTTAGATATATAGAGATTATACTCAGTATAGACAGATAATCTTCAACCTCTTCAAAGAGCTGTAGAAAATGGCCTTTAATCTAACTCAGAGTTTTATGGTAGTGAGACACAATTGCTCCTGGCAACACCGTTCTACTCCCGAGAGAATGTTGAGCACCAAAGACACTCCACCTGGAGCCTTTCTTTTTGGCAGAACTGGCCTTGGGGCAAAGAAATGCCCATACCTCAACCACTGACAGATACAGAGCGTGTATCAATGGATAAAACAGGACTGTCATATCCTGCCAAGACAGGGTAAGATAGTTTTGAAAAGTCGCTTGCCTTTGAAAATGGTATGTCAGTTATGTTAGGCCTTAGCCAAAGTTGGTTGCTTCAACGCTGCAAACGTGACTTTGGGTGATTGCCCAGGTAGCTAGTTGTCTCTGTGATTTGTTGCATGTTTTGGAAGTTGTTTTACTGAACTTCCTAATTACCCAGGTAACATTATTTTCCTTCTCAGATCTTCGATGGGGTTGAAGACTATAAATGTAGTTACTTTTCTCTCATGACTTGGCCAAGTTATTTATTATACAAGACCTAAGCTAATTAGAATAGGATATTTGTACTCATTGTATATAATTTCGTAGTAGGTTTAGAACTCTCTTACTTAAACAGAAGGGGGAGGTGTTACGGGAGGTCCTTCCGCTCCTCCAACCAATAGCTGCTGAGATACCAGCCCATTGGGGCGTGGTCTCTCCCCCTTTAAAAAGTGACTATTTCCCTACGTTCGCTCTCTTCACTTCCTGCTCCGCCGGCGACTAGACTCCCTTCCTGGTTGCGCAGAGAGCTGTTGTCTGGGACGGTGATCTGTAAGTTTTTTCCCCTTTGAATAAATACCACCTTATTAATCATAATTCCAAACTGGTGTGGCATTGTTTGTGACTTACGCCTTCAGAACAGTACGCTCCTGCACATAGCAACCACTGACAATAGTCATTGTCACCTTCACTGTCACTCAGACACCGTGTGGTTCCTTGACGTGAAGTTAAACCGAGGAGAAGATATTTACCTTGGATCTTGTCTCTCATGTTGTGGGCTTGCTCTACAAGTTGAGTTGCTTGGTCAATGGTGTCCGTGCTTTCCTTCTGCAGCGCCTTCCCCTTCCTGGAGGCTTGACGTTCCTACGGATTATATAAATGAACATTGGATTTATGTGGTATATGCACACCTGGGGTGGGTGCGCATAATGTATTCATTTGACAAACATAAACTTTCCTGGCACCTATAAGCTCTGTGACACGCTGAATGGTCCCAGGGGTCATGCACGAAGACTGGGTAATGACCCGTTTCAGGATCCTGGACTGCTATTAAAATCAGATGCAATATCAAGGCATAAGTTATGGTGCACTTCAAACCAACGACCTATCACATGGGCCTTATCCTTGCAATTGTTGCTGTAGCTCAAGATGCCAGACTAGGAAATGACCCATGTCTGTGGATCACTTTGACATTGTTCTGGTTGAAGGGTTTAAACTTCAAAGAGGAAATCGTCTAGAAGGAGGGCAGATCTTGAAATTCTCCTACTGGGTGGTCCAACTGCTGCTGAAAATGAATCACCATGGGGCTTTATACAGGATTATACTCCCTGGGCTAGCTGCTGTGTTCAGAGCTTCATTCCAATTTCCCTTCAACATTGATGGCCCTTGCATTCAAATAACGGGTCAGGCAGATCTGGCACAGAGTATATGGAACTCCCCCCACCCTGGGGCTGACTCTACTCAATGTGGTGTCTCAATCTCAAGGCATCCATAAAGTATCTGTTGTCATTAAATTCCATCTGCTCTGTGGCTTTAGAAGAAAGTTTGTGTGTGTGCATGCACGCACGCGTGCACGTGCATGCAGGCATGTGTTTATGTATGTAGTCAAGGCAGGAGGTGATCTAAAGGCATGGAGGTCAAGGTCAGGACATTACTCCCATTGCACGAAGGATGAGCCCTTCCTTTGGGCATCAGGCAGATAGATGGACAGTTACTGTAGCTAGGGGGGACGGGTAGTTCTTCAGCCTGTATTTAAGAGGTGTTTGCTTGCCTTTTCTGCTGCTTTCTTGGTTCACCTCTGTGCTAAAGGCTACAGTGATCCCATGAATGGCAGGTTGAAGCCACATGGACGGAGCGCTGAGATACTGCTGAGCAGGTTCTTGAGACTAGGAAGGGGGTCATCCCAAACCTCTCTTCTGTCAAGTAGTTCTACCCAGGGGACTGTGGCCTTGCCCTTTCTAGGAAAAACCAAGCAAGTGTCCCTTTGTGATGGCTGAGAAAGAAGATGCAGAAACGGCATCAGAGTAGACACATTTAGAAGCTGTACTGGCTGGTTTTAGCTCAATGTGACATAGGCTAGGGTCTAAGAGAGGGGGGAGCCTCAACTGAGAAAATGCCTCCATAAGATCTGGTTGTAGGCAAGCCTGTACTGCATTTTCTTAATTACCGATTGATGGGGGAGGACCTAGGCCATTGTGGGTGATGCCAACCCTGGAATGGTGATCCTGAGTTCTATAAGAAAGCAGGCTGAGCAAGCCATGGGGAACCAGTCAGTAAGCAGCGTTCCTTCATGGCCTCTGTAGCACCTCCTACCTCCAGGCTCCTGCCCCAATGAGTTCCTGCCCTCACTGCTTTTGATAATGAACAGTTAGTTATATGGAACTGTGAGGGAAACAAACCTTTTTTTTCCCAAGTTGCTTTGGTCATGCATGGTGTATCACGACAGCAACAGTAACAGTCACCCCGATTAAGACAGAAGTCTTTTATCAGCCAAGTCAGTACTTCCTTCACACAAAACGGGGCTTGTGCCAGAGGCAACATAGCCTTCATATTGTTGACAAGCTGTGCATTTCCTGTGCACACTGTCTCCTGAGTGGTCACATCCCTTCCCCCAAAGCCATTCTTTTCCTTGGCTTATTCTAATGCTTTGTGCAAGGAAAATATATAGTGTCACCATTTAAAAATTAGATAATAGAGAAAATGAAATGAATCTTATTTTGATGCCACCCCTCACTGCTTTTAAAACAGGAATGTGATATATGACACATTAAAATGTTTATGGTTGATCCCATCCAAATATTATGTTTAGAAAGAATGAGACTCACTTTCTAAACTGAATACACACACAAATGTGCACACTCACTCTGTTCCCACACTTCAAAGGGATGCTTGATTGCTAGTTCTCTGTCTTTAAATTTATTTTTAACTTTCAACTTTGAGGAGATGCCACACGTATAAGAAAACTTTTTTGGCATTGGCCAAGTACTCCTGGGCATGGGACCTTCCCTGAAGCACTGCTACTATGCCCAGGGAGACTGCCTTAGAGGAAACTGATTTTTCTGTTGTTGGTGGGTATCAACTTCAGATAGAACTCAGCAGAATTTTTAAGATTTTTGTCTTATTTTTCTGTGTTTGGGCATTTTTTGTCTTATTGGTCTTTGCTTGTGTATTCTTATTTGTTTTTGTGGAATATTTTTATGTGTTTGTTGGGACTTTTGTTTGTTTGTTTTTTATTTATTTGCTTGCTTTCAAAGAGAGGAAAAAAGAATGTTCAGTTTTGTGGGTATGGAAATGGGGAGGATTTGGGGCAGGGGACAAATATGACCAAATATGTTGTATGAAAAAAAATTTTAAATGAAGAAAAGAGAATAATGGAAATGATAAAAAGAAAAAAGAAAGAAAACTTCTAGCTGATGAGCACCAGAGGGCGCTGTGAGATATAAGGATAGACAGGGACCTGTAGCGCTATCCTTTGTAAAGAGCAGTAAAGGTGACCATTTATTACTTGAAATTGAAAAATTACCAAATACAATGCAATATATAGGGAATTTTTTAAAGGTTTAAGTTCTTTCTTGAACTTTGCTCATGGAAGAAAGTAATGGAATGTGCACATAATGAAACAGGTGTGCCTTGCTTAAAAAAAAAAAAAACCCAAACCTGCAGTTAAAACATTACTCATAGTTATAAACTGGTTGATTATTTACATCATTACAAAAGATTGACCATTTACTGACCCCAATGGTGAATTCTCCTGGTATTTATTTGACTTAAGTGATGGTGATAACCAGTCTGTAGGATCACCATGAATTTTATTGGTTCAGTTGGCATTCTTTTGTGATCGAAAGTGGGGAAGTTTTAGGCCTTACCCTGGGTCACAAGTGCAAATGAAGACAGCTCCAGCGAGACAGGCAGTAGGAACACTGGTGCGCTTTCTCAAACCTGACCAGTGATGTCAACTTCCGTGAGCTTCCCTTCCTCCTAAACACTGGTCACATCTGGATACCGGTGCGCCCCCATCTAGTGTCTGAGCTGCTGACTCTGACCTCACCAGCTGCCTCTGGACATCTAGTACCTCATACTTAAAATGTCCAGGGTGATGCACTCTGCATGTTTAGCCCTAGTGATCAGTTTCATAGAGACAGAGTGTCCCTCCCTGCTCCTTGTGACATCTAATTGGTCACACTGCCTCGTTTATTCTACTTGTTATTCTTGCTCTTTCCTCTTCTATGGCTACTGCTTCAGCCCATCACTCTCAGGGTAAATCCTCTATAAGGAAAGGCCAGGGAAGCAACCAAGCATTCTCTTTTCCCGTCTCCGGTGGCAGTCTGTCATTGCACCTTACCCCTGGAGTCTTCCCTGACCAATTTGTCCTCTCTGCAGAACAAGAATGCTTCAGAAGTGCAACTCGAATCAGTGGCTCTATGTAAACCCTTCAGTGACTTCAACAGTTAAAAGGCACACATTCCTGAGTTTGCTGGGCAAGATTCTTCACGGTCTAGCCACTGGGAACAGCCTCAACTGTTACTTCCTGCCTATTTCTAATACTTAAATCATCGCAAGGCCACAGTCAAAATTCTTCTAGTGCCAAGAATATGTCATATTCTTCACATTCTTTGCATTATGGTATATTCCCCTTGGAACTTCTTGATAAACTCCTTGTCATTCTCAACACAGGAGGCAATATTCACCTTCCCTAATGAGAGGATTCACTTCCACTATTTCTTCCTTAGAGTTACTGTTTCTTCTGTACCAGGACTCCATTGGGAAACTGTGTATCATTTTAAACAATTTATCTGCTCCCTGCTAGACTCTGGGCACCTTGAGATCAGGGCCTAATATTTACTTCCAAACCCCTAGCACCTGTCACAGTGACTGTGAAATGGCCAGTCTGTAACGCTTCTGAAAAGGATCTCAATTTCTCTCATCTGACCTTTTTGGCAGGACCAGGGGAGAGGTTCAAACACTTTCATTATGCTTCCCATATTATATATATATATATATATATATATATATATATATATGTAATGAGGTGATCTTTGTATGGCTGGAAGACTAGGGTGAACTTGATCTCTGTGACAATGGCCTCCATTGCTGACTTTTAGGACCCAGAGAGAAGCTGACATTGGGAGAAAGCTCCTCATTCTGTCTGCGCTTGTAGGTCACTGTGCTCTGCCTTGGGCATGATAGGCTTGGGAACATGGGGAGTGGAACCTTGGCCTGGTCTTTGGAATTTGTAGATGGGTCTGATCAGCAGCAGCAAAAGGGAAAACCTTTAGAGTATGGGTTCTCTGTAAGCACAAATACACAGACATCTTTCAGGTTATCCCAGGGGTAAATGGTACGGACTAGTTCTAGGGACTTCCCCACTAGGACTGGAAGACTTAGATATAAAGGTTGGCAAAAGACAACAACAACAATATATATAACCCTAAACTCCAAACGTCTCCAAAACCCAGTAACTTGGGATGAGTAGACTTTGTGAGATTTTTGACCATATGGGACCCATCGGGTAGAGGTGTCAAGCTCGAGGCCATATCATTGATTTTCATCACCGCGAGAATGAACACAAATAATGAGAGGACAGCATGTGTTTGCCTGGTGCCCGCAGAGGTCAGAAGAGGCTGGTGAACACGCTGGGGCTGGAGTTGCAGACAGCTGGAGTTATTGTGTGGGTGTTGAGAACAGAACCTGGGACCTCTGCAAGAGCAACAGGCACTTTTCATTGCTGAGCCAACTCTCCAGCCTTGTGTGAGAGTTTTTATAAGTCATGGATCTCTGAGTGTCTTTCCTCATTCCATTTGGCTATTTACTTATTCAGTGTTTCTCTGAGAGCTGAAGTTAGAACTTGTCAAATCTATTGTCGATATTTTTGCAGAGCTTCACACTGCATTTATGCTGTGTTATTTCCTTTTCATGCTAGTAAATGACTTGATTCTATTTTTCTGTAGACTTGAAATTTCTTCTTGATTCTCTGATCTATCTGGAACTCATCTTAATTTATGGTGTAATGTAAAGGATGAACTGGCTTTTCTTTTTAAAAACTCAACTTCCTTTTCTTCTTTGTATGCGTGCATGTCAGTGTGTGTGTGTGTGTGTGTGTGTGTGTGACGCATGCTGAGGTCAAATAAAAACTTTTAAACATGAGTCGTCTTCACATGGGGTCTGGGGATTGAATTTGGGTTGTCAGGCTTGTGCGTCAGGAGTTTTTACCATCTAAGCCATCTTGGCAGCCCTAAGAGTGACTTTGTTTTTACACATCTTGGAGACTTCCTTTTCACTGAAATTTCTTGTTTTTCTTTTTGCAGTTAATGCTCCTTTACTAACATTTAAGGTGTTTATTGTATATAATAAGCATGTTTCTGGATGCTCAACAGCCCTTACCTGTACAGTGCTCAGGCAAACAGTTGAATGACTATCCTAACTGCTGCCCTCATCAACTGTGTTAGCCAGATAGAAATGGATAGAAACGTTCCCCATAAACACGCTTTCTTTCTTTCTTTCTTTCTTTCTTTCTTTCTTTCTTTCTTTCTTTCTTTCTTTC
>JABTXL010001153.1:4883538-4926355 GCA_025134845.1 Neodon shergylaensis
TTCTTTCTTTCTTTCTTAGAAAACCGATTAAAACGGGGAAATCACGAAGATGTCCTGTGTTAACTCTCTCTGGGGATCTGGCCTTGATTTATGTGGCCCGTCATGGGTTACTTAACTTTTCAAGGCTCATTGTTGTGACTTGCTTGGCTCACATGGGCTATCTGGACTCTTCAAGGTGGGTCCTGTTGCTTTAACAGTTTCCTCCGAGATTGAAATAACCTATCCTACACAGACACTCCTTAGACAGGAAGGTAAACAACTCAGAATAACTTCAGGAAGTCCCTGAAACTGACCAGATTCACTGGGCCTCCCCTGCCAGAGTGAGCAACAAAAGTTGAGAGTCCCTCTCAGGATCTGAGCTAAGGTGCAAAGGAAACTCAGATAAACCAACTACAAAGAAGACTCTGAGACCAGACCAGCTGCCTGAAGAGGCTTAGACCAGCTGAGTCACCTGGAAAGGACCCTCTCCAGCCTCTAGAGCTGCCTGCAGCCTGTGCAGTGTGCTCCAGGTTCCCAACTTTGTGAGCTATCACCCACTTTTGGGTGGGCTTTGCTGATGCACCCGTCTTTTGAGTCACTTCTGCTCCTAGTGTAAGTAATTCCCCAGCCATATTCCTCTGAGTAACCCTAAGAAAACCCAGTAGTTCATCAAGGTGGGCTTTGGTGGTATCTGAGGTGAATATATGTGTATGTTGGGTCTCCCCAGACGTTTTGTCATGCAACAGACGGGACGCCGAACACATACCTTCTCACCCAGCTCTTCCACGTCAGACAGAAGGCTTCTCATGGTGCTCTCAGCGTTGCTGATCTGGATCTTTCTTAGGGTGTATTGGTTTTCTCTCTCTGACAGCCTGGTCTGTGGAAACAAGGGTTTTCAAAGTTATGAGCCGTTGTGTCCCACCAGTCCTAAAAGATGTTATGTATTTTTAAATTAAATATGTATGGAGTATCTTAGTGTGAATTTGTGAATGTGTAGTGTCCGCAGAGGCCACAAGAGGGCGGTGGCGTCCATGGAGCTGGATTTACAGGTGATTGTGAGCCACTCAGCGTGGGTGCTAGGAACTTAACTGCTCCTCTGCAAGGAACCTATTCAGTCTAAAGTGCTGAGCATCTTCCCAGCCCCGGACACAGGTTCTGAAGAATACTCACGACTCTTTCAGTATAGGAAGATTTAGGTAGATTGTGACTTCTGCTCCTTTCTTTTTGAATATATTTTTTATTGTATGTATGTGGTTGTTTTGCCTGCATTGTGTCTGTACACGATGTGCGTGCCACGTCCAGGAGGCCAGAAACAGCATCAGATCCCCTGGAACTGAAGTGACAGGCAGTTGTGAACCTCCATGTGGGTGCTGGGAATTGAACCCAAGTCCTCTGTAAGGGCAGCCAGTGCTCTTGACCACTGAGCCATCTCTCCAGCCCCTGACCTCTGTTGTTCTTAGAGAATTCTCAGACGGTTGCAGAATTCTGTATAGCGTGGGTCTACAGGAGGGGACTGAGTTTCTGGGACTGAAAGCCTGCCGGCTCCACTTAAGGAGCTGAAATACAGGTCCTGGCCAGACTCCGGGCTGGCGCAAGGAGAGGGCGCATTTTTCTATTGTCACAAAACTATAATTAGGCTGGAGGTGGCCCTGGGATTCTGGCAAAGTTTAATCTAGTTAGGTCTTAGCGAAACAGGTCGCGTAATCAAGATCAATGAAAATGGAATTTTAGAAATACATTTTCCTCCTTTGGATGCAAGAGATGAATTCTCGTTATTTTGGGTCACTGCCCCTCCCCCCACTTCGGCATTTTTGAGAAGCTTGGCGGAAATGTAGCTGTCCTGGAAAGGACCTTACTTTGGATTAAGCACCTTTTAATCCTAGTAGAGCCTTGCTGCCAGCCAGTGACACTCTTGTGAGGTGTGCCTTATGGAAAGGGTTGAGTGCCTTCAGCGCCCTGGGTCTGGGGCACTTCTCTGAGAATTAAAGCTCTCCTGTGTCCCAGCAGGGGAGTTTGACAAATGCTCACTGAGGTTTCCCCCAGTGCTACAGTTTAGGGCGTTTATTTTGGTCTGCACTGCACGTTTGCAGCCAATTGTGGACATTATTTGACATCCCCCCTTCCCCGCCAAGAGTAATGAATGCTTAGGTCCTGCTCTGACTGCTTTACATATCCCAGCTCATTGGCTCTCCCCCAATAACTTCCTTCTACGTAAGGATGCTGAAAAAGCAGACTGAGCTCACAGAGCCATGGCTAGAGCTGGGTACGGACAAAACAGTTGAAAGTGTGAGCTCTCAGGCTTTATGCTAGAAAATAGAACAGTTCTGGAACTGAGTCTGCTGACTTCTCACCAAGCTTGTTGATAAAAAACATCTGTTAGCTGTGATGGAGGTTCGTTACAAGCTTAGATAGGTAGACCATTTTATTTTATCTAATTATTTCATTGATTCCCCCCCCCCCATTGACTTCCTTTAACTTGTTTCTTCTATAGAGGTACAAGAACAAACATATATGTATACGTTTGTGTGGTTGAGGATGTGTGCATGTATTTCAGAGACAGAGAGATTGAGAATGAGAGGGGGAAGGGAGGGAGAGAGGAAGAGAAAGAGAGAGAGAGAGAGATTGGAGAACCAAATGAGAACAAGTGTAAGTGAGAAGGAATTGCTGAAAGGGGGTGCAGGAGGTTCTAGGTAAACTCCTCAAAACCCAGCGAATTGAAACTAGAGTGCACTGGGTAGCTAGGTTTGTGCTTGAATAATGAGTGTGAAACTTTGCCAACCAAAGTTTTCTGTGCAGATGCTAGTCTTTTAGTGATTCCATTTCCCATATGCTCTCTTACATAAATGGCCACTTCTGGGTGGGGCGTTAGCTCATGGTTGTGGTGAGCTTTTCCTGACTTCTCATGTAACTGGGTGTTACCTACGTTGGGCTTACAGTCTGTAATACAGCCACGGAGCTCAGTGGCCAACGGGACACAGAGTTGCTAAGAGGGAACCTGTGGAACAGCATTGTAAACATAGACAACAGCACAACATCTAGCATACTTTGAGGAGGTGGATGGTGGAGTTCATCTCGTTGATGTGCCTGTGCGCCGCCGCCCCGGAGGACACGCTCAACAGCCCGGATTTGCTCTCTTGGATGGAGAGTGCTGCTAATCGCAGGTCATCAGTCAGGTCCCAGATGCACTTGTCACAGCCTGCAGATGAAACGGGGATGTCATTTCTGCAGATCCGAAAGGCAGCTGGAAGCATATGGCCTTAAGCTGGACTCCCCTGGCTAATACCATGTTTATTTTTGTTTCCTGAGGAGATGCTGGGGCCATGTAGACCCAGTCTTTACCAAGCCAACTGTACCCCAGGCTGGCGTTTTTATTTAAGACATAATGAGAAACAGGCAGCAGGGACAGGAGGGTAATAGCAACACTAATTGCTGACAGGAAGGAGGAGCATCACGGGATGGGTGGACAAGAAGCCCTGCCCACTTTTCCTTAGTAGTGGGGCCTGTCCCCCTCCACCGGAAAGATTCCATTATTGTCAGCCTCTTGTCTTTGCTTGGTGGCAGCTGGAAGAGCAGGCCAGTGGCCCAGCATCTTTCTTTCCCCACTAGCTTTTCTCAGGCAGTGAGGGAATGCTGCACCTGCCTTTGCCTCCCCCAGGGAGGGCCCATCTTCTCTCCATGCCCCGCCTCCTGTCTAGATGAACAAGCCCTCAGAGCAGGTCTGCAGCGTACGATTTTTGGTTAATGTCATGCATGAGTTGGTTTCCAAGAAAGGAGCCAAAGCTCTGAGTGAACCTGGGCATGTTGAAGAGCTGAGCCCCAGTTTCTCATCGCTTCTCATTTTTCACACCATGATCCCCGCCCAGGACCCAGCAGCCCTCCATGGATACCATCCAAAAGAACACACACTGAGCTCTGCACCGTGTCTTGACCTCTCTTTCTACCTCGCCAGTTCCCATGCTCATTCTCAGGGGAGCAGCTGCTTTCCGGAGAGCTGGGAAATGGTGGCTAATGGGTTAATGCATGTTAATATGTTAATTTGTTATTGGAAGGTCAACACAGTACTACCCCTATGTTCCCTCAGAAAAATGAGTCCCCAGCCTACACTTCAGGCTGCGGAAGATGTTTAGGGCTATGCAGGCACCTGGGTATCCTTAAACGGAGCTGGCCAAGGGACAGTCTAGTTGATAATTATAGACTTTGCCCTGCAGTGCCTCCCATCCCGGGCATCTTCTAAGATATGATACACTGGCTGTATTTACTCTCCTGCCCACGAGGCCTTTGGGACCAATAGGGATGCATAATGAGCAAATGTTCTTTAAGACAAAAGCTTCGTTTCTCAAGAGTGACAAAGCAATCCAGAAAAAAAGAAAGGGACCCTGCTTTGTAGGGCTCTTTACTTTACTTCTGGTCACTCTCTAGATGTGGGGCAAGTTGGGGAAGCTACCTAAGTCTCCTGGTGTTTCCCTGTCTACAGGTGTCATGAAGCACTGTCTGTCCCATTATCTGAGGGCTGGTCAGCTAGTGCAGAGGGAGCTCTGAGTGTGAAGACCAGCTGAGTAAGATGTCTAAAGTGGAGTGATGTCACCAACAGCTGCCTCCCTGCTGAATGAGAGCAGGACCATCAGGGACCTTTGTACGGGGTCCATGACCCTGGAGTGAATACAACCTTAAACCCAGGCCTGGCTGAGGGCGAAACATTTCCAGGAATCATGTCCATCTTTACATTTCTTTTTACTGCCTTTATTACCCATTTAGTGTGTGGTGTGCCTGGCATATGTGTGTATTGTGTGTGTGCTTGGTGTGTGGTGTGTATGTGTGTGCCTGGTATATGTGTGTATGGTGTGTGTGCATAGTATGTGGGCTGTGCGTGTGTGTGGTGTGTATATGTGTTTGTGGGGTGTGTATATGTGTGTGTCTGGTGTGTATGTATGTGTGTCTAGTGTGTGTGTGTGTGTGGTATGAGTGTGTCTGGCATATGTGTGTATGGGGTGTGTGTATGTGTGTGTGTGGTGTCTATGTATGTGGTGTGTGTGTGTTTGTGTGTGCCTCATTGTGCATGTGGAGAATAATTTTGGGGGTCAGCTCTTTCCTTCCACTATTTTGAATTTTTTTTTAACTGCAAATGGCTCTTCCTAACTGAACACCTGCAGCGCATTAGAGAAAGTAGGTTAGTCATTCATGTACGGTTATTTTTACTTATGGTTGGGCAGTCCATGCCTGTGGGGAGTTCAAGTCCTTCTTCCAAGCACTCTCCGGTTACGCTGTCACATGGGCCGCCTCCACAGTTGCACACTGTGGGGAACAGAAACACGAGAGCAGGGAGTTATCGTCTAATGCTTACAACAGGGCTGTCTTTCCATGGTCTCCGGAAACACTGGCTACTGCTGTGAAATCCTTCAGTGGGAATTAACTCATCTTCGTGAGTAGGGAGTCTGTGACGTCAAGATAATCCTGTTCTGTATGTTCAGTGAAGGCAAGGGGGATGGGCAAAGGTGACCAAAACGAAATCTCATTTCCTCAGGTTCCTCTCCCAGCTCTTTAGGATTCTCTTATAACTCAACAGATCTCTAGTTCAGAAAGGCCTGGGAAATTCTCACAAGGAAACAATGGCCACAGAGCCCAGCATTCAGCTTGAAATCGAAAGCCATCCTTTCAGCAGCGCCTAGAGTCTCCAGTGAATCCAACAGCAGGGTTGGTCCCTGCCAGGTGTGAGGGAACAGCCCCAGAGGAGAGAGTGACGAGGCCCAGGAGCAATTCTTGGCTCCCAAGCCTTTTACTCTTGGCAAGACAGATTCCGAACTCTAAATGGGAGGTGTCAGGGGGATGCTAGGAATAGTGCCAGGAAAAGAATTGGGAACATATTTACACGAATGTAAAAGGCTCGAGAGCCCATCATTCGTCTACTGGTGATTTTCCAGTAAAACCTTTTGGAAAAAAAAAAACAAAATCCAATCTTATTAGACTTTTAATTTTCCAGTAGTTCCCCAGGCAATGAAGGGGACTGAGCCGGCCGTGTGCTTTGCCACCCAGTTACGTTCTGAATTCCCCCTCCCCTTAGAGCTTTTGTGTGCAAGTAAATTTGTAATAATTTAAGAATCCCTAGGCTACCTCTGCTAGCTAGCCAGCCATAAGCTGGAATAGAACTAGGAGTTTTTCCTCACAGAGAAACCACAGAAGATTCACTCCAAGGGGCCCATCACTTATTATACTGCAACTGTGTAGTGCTCCACAAAACGCAGACTTATTAGAGCCCTCTGTGAGGTCCTGCTCCGTTGCTTCCCACAGTAGTATCAGCTAGGAGCAGCTGCATCTTTATTGTTTAAATAGAGGTTTAGTTAGTGCTTTGAGAATAATGACGCCATTTTTAAGGCTTATTTTCCTGCCACACTTCTAATGCCTGACCCTTCTGACTGCGCAGTCTTCTGCCTGCCATTGTTTTTAGTATTGTGGTTCTGGAAGCCTTTCTTTTTCTATAGGCTTGTTTCTTTTCACTATGGTCAGATCACAGGCACATCTTTCTCAATAGTAAACTCTTCCCTCTGTAAGTCTTTCAAGCGACTCTTTCAACCAGGGCATTTCCCAGAATGCATGCTGTAACACTCCCTGCTTCTCTCCTGTCCTTCCTAAAAATCGCCTAGGGAGAAGAAGCACTCAGGTGCAGCCCTCCTTCCTCCTGGAGGAAGGCAGTTCACTTCCTGTCTGAAGAGCTTTGTTCTATGCAGCAAAGGTGCTGGAGAAACTAAGGATGAGGAGTGAGCACTTCAAGAAGAACAGAAGTCAAACCATGAGATTTTTTCACCCTCTCTCTGAAGTACTGATTCTACCCATGGGAGGGAATGTAGAGGACCCTGTGTGTTTCAACTGTGTCTGTGCCTTTGAATTTATTTCTCTGGAATGTTAGTTTTATTAAGTGTAACTGAAAGAGGACACAGCTTCCAGAACAAAATAGCTCACTTGAGCCACATCAGATTCCATTCAGTCCCTGGTTGATACAGGTAACTCATCACGATAGGACTTACTTCTTCAATCGAGTTCACAAATATGAACATAAGAAATCACTCATGTTGCTGTCTCTTGCCTCAGCTCACTCCACTCACAAGCTAAGGGTCATCGGTTGCCTATTTGAAAATGTCTAACTTTGGTAAATTTTGATGTGCAGTCTGTATATTGCCCTAGACCAGTAGTTCTCAACCTGTGGGTCATGCTGCATATCCGATATCCTGCATATCATATATCTACATTAGGACTTATAACAGTAGCAAAATTGCAGTTATAAAGTAGCAATGAAAATAGTTTTATGGTTGGAGGTCACCACAACGTGAGGAACTATCTTAAAGAGTTGCAGCATTCAAGAGTTGTGAGCCATTGCTTTAAATGAATATCAGGAGGACATTGGGAATATTCCCTCAACAAAAATTCTTTACCTAAATTCAGTTCTGACAGAGAGCAGTGTTACCTACATAGCTGGCTGAGTGTTTTAAAGCCTGTACCTGCACAGTTCTTGGCGGTCCTGGCGTCTCCGAAATAGCCAGGAGCACAGCGCTCACACTTGAAGCCTGTGGTGTTTCGTAAGCAGTTCCTACACTGGCCAGTGATTTCATCGCAGTCTTCAAAGATCAGGTTGGGATCCGAATTACCACTGCAGTCACACTTCTTACAGGTGCTTCCAATGAGTAAGGGGTTTCCATAGTAACCAGGAGCACATCTGAAAGTGTTAAACATGCCAGCTATTTAGCATCCATAGTTACTTCATAACTATGCTTAAAAATCTTTCCTACATAGAAGAAATACATAGTGAGTGCTTGTAGATCCCGCCTGGATTCATTCCAGTTCTCCCATATTATTAATATGACCAGACTTCTAAACATTATCATTGCTTATTTGCATGTTCATTTTGATTCTGTGTTTCCCATACATCCCAGGCTGATCTTGAATTCATGATCTATTCTTCTTTCTCACCCCGCCAACTGCTAAGATTATGAGTATTACCTCTCATCTCTCCCCTTTAGAGTTTTTTTTTTTGAACCATTCCTTCTCAGTGTGTTCTAGATTATTCAGGCTCCAGATGCAGCGGTGTCTTGGTTGAATTAGTGTGAGGGCACTGTTGGTGGTCTTGGGGACTGGTCTGCACAGCTGGCATGTGATGGGTGGGGTCACCTTTGCTAAATGTTCAGTAATAGGATGCATCAATAGGACACAGCTGAGCAATATCCTGGCCAAAATGTTAGTGGCACCTCTACTGAGAACCATGTCCTGCCATAATGAATTGTTCAAGGAACTTAGTTTCAGCCAATTATTGCTGAGCATTCTCCTAGCCCAAAGTATCTGATTTGGGACTAATTCGGTAAAAGCTGTCCTAGTTAGGGTTCCTGTTGCTACGGTGAACCACCATCAACAAAATCAAGTCATGGAGGAAATGGTTTATTTGGCTTATACTTCCGTATCATAGTCTATCCCTGAAGGAAGTCAGGACAGGAACTCAAGCAGGGCCGGAACTTGGAGGCAGGAGCTGATGCAGAGGCCATGAAGGGGTGCTGCTCACCAGCTTGCTTTCCCATGACTTGCTCAGCCTGCTTTCTTACAGAAACCAGGACCCCCAGTCTAGGGATGGCACCACCCACAATGGGCTGGCCCCTCCCCCACCGATCACTAATTAAGCAGACACCCTTCAAATGGAGCTTTTGGACACATTTTCTCAACTGAGGTTCCCTCCTCTCAGATGACTCTAGTTTGTGTCAGGTTGACATGAAACTAGCCAGCAGAGAAGCTCAGGCTAGACCCTTGTTTGAATTCCACAGAAGGGCAGCAGGCTAGGTCCTTAGCTACCGGCTGCCATCTTGTGATTGAGCAAAGGCAGCTTGAACAGAAAGTGGGTGGCAGAATTGGAGAATACCAGAAGTAAACAGAGTAGAACCCAGATTGCAATTCTTCTGGGTGCTTTAGTATGTGAACTAATAGAGACCAAGTGCATACCTAAATCTACTGAGGGGAATGAGTATCTATATCATAGCCACTTTTAAGGACGTGGAGACCAACTCTCTTCAACCACAACTCATGAGCCACACTGGGTAGTCTGGGTGAGGTGTTCTCTGCCTGGAGGCAATGATATCTTCTTCTTTTTTCCCCAAAGTGACCCTGTTTTGAGAGTAAGGACTTCTGGCCCCACTTAAAGGGGCACTTGCCCAAAGGCACAAGTCATTTATTACCAGGTTATTAGCCTTTGGGGGACAAAGGACTTGGGCTGGCAGATCATATTTTTGAAGGAAAAAGTAGGAATTTGGATTTCGATGCAGGATTGCATTTTTAGAGCATATGTCAAGGTTAAACTACAGGTGTTTGCTGGGTGACGATGGACTGTCCTTTGCTGTAGGGCCTACAGCTAGATTAGGGAAGATGGGGCAAAGAGGAGCTGAAGGCAGCATGGTAGGGGCTGGAAGAAATGTGGTCACTTCTTAGTGGAGCCGAAAGCCAGGCAGAAGGATCAGCTCTCACGGAAAAGGAAAAATAGAGAAATCTAGGGAAGGGTTCTGAGTGTGAAGAAATGGTGTTGACCACTCTCAGAATGGGACAGAAACTGAAGAAGGATGTGGCAGGATAGGTTTGGGGCGATGGCCTCCAGAGTGGACCACAGGGAGGACTTTGCAAAGAAATCAGCCATCAGGGCAGTGATAATAAGATACTGTATTTTGGGGAGATGGTCTCCAAAGTGGATCATAGGGAGAACTTTCCAAAGGGATCAACCATCAGGGCAATAATAATAAATTACTACATTTTAAAAAGTTTCCTTTTGAGGCAAGAGAGCCCTGATTCAGAGCATTTGAAAAGCAGATCAATGAGTGCAAGCAAATCACACATAATCCCAGGGCCCTCGAACCCCATTACTGTGTAACACATGGTGCACGGCTCTCAGTCTTTTTCTCAAGCTGGTCTTTCTATGTCTGTCTTTCGGTGGAGTTGTAATGTTGGTATCTGCTAGTCTTTATATCCTTTGTTTGAACCATGTCTCTGGGCTGCTCTGTTGTCAGCTCTTTCAGTTCCCACTGACAGCTGGAGGGAGACCTCTCACACCCGGCCTTCTGAGGCTGCGAGGCTAGTCATCTCTGTTTTCCAGGCTCACACAGGAGATCACAACTCAAGGCTCAGCCCTTCCAACCCTGATATTCCTTCTTTTGCTCTACCCTGTACCAAACTGCTGCTGCTGCTATGAATGAATAAAGTCACCCAACAGAGGGACAATTCATGTCCCTTTTATGTAAGGTATGTGGGGGGGAGGCAGGAAGAGGAAAACACAGCTCCTACTTCTGAAAGAACAGGAAATGAATTAAATATAATGTTCTCTACAAGTCAATGAAAAGACAAGGATGAATGTGAGTTCTATACTCTACAAAGAAACACCCCGAGAGGAAATGTCCAATAAGTTTTGTTATTCATATTTTCCTCAGATTTCTAGGGCCTTTGGTCTTCCAGCCAGCATAAATTATTCATCTATGGAGCATGTAGCTGAATTGAATTTCTATTATTTGCTGCAGTTCACGAACAGAAAATTATTAGACTTGTTGGTTCATTGAAATTGGATTCAGATCTACTTCAGCGGGAAGCTGGGAATCTTGAGGGCTTGGGTGAAAGGACTTGCTTGCCTCATGGAGGCCAGATGCCAGTTCCTTTGTCTCCTTCTTGACTCCATTCCATCACTATAGGTTGCCTCCTGGCCTTCCAGAAAAGGGAAACCAAGGGGGACCTGGAGATGGCTCAGTTGATAAAGTGCTGACAGTGTAAACATGAGACCTGAGTTTAATTTTCAGAGTGCACATAAATTAAAGGAGATGTGCATAATTCTGGTGTGGGGAATGGAGATGGGGAGAAGGTTGGATCTCACTGGCCAGCTTGCGGAGCTGAATTAGCAAAATCCAACTTCAGGGAGAGACTCTGTCTCAAAACGTAAGGTAGAAAATTGTTGAAGAAGACACCTGGCCTCCACATTCATACATACATATATATATATATATATATATATATATATATATATATATACATGTGTGTGTGTGTATACATATACATATATTCATATATATGTGTGTATACATGTGATATATATATATACACACACAGAGAGAGAGAGAGAGAGAGAAAGAGAGAGAGAGAGAGAGAGGGAGGGAGGAAGGAAAATAAGATTTTGTATCCTATAAATTGGAGTCTTGATCATAATGGAAACCATTGAGTTTCAAGACCATCTTTTGGTTTAGAGTCAGCCCTGAAGTAACAACCTAACTTTGGACCCTTATGGACTTAACGGAGCTAACATACAAATGTTTTCCTTATTTATTGTCTCCTTTGAAATCCTACATTTACAGATAAGGAAGCCAACATGGATAAACTGATGGTCCATTCAATGCTGGATTAGGCATCTTGCATTTAACAAATCAACTTCTTTGTTTCACATTTTTGAGGAAGGTCTTATATAGCCTAGGTTGACCTTGAACTTGGTATGTAGCCAAGGATGACCTTGGTTCTCATTCTTTCCCGTTCCAGATGCTAAAACTGCAGACATGCCTTAAAAAATTAAAATAAAAGAAATTTTGATCTATAGCTGTTGTTCTCTCTCCTTCCTCTTCAGCTTTTCTCCCAAGGGCCACACAGCTGCTACTGAAAGCCTTTTTTTGAGGAAGTCAAAACTCCTTGCTTGGGTGGCTCAGAAATTTTTTTGGGAGGGTCCTAGTGTAGTCATCTTCCAGGGGTATGTCAAGAAAGACAAAGCATGTTAGAGAGTAGGTGTCATTTAAATGTGATTCTTTTGTTTATCAAAGACTGAGAAATATGGCTAGGGAAATGTGAGAGGCTGTTCAAGGTTAGAAGTCAAAAGGCCAGAGGCAAGACAGAGAACAGGCTCTGGAGGAATCTCATGAAAAAGACAGTGGTGACAGCTTGTTCCGAGACCTGGTGCTCTTTAGAGGGAATTAGGCCAAATTTCTTCATCATCAAAAACCACAATAACTGTTTGTGTTTTCCCAGCCTTCTTTACTGTTCTTTTGTTTATTTTTTTTAATTTCTAAGGTTAACATCAGTATCCTAACTATTGTCATCGGCATCTCTGATGACACTGGGCACTCTGCCTGCGTCTCTCTGCTGGGGTCCTTCTCCCACCCCACACTTTAGGATTTGTTTTGGTTTCCCCCATTCTCCTCAGATCCTCTAGCAACAGCACCCACATGGTAAAACTTCATAAGGTCTGAGTATGGTCCTTTACTGGACAGAAAATTAAAAGGATGAAAGTATGTGATCAAAGGCAATGTGAGCTACTGAGGCCGAAGCACTGAGACCGGGTAAGCTTGTGATCTGAAAAATCCATGGAGTGCAAAAGCTCTGGATGTGAATGTTGGATCTATCACTACCCACCCATATGGTCTTAGATTAAGTTACCTCAGGGCTCTGAGTGTCAGGTTCCACATAGTTCAAGTGTACCTTAAGGACAGAAGGTAATACTGGATAGGAGTAAGAAAAGCAAACCTTCCCCTGGAACTCACTCTGTAGACCAGGAGGCTGGCCACAAATTCACAGAGATCTGCCTGCCTCTGCCTCCCAAGTTCCAGGATTAAAGGTGTGTGCCACCACCGCCCTGGCTAAGTCATGCTTTTTCTAATCTCTGCTGTGACACTGTGAGCTCACCTACAGAAACAGTATTTTACTGTCCTCTCTTCCCATATCACAGTACCTGACATACTGTTGGTACCTGGCTATATGTTTTTAAGTAGTACCAGGACATGCTCCAAAGCTACAGAGAAACCCTGTCTCAAAAAAAAAAAAAATAAAAAAAAAACAAACAAAACAAAAACAATAAAAGAAGAAAAAGCATGACTTAATCCATTTCTTTCTCTTATAAATATGGCTAAAATGATAGGTTGCTGTATGTGTATGTGCAGTATTTACAACATTCCTGACACACAGAAAGAAAACGCTCAGTAGGTGTTAGTGACTACTGTTAGCATCATAGCTGTAGTCTAAGAACAGAAGTGTTTAACGTTCTCCTGTTGATTCAGGGGACCGGAGGACTGGCATGTCCAGCATGTAGGAGGGGAGCTTTAGGCAAAAGAGGCAGGTGGGAGCCCAGGCCGACTATGAGTTGTTGTGGAATAATTCTTTTGTGCACTGTAAAGATTTGTCACTCAGATTGGTTTAATAAAAAGCTGACTGGCTGGTAGCTACGCAGCAAGTATATGCGGGACAGTCAAACTAAGCACATGGAAAGAAGAGGAGGAAGAGGAGGAGGAGAGAGGGAGAGAGAGAGAGAGAGAGAGAGAGAGAGAGAGGCCAGCCAGAGGGAGAGTAAGAAAGACATGCTGGAGAGGTAAAGTCATGAGCCTTGGGGCAGCATGTAGATGAATAGAAATAGGTTAATTTGAGTTATAAGAGCTAGTTAGTAATAAACCTGAGCTGTGGGCTGAACATTTACAATTAAAATTAAGACTAAGTGGTTATTTGAGAGCAGGCGATTGGAACAGGAAAACTGCCTACAAAGAGTCACAGTGGGTGGCTGCATTTGGTCTACATTACTTAGTAGGGTAAGAGACAGAGTAAGCAAAATGTATTTATGTTTTAGACCTTTCAATTGGTCTCATTTTAAAGAATAAATTTGGACATAGGATGAACCCTCCAGTGTCCATTTAAATGATCTTAGAATTTCAAATGTAAAACTGGGTGGAAACTCCTCATACCTATGGCTTTTATATGCCTGAGAAAAAAGCCAAAATGAAATTTCAAATAGAATGCAAACCAAACTAAAAGAAATCAGAAGGCTGAAGAGATGGCCCAGTGGTTCAGAGCTCTGGGTGTTCTTGCAGAACCTGGGTTTAGTTCCTAGCACCTGCATGTTAGCTCACAACCGGACTCTTTCAAGAGTCTGGCTTATTCTGCTAAACATAACATCCTCTATCCAGTTCCATGCACCTCCTGCAAATACCAACTTTAATTCTACTTTAGGGCTGAATAAAATTTCCTTGCATACCTGTACATTTTTCTCATCTGTTTATCCATTGATAGAGCTCCTGGCTTGCTCCACATCTCGGCTACTGTGAGCAATGCAGCAGGGAACATGGCTAAGCAAGGATCTCTACAGTGTGCCGACTCAGAATCCCTCCATGCTACCGTCTCCTGAGTTCTTTCTAAAGCATATGTTTCCATCAACAGAAAACATATCAACCTCAGGCTTACTGGGCAATGGCAGATCCCACGAGCCTCTGATATGTGCAGGATAATTTTTTTTTATCTGCATGCTGCCCTGTGTCAGAGTGGGAACCCTTGTTTTCCTACAGAGGTCTTCTGTGAGCCAGCCTGGCACTTGATCACCAGGGCCATTAATTCCTTATAGCAGACACTGAAGATCTATTAGCAAAACGCTCCGTCCTAATCAGACTACACAGAATTTAACTTCAGACACAGGAGAAAAACCTCCATCCTTGCCTGATAAACAATTATCTCAGACCTCCCACAGAGCCAGAAAATGAATAAACTGAGTGCCTCATATTTCTGTCTCCAAATAAGGAGACACATAATGATTGTGACACAAACATTAGTTAATCATCTATGTGATCTCCTTTGCCAGTCCTCCTTTGGGTTCTCAACTCTCCATTTCCCTCCCATAATGTCAATGGAAAGGGAGACTTCCATTCACCAGGTGCAAGAATTACCTCCATCCTGCACTTTTAAAGGTCAGCATAATGACGAAGAGATCTTTTGGCTTCACCACGAGCTGTGGCTCTTTTTGAGTCCCAGAACTACTCTCTGGGAGATGCAGGGATATTTCTAAGAGGACAGATGTCTTGTAATTAAAAGTTTACTTCTTAAGCCACAGGCTGAGTTTGTGAATCTTGCTGAGGGGTTGGTCTGTGTCTGCTGTCCATGAGGAGAGAAGTCTGTAGATAGATTGCTAGACTTGACGTTAGGCCAATACCTCTGGCATTTCCCTCCCTGCCTTTATGGAAGCATGACATCCTCGAGTTGCTAAGGCCAATGGTGAGGTCAGTGGCTCTCTTAGGAACACTCCTCTGTGAGATTCTTTTAGTAAAGGCATTTCATCTTCGAGAACTGTGAACAGCCGACAGGTGGAATGATCGACACCTTACTAGGTATGATTCTTACTAGGAAACCATGCAGTGGGAAGTCCCGCATGTCTAGCTGCTGAGGCCTCTCCTCCGCAAACCCCGGGGAGACAAAAAACAAGCAAACAAACAGAAACACAAACAAAAAACCCAAATCATTTTGTGTAAGCACCAAATAGGGATGCAGAACACCAAGGTCTGTGGTTTTTATTTTGTAAGAGATGGGCTGATGAGCCACTCAAATAATTGGTTAGTGCTTTGTACATTTCTCATTCTATGAGCAATAGAGGATTCAAGATCAGACGATTCACTTTCTGTTTACCTGGGGAGTCCTGCTCTTTGTGGGAGAGACATGAATTACAGTGCTGGATTGTGCTGATGGAGAGGGGAGGCTTACTAAAATCATCCAGAGAACTTCCCCAATACATCCAGATTCAGTTTTTTCTTTCCTGTCCATCTATCCCCAGATACCACGTTGGTTTGGATCCCAAGGAAGCATGATTATAACAGTACTGGGTGGGTCATGGAGTTTGAGGACAATATCCCACTTGGGGTTCTGAAATAGTTCTCCACCCCCAACTTATACATCAATCTCAAAACCGATTGAAGAGAAACATGGTGGAGCTGATGCATATAAACACAGAAAGCTTTCTCTGGTCCCACAAGAAAAAAATAAGGGATTTTATTTACCCACCTTTCACAGTTGGGCCCAGCATACTTTTCTTTGCAAATACACCGAACAGCTCCGTTTTTCCGGTAGCAGGATTCTGCAAAGCTAGAGTCATGAGAAACATTAGAAGTCATTCTATTATACTGATTTGTAAGGCGAGAGGGTTGTCTTCACTTTAGATTAGGTCATTTCTACCTGGTTGCTCTCCAACGCATGTGATTATTCTTGCCCTTCAGAACAGACCGGACACTAAGAGGAGACAAAACACCCACTCCATGTGGGGCCGTCTCCCAGGTATATCATTGCATTTCTCCATATAGAGGTGGTTTATTAGTTCTGCCTGAAGCACTAGGAGTTTCTAACATAGCAGATTATATAGCACATATGTATTCAAATATGTTTTTATAATATTTACCTTTTAAGTACACTTCTAAAATATATGCTGAAAAGCCATAAATAGAAAATTCACTAATAACTTTAGACTTGTATGGAATTCTCTCATATTTCCACCATTTTTTGTGTACACATTAAAATTTCTTCATAGTTTTTCTGCACTAACCCCTATTTTTAAAAGATCATGACCTGGTCCTAATATAATCCACGATCTCTTAACCTTTTAGAAAGCCTCTGTGTGCCTTACGTATTCAGCCAGTGAAGGGACTGGCTGAGGTAGATCAAAGAACTTCAAAAACAAGTCCTCAGGAAAGAAATCGGCCCACGGTGTACACATACATGCATGCGCGTGTGCACACACACAGACACACATCCCCTGGGAATTTATTTTTCTTCTTTCTCTCCTCTTCTCTTCCTTCTTTATCCTTAAGTTAGTGAAAAAAATTAGAACATAAAGCCTGAAATGTAATAAAAATATTTGTCCAGCTGAATAAATACCTATCTTAATTTATTGAGACCAAAGAAACAGAGTGTTACTCTTTCAGGTGTGGGAAATTTCACAATGGCACACCAGTTGTGTGAAGTGGAGGTGTAGTGTGTGTGTGTGTGTGTGTGAGAGACTTTCACACTACTTTTAGCTTCTGCACTGTGCAGTCAGCAGAGTGTGATCTCTGCCTGCATCTTCCAGCACACGTCAGCAATTTCACCCTAATGATGACTGAGAGAAAGCAAAGGTTTTTACTCAACAGTGGTTATAAGATTGGTACAAAACAGCGTGTGCTCCTCGTTGAAAGGCTCACAATTTATTTTCTCAGCAGTGTGGTGAAAACATTCCAATGACATTACATTTCCTTGGGATTTCACCTTTTATTTCGCCTGTTCTTATTCCTTAGCTGACCTAGAGAAGTCTTGCTCAAATGAACTCATGTATCTTTCTTTGAAGGTGCTCCATCCAGCCTGCGCATAACTCAAAGAGGAAACATCTGCTTGGGGTGTCTGGAGTCCTCTGCATTTATTTGATGTCCTACTGTTTCAAATAGATGCCATTTTCCTTAATTGGCATGATTAGCATAGCTGCTGGTTGCACAGAGGATGTCTGGCCAGCCCCAGGATAAACATGAGGACTCTATGCAAATGGCCCTTGGAAACAATGGCAGGACCACTGATTGGTTTCCATGGTGCAGGCTCTGGGCAGTGCAGCACAAGCCATGGATAGTCCCTTCTATTTTCACTAGCATTAACTGTTTATGTTTTAAAGACAGGGGAATCTCTGGTATTGGATGTGAGAATTAAAGCCTGATGCCTTCTCTGAGTTACAGTTTTCTCTGTAGTGTCAATGGCTCTGTTGTTGAGGAAAACTGGCTTCAGAAGGGCAGGGATGGGTTAGTTTGTGCTCACGGGACTGACAAGATTTGACTGGATCCCCAAAGGTCTAATCTTTGATCTGGTTTTATTATTGATTCAGTTAAGGAACTATCTCAAGCATTAATCTATTACAAAAGTCAAATGTCCCTCTCTCATTTTCATCTTTCAAAATCTATTTCTATTGCTAATATATATATATACATACACACACATCCATACATACAAATGTGTGTGTATGGATGTATGTGTATGTATGTATGAGTCTAAAATAATTATCAGATTCCAAAGTAGTCACTTGTCTGAGAAGTTGACTGATATTTATTTTAGACTGATACATACATACATACATACATACATACACATATATACAAAACATATATGTTTGTATGTATCAGTCTAAATAATGAGTGGAACTTGTTATTAGGAAGACAGGGGTAGATAAATTTAAGTGTGGTGAATGTCTCATCAGAGACATTCAGGTTACTGCTTGAGAACAGAATCTTAATGAGCATTTGAAGACTACCCTGATGAGAAAGTTCATAAATCAGGACATTCTTGACTGAAAATAACAGAACATTTAATGCTTGTGTTCTTTGCTCTCCCTTTCAGGACTGTTCAACTTACACACATTACTAATACTCTCCAGTCATGTAAAATTACTAAGAAAGGTCTGAATCAGCTTAATCTTTTCTGTTTTTTTCAGACTTTGTTGGTTGACCGGCACGTTGTGAGATTCGAAACCAGCTGATTCCTCAAGTGATTAAGGAGGACAAGTAGGCAGACATACGGTTGCCATCTTTTGTGTGGAGGGGGAATGTATTGGGCACTGTTGGGTGCGTGCATATGTGTATATGCGCATGTGTGCGTGTGTAGGTGAGTGGTTGGCATCAGATGTTAGATGTGTGCTTCAATAGCTCTCCACCTTATGTATTGAGGTAGGGCTGCTTGCTTGAACCCAGAACTCAGTGATTCAGCTAGTTGATCTAAGCAGATTGCTCCAGGGATATGATCCCTGGGGTTAGAGGTGAGCTTCCACATATGCCCAACATTGACATTGGTGCTGTGAATCCGAACACTGGTCCTCAAGAGAGCATGGCAAATACTTCATCACTGGGTCACCTTCTCAACCCAGTAAGTGGGCTCTCTCAGTAATTTATTTAATTTACTCTTATACTTATTATCACTTGTGTAAATGTTGTCTATAAATACAATGGTTCCTGGCATAGAGTAAGTAAAAGACAAGTTTTAGAAAAGTTACTGTGCTCCTTGTTAAATAAAACCAGTGTCTACTCCAGCTTTTTCCTGTGTTCAAGGCATCCACGCACATGGCCCACATATGTTACCATGTCTGGTCTCACAGCACTACCATGGGCCCTTCCACCTTGCTTTCGTTGACTTACTAAGGAAAAAACCGAGTCCAAAGCAGGTAAAAGAACCAAGGAATGGAACCACAAGCTGCACTGAGAGCAGCGCATAATAGAGACAAGGGAACCAGTCTGAGACCACATAGATATTATGTGTCAAAACAGAAACACAAGGGTAGGTTGGTGACTCTGTTCAATAGGCTTATGGTGTGTTTAAAAACACATCTAATCTCTGACCTTCCACTTTTAGCAAAGAGCTACTGTAACCCTTGAATTTGTCAAGTGAAAAGACTTCTTGTGTATAACAGGTATCTTCACCATACCTGAGTATGCTAATGAGGAGACTTAATGGATTCAGTGTGGTAGTGGTCACTAGAGAAAACATTTCGGTGGCTAGAAGGCTAGAATGTTCAACACCTGTTCCCAACTCTGAGCTCCATGGCAACCGACCCATCCTGCCTCTGAAGGGAACCTGGATGAGAAGTCTGGAACAGTGGGGATCAGGAACTTCTGGGTTCTTCATATCTGGAGACACTGAGAAGAGGGATTCTGCTATTGGAGATGGTGAGGAATTCCTGAACCTTCTCCTGTGCCCATGTATTTCCCTCCTACGCTATGCATATATTTCCTCATGGGTTACTTCATTTGGCTCTTCCTGAGTTGTAGCACTTAGATAAACTGATAGCCATAAGTATGGTGCTGTTCTGAGTTTTGTGAATAGTTATAGCAAATAATTAAGCATAAGAGTCCTTGGGCGAACTCCTAATTTGTAGTCAAATAGTCAGAAATGTGAGTAGCCTGGGGATTCATTTTTTTGACTGGCACCTGGAATGGGGCCAGTCTTGTAGAACTGAACCATTGCCCTGGGGACTCTGCTACCCCTTGGCATTCTCATTCAGAGCAGACTAGATTGCAGGACACCCAGTTGGTGTTAGAGAATTGGAGAGCTGGTTGCTGTTTGAAAAATGAAACGCACCATACTATTTTAATTCTACACTTTCAATTTTCAGTGCAATGGGTGAAATCCAGGGCCTTGTACACATCAGGAGTGTGCTTTGCCACTATGCTATGTTCTCAACTCTTGCACATTACCATTTTCATATACTGGATTTTTCCTTCCTCTGCTCATAAATTGCATCATTTCCGTTTCTGCCCTATGGATGTATGTTTCTTCTCTGGAGCTCCACACTCCAGCCACAACTGAGCCAGGTAACTGATTGGCTCGAGGCCTTTCTTCTGTGTGTCTGTGTTCTAATTCCGACTGAGTTGCACTCTGGAGGGAGACGACTCTTCTGTAAGAGTCCGAAGGGGCAATACTTTTGAAAACGCAGTGAGCTTGTTTGTATTATTAGCCATTGTGTAGGCTGAAGGAAAGCTAGAGAAGGATGAGATTGGTTCTGCTCGTGACACTGAGAGGACTTCATTGACTTTATGATCTATTTAATATTTTGGCAACAGTTATACCTGTAAGTGCTTAAGCTCCCCACAAATGTCTGTAGGCCAGAGTGCTTTCTTTTTCCAACATGAAGCATTCAGTTTTGGCTGTGAACAAACCTTGGAACTCTGTAGAGCCAAAAGAATAATTGTGAGAACAGTCATTATTCTAGGCAGAGGCTGTCTGCCTCTAGACTTACTTGGCCAGGTGGGGCAAGGGACAGGGGCAAGGCTGGCAGAACTGGGGTGCACCTCTGATGGAATCTCCAATATAGCCATCCAGACATCTCTCACAGTGTTCCCCTGTTGTGTTCCGCTGGCAGTGCTGTAGGACAAAAGAATGAAGACATTTCATAGACAGCAACTGTAACACCCTGGTTTACTCCAAACAAAGGGCCATCAGGCCTGCCCGAATACATGGTGTGGGGCAACATAAAGCGTCCGTGTTAGTCCTAACTGGAGCTAGAAGTGTAGATGAAGGTGGGTGTACGCATCCTGTGTGTGTACTGGCAGGCAAGGGACACTTGGGCGTCTATGTGCAGAGGGGACTAACTCATCAGTTGTCCGTCTTGGTTCAGAAAGGTAATTAGAGCTATCACACTCTAGTTGTTCTGGAAGCTTAAGCTCACTGATGTGGAATGAGTATTAAATGAGAACAAATTATATTTCCATGACAGCGGAAACACTAAGGATTTATGGGCATGAAAGAGGAAAGACGTCAGGCTGGGGCACACGTGCAGTAGAAGGAAGATAAAGGACCTTCTTCTACTGATGGTTTGCTAGCTTGGTTAACAACACATAAGAAATGGTAGGCAGGTTGATTCGCATAATTTTCCATTTGCGATAAAGGTAACAAATAGGAGAACAGCATAAACTAGGTTGTTCCTTCTGCCTGACTGTAGCAGGCTTCAACATCTCCAGAATGTTCTCTGCAGTTCTCCCCTCACAGTCTGGCCTGTGTTCTACTGCCCACATTGAGCTCTCTGCTTCCCGCCTTAGCCCCCTTCTCTAGCACACTGGGTTATTTGGCACTGTATTACAATTAACATGGGTGAAGTAGGTCCTTAGCACAGGGCAGCAGCCCAGTGGGAGGAGTCCTATATGGGGAACAAGCTATCCTGGCTAGAGCTTCCAAGCATTTGGCCTACTATTAGGTATGGATAGGAAGTACAATTGCACAGCAGAAAAGAAATTAGAATCTGGCTTAGACTGTGCGGCCAGGGAGAATTCATAAAAACAAAGTTTGATATGCAGGCAAGAGTGTGTTGACATAGTTCCTGTGCAGTCTTTAAAACTGTTGTCATGTGTTCAGCCATCCCTCAGGAAATATTTAGGGAAATTAATTGAGGAAAGAGGAGAAATATGAGGTAGTGAACTAGTATCTGGAGAAAATAAAAGTAACGAACATCTAAAATGAGCCTGAACTTGGGGACAATGTTTTTCTCAGCAAAGACAATGAGCTGTAAACTACCATGTACCTGAACCATAAGACACTGGTAAGGATGCTTGGGAACCATCAGTAAATTTGTTTGAATCCTTGTTACACAGATGGAACACAGGTGTATGTAGAAAAAAAAAACTCTAAGATCATAAACTGACTATTAGGTCACAAAAATGAGCTATTCCTCAGTCACTTGATGGATGCTTTTGATTCCCCTTCAAGGCTTTAGTCCTATTTGTAGTAGTCGTGGGTAGCAATGTTCAAGGGCAAAGCAATCACAATCTCTCTCAACTGCTAAAATATTGGAGTACAAACACAGGCTTTCTCACCTGCCCCTTCTAAACAATTTATTATGAAATTCCCTAGAAGGCATTGGTATCAGTGGTGCTGGCAGTCTGGTAGAGATAGTGCCAGAGGCATAACAAAAGGACCCTAACTTTATTTTCCAATTAGTTCACTCAGAACAGTGCCTTGATCTTCTTGTCTCTCTAGTCCCTTCTCTGTACAATGAAGCTTTAGACTAGATGGCCTTCAGGGTTCTTGCTCTGAAAGTCTTTAACCCTGAACTTTCAAAATGCTCCTTCACCTTTGACACTCTGCCATTTTCCAAACCAGAAACAAACCTGATGACAATAAAAGTTATGGGGATAGGGAGGGCCGGGAGCCACAGTTTAAGAAGCAGGGATCTACATAAAATGTTGGTATAAAATTTATAAAAGTATAAAGGGTTTATGAAGTTCCTTATGTTTAAGAATGGGGTATGTCCACCAGCCCTCCTTGAGTTTCAGGGCACACGTGTCTCTTAGTGCACTGGCGAGAGAGCAGATTCTGATGCAGGACATCTGGGCTCCAACCTGAAAGTCTACATGTCATTCCAACTCCTGCATAATTGCCAGTGCTGCTGGCTTGGGCTCCAGTTAGAGCTGCAAGTGTCTGGAGAGTATTGGCAGCTAATTAGTTACTCTGAATTAGGTCCGAGCCTTAGTCTGCAGCAAAGGGTAGTTTATCTCACTCTAACAAAGAAGTGACATAAGTAGCTCATAAATCAGAATATTCATTAAAAGATATTTTTGCATGGAAGCCACCGTCTCATCAATTCAGTAACTAATGCATTTATTCAGTTAACAAACCTGGATTAAGCTGATACATGATGGATAAGGAGCTGCAACTGGTATTGAAACGAGGAAGACTCAGTTTCTGTATTTGAGGAACGCACAGGCTTATGAAAGAAACAAAGAAGAGCCTTGTGGGCTCAGGGATATGACTGAAGAATGTGAAGGCTTAGTGGAGACATTGCTACCTGAACAATGTAGTTGTCCTTCAAGAAATCTCCCATAAAAGACAAATTTAGGCATAGAGTGTCAAAGCACAGAGATGGCTTAGGTAGCAGTGTGTTCAGGGTGGTTCGAGGCAGAAATCTGTACTTTAAGAAGAGGGATCCTTGTAGTTGGGTGTGTGGTTGGAAAGGTAAGCAGTGTAAGGGAAGGGTGCTGTGGTCCCAAATTGAGGTAGTATCAGGTCATGGAAGAGAGGCAGCTAACAATGTGAGTTGTTGGGATCTAGGATCAAAGTAAATATTGGAGAAGAAATGGAAATTGATGAAGAGATTGGGGCTTCTGGCAGAATGATGCTGTCATTAGTGAGGTGGGGAATGAAGATGAGCAATAAGTTGTTGTAAGGGCAAGGATAGAAACTGTACAGAGAACCTTATATCTGCCTTCACTTTCTGCTGGATTCTTTACTGATGTACAAAGCAGAAAGGGGCTCCACCAAGCTATTCAACTTTAGCATTTTTTAAACCTTGACATTTTTGACTTTCTATTAACCTTTGGATATCATGGAATCAAACTGATGGTTCTTTGAAAAATGTCATTTTTTTTAATTTGCTATAAACCAAAACTTGGGTATAGCAATATGTCATCAATAGTCATTTTTCTTGCTGTATTTCTTTAGCAGAATAAAAGTGGCAGATTATCCCATGGCCCATGGCTTATCTAGTCTTGGGTTCTTGGCTACTTAAGTAGTGCCAGGTAGGAGTTCAGTGTCATAGAATGAACTGTAAAGCCAATTAGGTAGTGTTTGGTTACACCCAGAAAGTCTATGCCACTATTGCACCTATGGAATTTTCAGGCAAGCTGCTGTTGTAAGTCTCAGGGTTTGTAGCTGGGTAATACTAATGATTTCTTTTCTCCTCTGGTAGGGTGGAAACTACCTCCCAGAGCCCTCAAAGCTAGTGAGTAGGAGTGAAGCTTCTAGTTGGATACCACCAGTTCAATTTATTCATGTCCAATGACATAAGTTATCGGTGTCTTCAGCGACAGGTAGGTTGTGGAGAGTAACCAATAGCCTTAGAAATCACCTGTGGTGTTTTTGGTGTGTGCATGTCTGATCTTTTAGTTGTTTAATTAAATACATTTTGTGTCCTATTAAAAAATTAAACTTACAAGAATATAAATATGATAGCTTGGGAAATAGGTTGTGCGTGATTTTTTCCTCCTTGAATTTCAAATATATTTATTATACATATAGTATATATGTATATACATATAATACATCGAGTATATATTTATTATTTTCCCACTGAGCACACTTTACTAAGTTAGAGGGGTAGACATTTCTCTCTGAATAGAATGTAATGAGGTCACTACCATTAATATGAGAGGAATGTTATTTCTTTCTACATACACTTTCTGTCTTGGAACAAAGTCATTGCAGGAAGGCTGACAACTGATTCACCTATGAGTGTTTAACGTCCTGATGCACTGCCAGGATTGGAGAAGGGTCCTATCACAATGAATCATCTCAGAAGCTCATGTTTAGATCAAAAACCACAATTGTTCCTGCTCTGAAAACATCGTCACAGCTGTGGCTTCGACATCGCTCATGATGGACACTAGCGGAATGAATGACCGAGCTTACCCTATCTTCAATGTATTCCACTCCTTCATTTTGCCAGTTGCCTAGTGGCAGCTGATGGGACTAGCAATCCCTCTGTCTTACAGTTTAATGAAGCAGGTAACAAAAAGCCTTTAATTGGTCACATTATCAGCAACGTACATGGTTAGTTCAAGTGTATGCACGGGATTTCCCCCCCAAATGTCACTGGGATTAAAATAACAGGAAACCGGAGATGAAAGCATTAAAAGGGGGGTAGATTCTGGCAGCTGTGTGTGCCTACAGGGCTGTGGAGGACATCCTGGATGTAATGGTTATTTAAGACTATGGTGGGGGGGGGGGAGAAAAGAAATACCATGATTAAAAAAAAACTAGAAAATAATTTAGTGTTTTGCCAGTTAATCCCATCTGTAGAAAAGTGACAACTACTAGGTTCATAATAAATGTTTTTTAATTTGCATCTTAATGGGAAATGTGAATTAAAATGGACCTTTAAGGTACACACCTCAGAGGCCACTTATAATAAGTGTTCAGTTGGGATAATTATGTAGTTGTGAGTGTATCTAGGTAGGTATTGTTGTAGTTTGAATACAACTACTCTTGTGGTTTGGGAAGGCTCTTTTTCCATATAGGAATCTGAAGCACAGAGCTGTCGTGTTCTATGGTTGTGGAAGAGGAACCTGTTTAGAGCACACAAACTTCAAATGATTTCATGGCTTCTACTGGAGCCACTCTGGTCAGTACCTCAGTGGTAACTTTTACTATGTTGCTAATCCAGTCTTGAAAATGTGATGTATTCAGTAAAGTCTTTTACACTAGCAGACTTTTCCCTGTCAGTAACTGGTTCTCTGGAAAGCTGTCTGCTGGGGAATTCATCTTAGTGAAGGAGGAAAAGGCCTCTTTCAGGCTTGAATGCAGAATTATAAGGAGCAGAAGGACAAAGCCTTCATCTTCACTGGCTGTTTGGTTTAGACAACTCTTTAAAAAATAATTTTGATCCATAGACCTGATTATCTTACATGCTACAACAGGCTATGGGACAACAGCTATATTCTTGTTGACATGGGATAAAGCCAAACACCTGGCAAACTCTACTGTTACAAAGGAATCTGGAGGGTGGGGGTCCTCCGCTGTATATTATTTTCAACCCATCAGCACTGGTCGACAGCAGGAAGCCAGCTGCCAGGGGAGGGAAGGCAGGGCCTGCCTGGGGCACATATGCACATTCATGCAGAGCCTCCGGGGCCCCTTGCAATCAGAACGCACTGACACAGTATATTTTACAGGAAAAACTGAAGTGTAGGAAAAGAGCTTGGTTGGCCGTTTTCTCCTGCACGTCCCGAACTTACCAGACAGAAGCCGGAGCCATCCAAACACTCCTGGGAATGGCCATTACAGTCACAGGGAGAACACTCTCCCGACCACGTGCGAAAGAATCCAGCACCGCATCTCTGAAACAGACAGCGGCATGCGTTTTCAGTATTGGAAAGAGACATACATCCTGGTCAGCATTTTATGAGGAAAGCAATAATAAGAGGCGATTATTAAATGATTTTTTTTAGCAAAACATGAACGTGTGCTATTTGTACAGCCATTCAGCAACAGAGGTGGATACACAGCCTCCTTTGTTGTGCACTTTTCTTTCTTCTTTGATGCTCTACAAGAGGAACACTCAACAAGGTTCTAGCAGTGTAAGAAAGGAGGAGGAGATCTTAGATAGGAGGGAGAGAGAGACAGACTTACAGACAGAGACAGAGAAACAGAGATGGGGGGAGAAGGACAGACAGAGAAAGACAGATGATGGAGAGAGAGGGGGAGAGAATTTTCTATTTTTTTCCAATCTAAAGAACACAAAGTCAAATGAGACCACGACCGGGTTTTTGTTAGGTGAGAAACTGTGTGATGCTCCCTATAATAAGGTCCTGTAGTTCTGAATGACTGACTCCGACCTAATAGCTTAGAGCTGTGCCTTTCATAACTTGTCTCATTAATGTGAGCTTTTAAAGAAGTCCGTGTCCGGGGCTAGAGGGATTGCTCGGAGGGTGAAAATGCTTTCCATAAAAGCCGGTGACCTGAGTTGGGTCCCTAGATCTCAACCCAGGTAAAGGAGGAAGAAAAAGACTGGCTCCACAAAGTTGTCCTCTGACGGCCAGGTATGTGCCACATCAGGTGTGCCCTTCCCCACTACAAACACACTTATGCAATTAAAAGACGAAACACTCAGAACAAACAAACAAACATCCCTCTATGTTTCCGGACTGCAATGCTGCAGGAAGTTAACGAGGTCTTACACGTCCAGGCCTGTGTGGTCCTGATCACATACTTCCCTGATTTTCATAATTTGTGGGAATATATTATTTTTCTTCATTTTGGGCAAGGAACCTCAGGGAAGCTAAATGACTCGTGGGATTGGGCACCCGTGGACCTGCACGATAATGAAGTCACCCTCACCTTGCTGCCCTCCAATGTCACCAGAGCCTCCTGTGGGGAAACGTTATGAGGTTGCTCTCTTTCTATGCGGCTAAGTTTTAGTTTGTGATTTTTCTGGGATGTCTCAGTGGTGTTGGGAAAAAAAATGGCATCACAGACCTGGAAGTAGACTTCCAGACAGATAAGAATCTTGATTGTTTCCATAGACTTACAGAGAACATTTCACGTCACGCCCCCCATTGACCCATTGTAGTTTGAACTGTGCTGGCTACCAGGACAGTTTTTGTTGTATCTGGCTTGAGTCCCTCTGAGTGTCTTGTGAACCCATTTCTTCTCCTTTCTTTTCTCTGCAAAGAAACACGGTGTTTTACAGCATAAAAGCTTCAATCTCTACCCTAACGCTACAGAGAAGCAAGTATTTTATAGTATAAAAACATCAGTCTGCATCCAAAAACTAAAATATAACGTGTTCACTCGAAAAAAGTACAAAAGATAATGATGATGTAAAGTCAAAGAAATTTTGCTGAAACGAGAAAATGACAGGCTGAGAGGGACCACGGAATTTATCAGGAGGGTTTGTAGTAGATGGGAGGCCTTTTCCTCAGTTTCTTCAAAAGGAAAGGGAAGAAAAAAGAAAGATACTAAAACTGCCACTGGAAAGACTTAATGTAGAACATTTGATTTCACATGTTATTTCTTTGCCTCTTTTGATTTTCTTTGTTTTTATCTCAAGACATACATGTTTTGGCTATGATTCAGCATCAAGGCAGGTCAATTTAACTGCAGCATTCATAATTCATCTCGACTGCTATTGATAGACATCAGGCTATAGATTCAGCTCTACATACACAGTAGAGACACATGACAGTAAGATCCCTATGTCTGCGGTGCCTTAGAGTTCTCTCAGCTTTGTTTAAGATGAGCCCTGCTTATGACTAATAAAAATGGATTTGATGGCCCATAAATGTGCTGTGTTTTGCAATTTTCAGGGTTTTAGTTATACTAAGAGTGGCTGACAGTAATGAACATCTGAATAAAAAATTAGCCTGGTAGTTTCCAAACAGTGGCTCCTGGGTCTGCAGCTGGGCATATTACAGTCATTTGGGGAGTTCCAGCTTCAGCTCTTCTGACGTCAAAGCCAAAGGATTCATGTTTTATTAATAAGCACACTAGCATTTTAAAATAATTTCAGATCCACAGAAAAATAACAGAGTTGCATTAAAAAAAACTTCCTCAATGATTCCAACTTTAGGCTGAGCGGTGGTGGTGCACGCTTTTAATCCCAGCACTCGGGAGGCAGAGGCAGGCGGATCTCTGTGAGTTCAAAGTCAGTCTGGTCTACAGAGTGAGTTCCAGGACAGCTAGGCCTGTTACACAAAGAAACCCTGTCTCAAAAACCAAACCACAGCAAACCAAACAAACAAAAAATTTTAACTCTGGACTTGGTGGGAAGATCTTGAATGGTGCCTTGTTTGCATTAATTTCTCAGTCAACATGTGGTGTTTGAACGGTTTCGAGCCCTATAGCACAGCTGGGGCTTTCGGAAATTCAGTGGCATACCTTCCTAACCCATCCTTCACCCTAGAGCTGACTTGGTCCTTCCCAATAGTCCGGCAGCCACTGTCCAGACAGGATCTTGTGCTGGTCCCGTTGTGCCAAAGTTAGGGGGAAAGTTGAGTCTGAGAGTTTATCTACTCCCCAGGCTGAGGTGTGATCTGAGGCAGAGGATGGTTCGTTTTTAAGATTACATCATGAGAGATAGGAAGATGGGAGGCAGAGATAGGGCTCTACTGAGCAGGTGTCTGGCCTCTTGCTGACAGGGAAAGGGAAACCTAGTGAATTCCTTTCCTATTGGCTGTGTCCATCTAAAAGGATTATGTCTTACAATTCCTGTATCCAGACAGGAGACATCTTTTAAAAAAACCAAATAAGTGCAACAGACAGGGCATGCAGAGGTTCTGATGCCATCATTTGGGCATATGACAGGACTTCTCACACCTTCTGCTACAGAGTTTCTGAGATTCCCTCCAGTGGAGATGAGTGTTCTGAGAGAAGTTAAATGATCCCAAAGGAAGTCAAAATTAAGACTATTTCTTTACCTGGAAACATTCCACCATGGTTTTTAAGAAGTCCAAGATTTCTTTATTAAGTGTCTGCTTGAAAACTCATAGGAACTAGCAAAGCAGACACTTTAACATTAAAACACAAACGTTTTTTCACAGACAAAAGCAGATCTGTGTATCTCAGTATTGTTCCCAAGTAATAGCTGTCATCCACTCTGCCATGGAAAGGCCTGTGGGGGAGATAATGGTCTTCCTTTTAAATCAAACTAATGGGTGTCTGTTTTCTTTCTAGAAAATGGTGTTTTGTATGCTTTTACTTTCTTAAAGATTAAAAAAGAGCTAAGTATTGAATGTCTTGCCTGTGTGTATGTATGTGCACCACATGTGTGCCTGGTGCCCTCAGAGGTCAGAAAAGGGTGTCAGATCCCCTGGAACTGGAGTTACAAATAGTTGTGAGGCACCATGTGGGTGCTAGGTAGCGAGCTGGGGTCTTCTGCAAGATCAACATGTGCTTGTAAGTCCTGAGCCATCCCCTGTGCATGCGTTTAGATGCCACATTCAACTCCTTTCCCCATTTTCTTACAGAAAAAGCAATGATAACAATACATGGGTGAGACAACTTTAAGATAATTCAGAGGGTCTGGGTAGTCAGTTGAGAGGATGCTTGCTCAGCGTCCATGAGACCTTGGATTAAATCCCTAGCACTCAATAAACCGGGCATGGTGGTGCTCACCTGCTATCCCACTATGGAGGTGGAAGCAGGAGGAGCAGAAGTTTCGGGTCATTCTTGAGTGCACTGTGAGTTTGATATCAGCCTGAACTATGAGAGACATGTGAAGAAGGAGGAGGAGGAGGAAGAGGAGGAAGGAGGAGGAGGAGGAGGAGGAGAAAGGAAGAAGGAAGAAGGAAGAAGAGAAAGATGGACCAGTGGCCCGTGAAACATTAGTAATAGGCTTACAGCACGGAGGATGCTTGTTCAGTGTGGTGCTCACAGCGTCACTCTGCTTTGTAAGAGGTTCAGGTCAACACAAATCTTTCCTCACTGTTACATGGTGACCCCAACAACTAATTAATGTTTAGCTAATTGAACACGAACATAGGTCGTGTACAGTTTTCTCATTCAGTCCACAGTCAACCTGGGAAGTAAGCTGTTATCTTTATAATGCAGATAGGGACGTTGTGGTCTTCTTTGTAAGTCAGCTAAATGAAGAAATGCAGATAAGAAATGCCAGGCTTGGATTTATAATCTTCCGTGTTTTTTTTTTCATTAAATTTGAACTTCTATTGCACCATTAACATACTGAAGCAAGCCTTCCTTTGTGGATAATCTTGTTTGCAAATTTTTATTATTACGAGCATTACAAAGTGGGCTGAACTGAATAAAAAATGTAAAATTTCTCCTTTACATCCCAAAAGAATATTCTTTTTTTTTCTTTTTTTCTTTTTTTTTTTTTTGGTTTTTCGAGACAGGGTTTCTCTGTGGCTTTGGAGCCTATCCTGGAACTAGCTCTGTAGACCAGGCTGGTCTCAAACTCACAGAGATCCGCCTGCCTCTGCCTCCCGAGTGCTGGGATTAAAGGCGTGCGCCACCATCGCCCGGCTAAGAATATTCTTTTTAAAAATCTAATCTTTAAAACTTTATGTTATTAATGTGTGAAAATGATTGAGTGGTAAATTTCCCTTTCATACGGTTTGTCCAGTCACATTGTCATTCTGATCAGTTGCTCTCCACTGAATCACCTGTGGACTTTTTTTTTTCTGGTGCGTGTTATTGTTGTTTTGAGACAATGCAGCCCTGGCTGTCCTAGAACTCACTCTGCAGACCAGGCTGGTCTTGAAAGCAGAGCCATCCACCTACCTCTGCCTCCCAAGTGCTGGGATTAAAGGTGTGTGTCACCATACTCTACCCTTTGGTATTTCTTGATTATTAAGTGGCCCCATTATTATAGCTTCCTCCAGCTCTATTAAGATTGGATTAAGCAGTGCCATTCGCTCCTGCCTGTGAAGATAGTGAGAAATGATTTTCATTTGCTCACTCTATCGTTGGTGTGAAGCCTGGCTTAGAGTGAAAGTCAATCAATGTGGTTTAGTTAAAAGCTTTTTAGTGCTATGAAGAGACACCCTGAGCATGGCAACTCTTACAAAGGGTGGGTAGCTTACATTTTCAGAGGTTCAGTCTATTATCATCATGAGGACGGGGAACACCACAGCAGGTAGGCAGATGAGGTACTGGAGGAGTAGCTGAGTGTTCTACATCTTATAGATAATAGGAAGTCAATTGAGACGCTGGGCAGTATACTGCACACAGGAAACCTGAAAACCTACTCCCATAGTGATATACTCCAACAAAGCCACACCTCCTGCTCCCTGTGAGATTATGTGGGCCAGTTACATTCAAACTACCAAATGATGTATGTAAATTACTTATCTAATTTTCCATTTATAGAAATTAGAGTAGGGCCATAGTGGTACATGCCTTTAATCTCAGCACTTGGGAGGCAGAGACAGACAGAGCTCTGTGAGTTTGAGGCACACATCGATGGCACTTATACTAAAAGGAACGGGTGGTGATAATGTATGTTTGCAAGTATAGATGTCATTATTCTCAGAAGTCATCATCAGCTCATGATATAAATTATTTAATAATGGAATTAGAATGAATTAAGATTAAGTTTTTACAAACAATGCCATTTGTACAACTGTCTTGTTATTTTTGCTCTCATTTGAATAAGTCTCTGGGGACATCTAGACTCATTCTGACAATAATGCCATCATTCAGAACACTTTGGGTTTCTTTTAAAATTATAATCATGGGGGCTAGAGCATTGCCTGGGTGATCATGAGCCCTTGTTGCTGTTGCAGAGGACCCAGGTTTGATTCCCAGCAGCCACATGGTGGTTTACAGCAGTCCATAACTCTGTTTCCAGGAATCCAGTGCCCTCTTCTGACCTCTAAGGTCACATGGCGTACACATGGTGCAATCCATACATGCAGGCAAAACACTCGTATACATAAAATAAAATAAATGTAAAAATTTTTTAAACTAATTTTCTTTTGAAGAATAGTTCAGTCTCTATTCTTTGACCGTGGCAAACTTGTATTTGGAATTATTACATAAATCAAGGTCCCAGCTAAATAATAAGATTTTGTTAGACACCTTCACAGAAACCCTTCTGTGCTTCCCAGGTGAGCACATTAATTGACCACAAACATCACTTCTGCATAGACTGAAATATCTGGGATCTTCAGAATTTCTGTTGAACAGTCTGGTGAGTAAATAATTTACATGCTCTAATGCATCCTCTTGGGATCTAAGGTCCCTAATTGCTCATCGAAACAAACTAAGTGGCAAATTGATGGGATTTGGGAAGAACCTGAGGGGACCAGCTGAGGATAAGAGACACATCTTGAGGTCTCTAAATAGATGAACCTATGACCTGTAGGGACATGGATAGGAATCTCCAGCTGCAGCATATGACAGTGAATTAACTATAACAAACTCTCATGATGAAGTGCGTGGTCTCTATCCCCAGTGCTGTGCTCCCAGGACCTAACCAATAATTGCCACTACCAATTGCAAATAACACTTGCGTTTGCCTGTAACCAAGGATCTACAAACATTTTATAAATATCAGCATGACTTCATCTTCCTTCCTGAATTAGACTTGGAATTCTGATGCACCATTTTTTTTTTGCTTTAATTTAAGAGACTCGAAGTGGAAGTCCGAATTTACTCATGAATATCCAGAGTTGTTGCTTCTTCCCACATTGGTATTTCTCAAATATAAGAATAACCATTAAGTTATCTTTTTGCTTTAGGTCTTTGTGTGTATATAACAAATCTATTTTCTTCTTGTTTCTAGGCAACAATGTTTTGGGCCTAATTTCAGTGTTAACAGGTTCCATTTTTTGTTTAAATGATAAAATCATTTTAAGAAAGATATTGTCAGCAGCTGCACAAAATAAATGAAACAAGCAAACATAAAGCCAACTGAACAATAACTAAGTATTCTTCTCACTTAGGGGGTTGAACTCTAACTCAGAGTCTCTGTGGTCCTTCACAATCCTGGTTTACATCTGTGGACAGACTTAAGAATCAGATAGTTCAGCCGGGCGATGGTGGCGCACGCCTTTAATCCCAACACTCGGGAGGCAGAGGCAGGCGGATCTCTGTGAGTTCGAGACCAGCCTGGTCTACAGAGCTAGTTCCAGGACAGGCTCCAAAGCCACAGAGAAACCCTGTCTCAGAAAAAAAAAAAAAAAGATTCAGATAGTTCGGTTCACATCAATTTAGATTTTGCTGCAGAGGACTGATCCTAAGAACAAACTTAAAAACAAAGACGAAATGCATTGGATTCTTTGTTGTTGTTTTTAAAAACAAAACCACAGTAATATCTGCAATGGGAAACAGCCCAGAATTAAGCTACTGACAACTTTTGGTTCTGTTTTTTTTTTTCCCCAGATGGGGCTTAATGTGTCTGTGTTTTTCACATGTGAAACCCTTGGCAAGGTACTAGACCGAGTTAACTGAGTTAGTTAGCTTCCTTATGCAATGTGCTTCTGGGAGAAGTTGGAGGATTGACTAATTTTACTTGAATCTGGAGCAAATTACCACATACTCTCCCTTGGGTATTTCTAAGCACTTGTTTGCGTAATTGAAATTCCCTGCATTTTAATAGGTGAAGTTAATTTTTTGATTTTTGACAATGATTTCGCCATAGCTTGATTAGGAGAGTGGTTTCAACATTCCTCAGAGTTATGTTTTTGGCTCAGAGGCCTTTCTCCTGACCGCCACAGCGAAGCAGATAAAAGCTGCACGTGAATAATGGTGCTGCTTTCTTCTAAGTTGATTTTAGAGTTTCGTGCTTGATGTGTAGGGCTCACGACCACCATGCCTTGTCCACTTTGCAAAGCATTCTAGCTTTCTTAATCACTAATAAGATGGGGACAGTGATTCAGATGCCCAGGAATTCAGAGGAATAGTGTTCTGGCTGATCATAAGCCATACCTTTTGATTAGCTCAGAGTAGATACACAGTTAGCGAGCCTTTTGTGCTATATCTGCATATCCATTGCTCAACATTCTTCATTTGCTGTTGGGTATTCTCACTGGTGGAAGCCACTGACCCACCCAGATCTCAAGAAACTGTCCCCATACCCTGTGCATCAGTCATCTGTTAGGACCACAGATCCCAGGAGACTTGGGCTCTGTTGAAATAGTCCTCTTTATTTCTAAAGTTGGAGGGATCAAACAAGAAGCCCAAGGCCCTACAGCTAGACAACTGTTCCATCTGGTGATTTGGGATGGTTGTGCTTTTAATATTGATGAGAAATTCCTAAACTTTTCTCCTTGGGCCATTAGAATACCTTATAGGCTGCTCGTCTATAGTATTGATTGTCATTTATATAAGGTAATGTGGCTCCATGGTTCCTCCTTCCCTTTTTTGAAATAAGATGTTCTGCTACCATCTGGGCCCCTGCTCTGGGCTCTGCTTATATTGCCTTGTGTAACTGGCTTGTTCTTTTCACTCCTCTCCTTCGGGTCTTGATTACACAATCTAGACTCTGCCAATTTTTTTTTTATCTGAAGACTGACTCAGTCTTATTTAACTTACCAGGGGCAACTGCTGTGGACACATTTCCAAGAAAGGAAGAGATTCAGCCTTCGGGGCCAGCTATAAGATCCCATAGAGAGAATGACCTCAAGTGCAGCCTTTTGGGGGATTGTGATGACACCTTAGCAATTTAGGAGGAACCACGCTGCCTGGTGACAACCACTGGCACCATCTGCACCCGGGACTTTGTAAAGAATAGCAATAGCTCATATTTATGGACAGATACCAGCACTGTGCTAAATGCTTTTCATGGATCATTCTGTTTAATCACTACCTTTTAATGGTCTGCCGTCTTGTCCATGTCTGCCTACATCACCTTTTCTTTCTTTCTTTTTTAAGTTTGTAGGTGGAATTGTTATGGGTGACTAGGGCTTTTCTTCAATGGTCTCAGCCAAGCTACTTGGCACTGGTTTGGTGTGGAGCAGCAACCATTGCTTCTGGTGCCACCACTTCTGTGTTCTGTCTGGGGCCCCTTTGTACTTCAGTGTTTCTCACCCAGGCTCACTAGGAAGAGAGGCTCACGTGCAGAGAGTGACTAGGAAAGCCCTCTCCCTGTGTGTCCTTCTTCCCAGTTCACAAACCACTGGAGAAACGCTGCTGTGGGCTTAGAGAAAGGAGAAATGTGCCCCAAACTTCGTTCTTCTCATTAGCTAATCTTGCTTCATTCAGTAGAACATAGAGGCCACTGGCTGGGAAATCTCACTTTTTTTTAATGCTCTATTCTTGACTTATCTTTATGCCTTCTACTATTCCAGATTCCCCCCCTCCATTTACTAGAAGGATGAACCTTTGCTCTGGAATCCACACATCTGTGTCTCTTTGACTCTGACCAGTTTATCTTCCTCTCCTCCTCCCTCCCTTCTTTCCTTCCTTCTCCCTCCTACACTATATTAGCCAACTTTCCGTTACTATAACAAAATATCCAAGTAACTTAAAGTGACTTTTAAAGATGAAGGGGGCTTTAGAGGGTTCAGTTCAGGGTTGCTTGGCCTCATGGTCTTGTCTTTGTGGCATCACGGGACATTACAGCAGAAGCATAAGGCAGAAGATGGTCTGTTTACTTCATAGCAATCAGAAAGGAGAGGAGAAGATAAGAGAGAAGAGGAGAGGGCACCTGGGGTTCAAATACAGGCTTCGATGATGATATTCTCCAGTGTCCTAAGTTCCACATTTTATAGATTCTACCCCCTCCTAATAGTGCCACAGGCTGGGGCGACTTTAGACATAGCCATTGGGTAGGCACTCTAGATTCAGATAACATCCCCACCCATCTCTGAACAATCCTTGTCCTGAGAGCAGACCAAGTCTGCCCAGAGGTTAGGTCCTGAGTTAGGTAGGGAAGCCTCAACCGCCTCTCTAGGCTAAGCTTGCAAACACACCTTCCCTCGGCTCTGCTTCTTCTTCATCCCTCCATTCTTGCCCAAACAGTCTTCTCACCTGCATTCACACACTGGCTTGGCTTCCATCACAACAATCCATGCTTCTACCTAACATATGGCTTCCACTGCCAACAAGGGGCTAACAGTGAAGTCCAGGAATGTCCCAGGTTTGCCTTCCCCAAGTCCTGTTCTCATTTACATGCTTAATGTTGTTTAACTGTCTCCTTGAGGTTCTGTCTTCTCTTGGAGAAACTCTCTAGACTTTTATTTCTTCTATCTTTTTCTCCATTTTAGTTTTAGTCTCACCCTCTGCTGTCCTTACTTCATTGGCATTTCCCAGGGCTCACATCTCCCCCTTTTCTATCAACGTAGCTTTGCCAGATGACGCCATGTTCTCCCACAAGCACATCAGTCTCCTGATGAGATGTGGGATTCCCCTCTGTATGTTGTGAATACCATTGGTTAATAAGGAAACTGTCTCGGCCTGTGATAGGGTAGAATAGAGCTAGGAGGGGGAAACTGAACTGAATGCTGGGAGAAAGAAGGCGGTATCAAGGGACGCCATGGAGCCGCCAGAAGAGAAAGATACAAACTGAGAGTTAGAACCTTGCCAGCAGGCCATGACTCTTATGATAAAATATAAAACAATGGAAGTGGGTTAACCAAAGATATAAGAGCTAGCTAGCAATACGCTTAAGTGATTGTCCAAGCAGTGACTTAAATAATATAGTTTCTGTGTGATTATTTCGGGAGTCTGGGCATCCAGGAAATGAACAGGCGGCCTCCTACAACACTGTGACTAGTGAATCTCTACATATCTCCATATCTCCAATCTGACTCTTTTATGTCATTTCTTGCTTCTAAGTTCATGTCATTCATACTTATCCATAGATGTGTAGAATTTCATGTGTCTCATGCCAACAATACTGTAAACTTTCCCAAACGTATTTTCTTCCTCTTCATATTATATTACATGTTAATGATAAAGATGAAAGAACATAAAAAGAAAAAAGTGATGATTAACATTGCTAAATTACACAAATAGTCCTTTTACAAATGTAGTTTTTAGCCGGGCAGTGGTAGTGCACGCCTTTAATCCCAGCGCTGGAGAGGCAGAGGCAGGAGGATCTCTGTGTGTTTGAGGCCAGCCTGGTCTACAAAGTGAGTTTCAGGACAGCCAGTTACATTACACAGAGAAACCCAGTCTTGAAAAAAAAAAAACCAAACAAAAATGTAATTTTAAGAAACACTTCCAAAAGAATGAATCCCTCACGTATGAGGAAAAAAAAATTGCACACAGAATGGGAAAGAACACACACTGCATGCTGCCTCTCTTTGCAATCACTGTGACATCAGTGTCTATTTCAAATCTGTGTTCTGATTGCAGGCACACATAGGTGCGAGAACAACCAAGAAGTGAACTCACAGGATCTAGAACTGTCAGGAACTTGCTCTCTAACCTCACAGTCCATGCATTGGAATGGACTGGAGGACTAGAAGTTCTCCAAGCTCATGTCTGTGCTGAACACACACGCACTGTTGATGGATGTGTACGTATCTGCTGTCTGTTGATACTCAAAGTAATTGCAGGAGTTGTCAGAATGGAAATCACAGAAAGTTCTCCATGGAGGAGCATGTTGTCCCTGATATTTTTAGAATAGCTGCTTTATGTTCATAGAAAAAAAAAACAACCAGAATGGATTTTAGTAAGTTTTAGTAGAATTTTAAATTCTCTACATGCAAGCATCCCTACTGCCTCGTGGGTTCGATAGTTCCCATTTCCTACCACCCTTGTAAGCTGTTATCCCACAGAATTAACGTGTACCTCTAAAATACTACAAAGATTGCTTTTCCTCCTTTCCAATGTCGTGGATCAGATCAGGATCGCGAGTACTTCTCCTTTCTGAGTTATTGTACTTACACTTCTCCCCCAACACCACACACACACACACACGCACACGCACACGCACACACACACACACACACACACTTTCTTCTAGTTTACTCTTTATATCAGAATTAACTTTTAAAAGCTCTTATCACACTACATCTCTGCCTCTTAATGACTACACGAACAAATAAAATTCCTAAGCTGAACAGCCAAGGCTATGTTATAGAAACCCAATGTCTCTTCAGGATAAACTATAGCTCTCTCTGTTCTAATAAAAATCTCTTCCCATAACTTCCCATATGTGACATATCACAGAAGTGAAGAGTGTCTCTTTTTCCCTCCTCCCCTTGGGAACACTTTTCCCAGTCTCTCAGACTTGTCACGCACAGGACACGTAACAGATACCTTGTTAGAGTGTGTGGAACACGATATTACAATTTTTAAAATTACACCCCAGGTACTCTGAGATTGCTGATTGGATCATGAAGATAGGAATCATGTCTTATTCGTCTTTACACCCTCCTTACCTATCTCAGTGACTGACAGATGATCAAAGGATTCTGGAGATGCCAGCTGGAAAAGACTATCTGAACTAGTCAAGAATGAGCCTCTTGAGAACAAACGTGCCAACACTTTAGAGAGTGATCTAGCAGATATCACAGCAAAGATATTTCTAGTTATGAATGCATCTTATACTACAAGGGAAAGAAACACAGTATTATCTTTATGTTACATTTATTACATGTAAGACATTCAGTACCTTGTATTGGTGTGCACACATACAAGGGAAAGTGGGGAAGCACGAAAGTGAAGTAAAGAAATCAGGCTTCTTACGGGTTAAGAATGGGAGTGAGAGTAGGGCAGGATGAATATTGGCCTCTGTACTGGCAATATTTTACTTACTAAGCTATAAAGAGAATATACACATTGCTATGAAAGTCTGAAAGGAATAAGAAAAGAAAGGAAAACGCAAGACATCCCTCGGGCTGTGCCCTGGATTTCTATGTCCAGACCTGGTGAGGCTCCTCCAGCATTATCCTAGGAAATCACTGATGTGGCCTCACAGTGATTCAGATGAGCATGTGTAATTTCCCTCGCTTCTCGGCTACTCTCTTTGTATGACCTTATCATTACACATGCCTTACAAAATGAGCTTAAGAATTCCTTACTTAATTAGCTCTTCCTTTGTTTTCCACTTCATGGCAGTGATATCCCCTCTTCTGTCCCCCACTCCCAGACATCCTTTTACAGGGAAAGCACTCATCAAAATCTAAGTTCTGCTGGTTGCATATTTAATTTAATTTTACTAGTTTTTCAGTTTAGTGGTAAACTTATTTGCCTGAGGTTACCAGTGAAACTTAGGGGACTTGCAGCACCTACTTATTTTGACTGAACTTTTCTTTTTTTAAAAAAATATTTATTTTTATTTTATGTGTGTGAGTATTTGCCTGCTTGTATGTATATGCTCCATGTATGCCCAGTACCCACAAAGGTCAGAAGATTGTATTGTATCATTTGGGACTGGAGTTACAGATGGCTGTGAGCCACTGCATAGGTGCTGGGAACTGAGCCTGGGTTCTCTGCAAGAGCAGCTCTTAACCACTGAGATGTCTCTCCAACTCCTGGTTGCACTTCTCTTAACACATAGTTAAATTCCCGGAATCATGCACAATATCTTCACTTTCCAATTGGCAGATAACTCAAGTTCTGCCAACACTCAAGTAATAAAGGCTCATTCGCCAGTTTTCTTTCCTGAGGAGAATATTGGGGCCCAATCTCACAGTCCAAGAGAGCCAGCAATGGAACTCCAGCCAGCTCTGCCCTGCGATGGACAGAATGAGCTAGACTCACAAGCTCTCCCCAACTGGCTGGGAGCTAGAGGAAAATCTGAAAAAGATTGCAATAATTTAAGATAAACAAAGTTGGGTTGTAGAATTTGAGATAAAGTCCTCTTAGTCTTCTAAATTGAAATTGATTTATCCTCTTTTTTACATTATTCCCATTATGTGAAGGAAAAAGAGAATTTAAACAGTTGGGGTTGTGTATGTAGTTCAGTTGGTAGAATGCTTGCCCTGCAGAAACACAACTCCAGGTTCAATCTCCATAGTTGTTAGGATGCACACCTGCAATCCCAGCACTTTTGGGAGGAGGTAGAAGCTAGAAAAACAGGTTAAGGTCATCATGGGCCACATAGGGAGTTTGAGGCACATGTGTCAGTCTGGGACACATGAAATCCTGTCTCAAAATGATGAAATAATTATCTGACTAAAATGGGTGAATGTAGATATGGCTTCTCTAAAGGAGAAGAAATGAACAAAGCATTTGAGCAGAGTGGTGTCATGGATGCGGTCTACCCACCGTTTGGGGATGGAGAGAGAAAGACCCAATGTCCCCTTTCTTCACTGGTGGAATGCTGTTTCATGGGCAAAAGCTGTAGCTTCCAAAGCAGCTTTCTTTCACAGTGCGTGTTTAGCTCTTGGCGCTAAGGGTGGGAGATCTCAGCAGATTCCAGTGGTTCCAACCTTTCTGTTGTCCTTCCATCTCTTGCCCCCTAACTTCCCACACTTCTCCTTTCTGTTGTCTTCTTACTTAGCCTTCTTTCCTCCTCAGCCTTTCTTGGGTATAAGTTACTCCAAACACCCAACCCTAGCACACCTATTATCTTCTCCAATATCTTGAATTCCGCTCTACATTTAATAAAAATTAAATTATCTCCTGGGTGATTATTATTCTTTGTCAGAGTAGAAAGTTCTTTTTAAGAGTAAGCATTAGAAACATCAACTTTATTGACAACAGAAGTTTTAGTGATTTAATTGGGGGTCACTGGTAGGAAACAGTGTGGATAAAAAGGTTTCCTCCAAGATATATTTCTGGGATAACTAATAAAGGACTGAAAATATTTTTAAAAATTTAATTTTGTCCACTTAAGTGTTGGAATGGCTCTAGCAGAAGATGGCTTGCACTTTATGTAATCTTTTTCATAGCTTACAGAAATCTGAGAAAAGCAGCACTTCTCCGTGTAGTTGGTAGAATCAGAATGGATAAGCATTTGTGTTTAAAACAAGAACCTGTTTCAACTAATTGGTTTTGATAGATTTTGACATAACCACTGCAAACTAGATATTAAAGGGAATAAACTGAGGAAACATCATAGATGATGAATTTTTTTTCAAATATTTTGTCCTTTTGTTTTGTTTTTCTGGTACCTCTACAGGTCCTCTGTCCCTTCAGGAATACACATGATTAGGTGCTACTTCTTCAGAATGGCAGGATATGTTGAGAAACCTTCCCTTGATAGCTTAACAAATGTCTACTTGTATTGCAATCTCAAGTTCCCCTGTGTCTACCATTTCTCGAGCAGGTATTTAGTACATTCTCACTTAATGGAGAAATGAATTTCTCCCATAAACACGCTTGCATTCAGGATACCACTGGCTTTGAGACCTCAGGGAAAGTGATGTACTGTCCTGTGAACTATTTCCTATAGTGACCACAATTTCTCTGCAGTTATGTGCTTCGTAAGACAACCCGGAACAGTGGACTTCTCTAGATCACCTGGACGTCAGAGTTTCAGCTCTACCTCTGGGAAAACTGCCCAGATACTTTTATTTTCAGCTCCTGCTCCCTTTCTGAAGAACAGCCAGGATTGCCACGCTATCTTCTAGAGTGGTTGTGAGGATCAACTAACTTTGTGTAGTTAGGCGCAATATAAGGGCAGCGGGTCGATAGCTACCCGAGTGTCTTCTCTCCTTTTTGTGCTTGTCTGGAAAGGCCGTCTGTTGTGACTGCGGCTTCTTAGTGAGCTACAGCTCTCCTTGTCTATGGCTACACGGCTCAGCTGTGGCATTTGGAGGTACAGTTCACCGCTCTCCTCCCTCAGAGCACACACTTCCTCTAGAGCAGAAGCAGGAGTTGATTTGTCACTGAAGTCTCAGCCGCCTCACAGAACAGGTGCTTACGTGAATGTGGCTGTCTTGACTATGTCTGCCATTGCAGAGTCACTGAATGCCAGAGTTAGCAAGAGCCACAGGGAAATAAGGCCCTTACCAAAGGCTATTTGCATAGAACCAGGCAAGATCATCTTTAATGCTTGTTGCACTAGGCTATACTACCAGATGATGATGAAGGAAAAGAAAATTATGATGCCAGGAGTGGTGGCACACTTAATACCTGTGCTTGGGAAGTAGAGGCAGACAGATCTCTATAAGTTTGTCGTTAGCCTGGTCTATGTTAGAGAGTTCCAGGACAGCCAGGGATGTGTGTGTGTGTGTGTGTTTGTGTGTGTATGTGTGTGTGTGTGTGTGTGTAGTGAAACCCTTGAGAGAGAGAGGGAGAGAAAGAGAGGGTGTGGGAGGAGGGAGGAATGAATGATGGTAAAAACTGAAGGTTCAGCTGAAGCTTGGTCCTTTTCTGGACAGTGAACCATCCCATGATGTACATCTCTCACTCTCCAGGAAATACCCGGGAGGAAAGTTAGCTTTACTCATGTCTATCAGACTTACACAGAATCCCACTGAAATGGGGCTGGAGAGATGGCTCAGTGGTTAAGAGCATTGCCTGCTCTTCCAAAGGTCCTGAGTTCAATTCCCAGCAACCACATGGTGGCTCACAACCATCTGTAAAGAGGTCTGGTGCCCTCTTCTGGCCTTTAGGCATACACACAGAATATTGTATAAATAATAAAAAAAAATAAATAAAATGGTCTTAAAAAAAAAGAAATGTCAGTAGCATAAATTCCTTATTTTAAAGTAGAGGGTCACCACACACACACACACACACACACACACACACACACACACACACACAC
>JABTXL010001153.1:4926365-5045121 GCA_025134845.1 Neodon shergylaensis
ACACACACACACACACACACACACACACACACACACACACACACACAATTAAGATGGGGTCCCACTCTGTAGTCCTTGATGGTTTGAAACTCACTATGTAGACCTGACTGTCCTTGAACCTGTAGATATCTTCCTGTCTCTGCCTCCTAAACCATACATCTGTATACCACTCTCTAGGCATCTTTGAGGGGGATGAGAGTGGTGGGTAGAGCAAACACTATTAACAGATTCACATTCTGACTCCAGATAGGAAACACTGCCCGTCAGCACTCTGTACTTATTTGGTGTAGCTTGCAGCAACTATTCTTAACTATAATTATTTATAACGGGTGTTTTGGTTGTAAACTGTTTTTGTATGAGCAGCTAGAGAGTGACTGTTCAGTAAACAATGCTGACTCCTCATCAGAGAGCACATCTCCTGTGGGAAGCTGATTGCACGGCACCCAGCTGTGTATCCGACACCTCCTTGTTCCATCTGAGAGATCTGACAATCGGCCCTGGGAAAGGATGCCCTTTGTGTAATAGACACCAGAGTGTGTGTGCAGGTGTTTCCTCTCATGCACCAGAAGCAGATGTCTGCTCTGGCAGAATATATGGCAGCTTGACACATATCTGGATGCATCCACAGGAAAATATATGTTCCATAAATTATACTAATAAAATATGCTATTTGAAAATTTGAGTGAGCCATGAAATGCAGGCCTTTGTCCTTCAGCACCAAGAAAGGGTCCGTCTCACAGAGAGCTTGTGATTGGTTTTAAATGGAAGATTGCAAGCTGAACGCCTATTCTGCCTTTGGTGTATTTTTATGAGACGTGTAACCATATAACACACGTAACCACGAGATCCTATCTCACTTTCTCATTTGTAAAATGCTAGCGGTAGATTTGTTTAATGACTGTTTTACGGGTCTGCGTCAGACACCACCGATGTCTCAGAAGGTTGGAATGGGTTTTCAGATCAGGATCCAATGACTGCAGAGTGGTGACAGACCGTTTTCAAACAGTTCTTAAGGAAACAAACATACCAAGCACTAGCCACTCCAAGAAAGGGAGAGAAGGGCATTTCCACCCCAAACCAAACATTACCTCTTTAACTTGGGGGTGCTAATGAAAAGCAAAACAAGAACGCTCTGAACATATGCTAAACGTTTACTCATTAAACTTTAACTACACTCTGAATTGTTCACAAACCATTTCTATTACTTTTGGGATATGAATAGTATTAAAAATTAGAACAAGCTGGGTGGTGGTGGTGCACACATTTTATTGCAGCCCTTGGGAGGCAGAGACAGCAGGATCTCTGTGAGCTTCAGGCCAAGCTGATCTACAGGCTGAGTTCAAGGATAGCCAGGGCTACACAGAGAAACCCTGTCTCAAACAAACAAACAAACAAACACCACAAAAATAAAAAACAAACAAAACCTATTAGTACAGTGCCTCCATCTTTTCATACTTTCTATGGTTTTTTTTCTTTCTGCTTTCTCTGGAGATTTAATTTTGAGATTTTTGTAAGGTGACGTTTAGTGAAAACTTTTCTTTCTTTCAAGCCCGCAGGTGTAAGAGGCACAGTCTGTCATGTTGTCTAGGAACAGCTGTGGGGCTGGTCTCAGAACCATTTTATAAACTGTCAACTGTAGCTTTGAAATTTCGCCCCCAGGTAACTGCTGTGATCGGACAGTTATTTTTTGGTAGGATGTTTATAAAGGCCAAGTTGACAAAGTGAAATAAACAGAAACTGTGGCGGGGACAGCAATGCCCAAGGTGCTGCCAATCTTGCCCTTGTACCGCCATTTCAATGACAAGAAAATAACGGGCAGTCCAGAGGGGAAGTGAATGGTGATGGCTGAGTGTGTGCTTTAAAGCAATGCTATTATCTGTTCTCTGAGGGGAAAATCATGCTGATTTTAAAACAATACTTTGGTTACAGATGTTTCCAGACCCCTTCCCTGATCCAAGGAAACAAAATACCGTTGAGTAACAAGCCCAGATTTAGAGATGGGGCTTGTTCCAATATAAACATTTCTTGGTTGGACCTTCTCCGTGAAAGTGCATAGTCAATTTTTCCATATACAGTGGGAAAGACAAAGCTTTTAGCTTAAAAGGCATTCTCCCTCCTCTGCAGTATGGGGCTCCTGGGATGGGCAGTTCAGAGAACCCACTTCATGGCTTCACGATTGGTGTTGAGCTGACTGTTAATGTCTCTGTGAGAATTAGATAGGAGCATGCACGCTCCCTGAACTGAAAAGGCGGTTCCGTTTAGGCTTCTGGTGTTTGGTATGGTCATTTATATACTTGGTGTTTCTGTTTCACGTGCCACTGTTTACTTAAGGCTTGGCTTGGGGCTTGGCACCAAGCAGACATTCAACAAATAATCGAGGAATGCATCCACAAGGGAGTTGAGCATCAGCTACACTGAAGGCTCTCGTAGAGGCCCTTTGGCGTGTCAGACGATGACTTGTGAACTGTCCCACCCTGGACACGTTCACTAGGGATGGCTAAGGTATCCCCCTCACTACAAAACAGGAGTGTGCTGAGAGCCATAAGATTCTTATTATTGAGAGGTACCGAGAAATCCCGCCACAGGGAAGAGGAGGGGATTAATTTTATCAGGGAACTGAGGGAACCAGAATAACCCTAGGGGATAGTATGTGTACTGGCTTATCTGGAAGGAGAGAACAGAAGTCAGAGGGCTGGAAATAACAAGACTTTGTTGTTTCTCATCCCTGTAAGGGAGACAGGCTTAAGGTTAAGTTTTTGGCTGTTGTTCACAGCGCAGGACCCACGTCTCGCACTTCTGGTACTCCACCCCAGTAAAGATACCGCTTGGATTTGCTCCTTTCACTTGCTGGAATTTTCTGGAAAGGTTAATGGATGCCAACGATTAAACTCGTGTGAACTCCTCAGCAATTTTCTGCTTACAATATGCTCACACGGCTTTCTTCATACGTTGTGGACAATACTGAAGATTCCCTCTAATCCCTAGAATAAGTGTCAGGAGGATCTGGAAGCTTTGTTAATTCTTTGTGGCCACTAGGATTCCACACGTCACTTTTATGTGGCCTGAGAGGAATTCTGGAGTGACAATAAATTTCAAGTTATAACTTTATAAATAGGGACAATGTCACTGAACTATGAAAAGAGACTATTTTGTATTTCCGTCCTCTTTCATTCTACCCAAACTGTGTTGAGGAGGAAATGGAGAAGATATTTGGTTTTGTGACTGAGCACTTACAACTCTGAGTTAACTCACTGAGAGCTGGTGGAGAAATGAAGAACCTGATGTCCTTGCTTCTCAGTCCTCTGCCATCCTAATCCGATCTCCAAGGAGCTCACAGAGCGGAAGTTTGGACTACAGAATTTTAATTTTTTTCTTCCCTTCATGAGATTTATAAATTTCTTTGATTGTTGAACCAAGCTCTGCTTATTTTTTACTTTGAGGGAAAACCTCATTTTTTTCTCTATGAATATGATCTTATGCTGGAAGATTAAAATAGAAAAAAAAAAGATTGTAATACAACAAAAGCTCAACTACTTTAAATAAATTTAACGATATAATGCCTCACAGTTAAAGACATAATCTTATGTTTAATGTTCCAAAATAAGTGAGTAGAAGTTCAGACAAAAAGAGCAGAAAAAGTCATTTCCCACGAAACTTTGGTATTCCATATGTCTAAGAAAACAGGCACAGAAAACAAAATGTGTTCTCTCTGCTGAAAAAGCAATGAATTTGGGGGGGATTAGAAAAAATCCCAGCCTTGTAGTTAGAACCTGGAGGTTTAAAACACCTTAGAGAGAGCCTTGAGCATTTCTCCATCCTTTCCACATTTCCATTGCTGTGATACCTGCTATACTGAGGCACATCCTCTTATCACAGACTAGGATGAACCAGGCATGGCAGTGCCTGCCATACTGAAAACGAACCAGGTAACGGGCACTAGACTGAAGCTATCCTGCCCCTCTAAAGTCTTCTTATTTGCTGAACACACAGGGGCTGCCTTAAGTTTCCGTAATCCTCCTTTTTTCTGTCTTCTATTACGTTCAAGACACCTCTGAGCATATGTTTATAAGTCAAATCTGGATCATACCATAAGGCCCAACATCTCTGCCGTGAACTGTCAGATTCCCTTTGGAGAAATGGATGTTTAGTGTCTGAGCTGTTGGAGTGTGATAAGACATAGCTTCAAAACCAGCTATGCAAAAGTTCTACAAACAAGAGAGGGCGTGGTGGAATTGCTGTGGAACAGGCTGGGAGGGTCACAGTGGGGTATACACATGAGCAGATCTCTTTGGAGCTACCATGCACTGATTTTCTTCATTAATTTCTTATCTTTCCATTATTTTGCAACATAATAGGGGAGTTCCCAAAATCATGTAGAAACCTGACTGCAGGCTGTGGAAGGGGAATCCCAGACCTGATGTGCTCCGGGCATGTGAAAACCTCTTTCTTCAGTTGCTTTGCAACAAAAGAGTTATTGTTCACCTTTGAAAGACATCTGTCTTGCTTCTTTTTAAGATGACAGATTTGTTTTTTATTTTTATGTGACCATCAGAAAGCTTTAGCCATGGAGAGTAAAGTTTAGAGGGTTGACAGCTGTGGGAAGCCATGACTAAAATGCCTAAAATGAAACAAAGGGGATGGATGATGTTATTATAAATTAAATTCAAAGTTAAGATAAATATAATGACCCGTAGTGTGTATGAGTGTGATCTATGCACGTGTGGTGTGTACACAGGTATGCACCTGTGTGTATGGGTGAGAAGCAGACATCAGCTGTCTTACTCCATTGCTCTTTATTCTATGAGTCTCTCATGGGACCTGGAACGAATTGTCAGCCATAAAGCCCAGTGATTCTCCGGTCTCAGACCACACAGTGCTAGGATTGCAGCTGTGACACCTGAAGTAACGTGTGGCTTTTGAAGGGAGTTCTAGAGATTCATTCTCAGGCTCCTTTCCTCTCCCCTTGTGTAGCAAGTGCTCCTACCCCTGGAGGCATCTCTCAGACACTCCGAACTACTAATGTCTTAGTAATTAAATTAGATCTGAGTCCTGAATAGCTACAGCAGACCTATCAAGAAGGCAGCCATGGATTTGCTTTAGTATGAGGCAGCTCATTTGATGACCCAACATAGTCATCTCCAGGTACTCCTCGTCCTTGGTCTGTGGGATACAGCAGGAGGATGAAGGATGAAGGGAGAGCTCAGTGGTAGAGCACCTGCTGGCATCTCTAAACATCTACAGCTACATCAAGCCCATGATGTAGGAGGAGAGAAGGCTGCCTCTAACGCAAGGAACTTGGCTGAGGTTCCAGTTCCAAAAAGTGTCTGGGAGACCTTGGAAATGACTCAAATTCTGGCACTAATTTCTTCCTCTTCACTGATATTGCGAGAACAATGGTTCCTCGCTGTCTGGACTTTTGTGAAACTTCTTGCTGCTTCAGTGGGGTTACCTGGTAGATATCGCCATGTTTCATGAATAGATTAGCAACAAATGGCCTGGCATGTAAGATGGTTGTTAAGATCAAAGCTTGAAATATACAGGAAAACACATCATAAACAAGGAAGCTTTGTCAATATTGACACTGTTCAACAGAGTTAGTTGTCATTGGAAACTGTTTTACTTGGAAGTTTGTGAATAACATTTTTTCAATGTCAATAACTTTTTTTTTCAATCTCTCATACAGTACATCCTGACCACAGTTTCCCCTCCTTCCACTCCTACCAGTCCCCACCTTCCCACCCCCCCTCTCCTCCAGATTCACTCCTCCTCCATTTCCCTTCAGAAAAGAGCAGGCCTCCCAGGGATATCAACTGAGCACAGCATAAGAAGTTAAAATAAGACTAGGCACAAACCCACATATCAAGGCTAGAAAAGGCAACCCAGTAGGAAAAAAAGGGTCCCACGGGCAGGTGAAAGAGTCAGAGACCCCCCCCCACTCCCACTGTTAGGAGTCCCACAAACCAATGCCAATAGCTTTGAAAAAGCTGAACTCTGCATGAGATAAAAGAAGCTTCCTCAATTCATTAGATGATTAGTAATTTCTAGGTATTCTGAATATATGTCATTAAGCAAAATTTCTAAGGACTGAAATAAACCTTGTTGACACTGAGACACGTAGGAAGCAGTTTTTAAAATGAGTAATATACTAAAGACAAAATGTTGGATGTTTATTTTCCTCAGTTTTGTTGTTCGGAGTGGAATCATTTAAAGACTGGGCTTTCGACAGTACATAGAGTGTAATATAATACTCTTGAGGAAAGAGTCAGCAAGGCTAGACCTTGTTAGCTCTTTGTGGAGTCCACAAATACCAGATTTATATTAAAATGGGGTTCACATTTTAACTTAAAATACTGACTCTTATGATAGGATAATAGTTTAAAGAGAGAAAAACTTATCAGAAATCAGGGGGATGCTAGGAAAACCAAAAGATAATGGTTAGCACGTCTGCCCGTCACCACCCCACTCTCTCTGAAATTCCTCTGTTGTTTTCCTCAGCACTCCCAGGTAATGACTGAGACAAAAGGGGAATTTCCTAGGGAAGGGCCAAAAATATCATCAGACAAGGAAGAGGAAGCGTAAAAATATCTCTCTGGAGGATACCAATTGTTAAAGACTTTAGCTCATGTGTGAAGGTGCGCAGAACATCCGAAATTCTGCATAGCCAGCCACAAGTGCTGGCTGAAGACAGGCGTGTGTCCTGCTGGGATCTGCCAGGAAGACAGATTTCAATGACATGCAGAGATCTGTCATGATTTACAATTTCAACTCCCAAGGCCCCTGTGTAGTAGTTTTCAAATATGCTAGAACAGAGAAACCCTATCAGAACAGCAACCATTCAACAATGAAGTTCTGTGAGGAACTCATGTCCATCCTTAGAGAACCAAAGGTATCCCTGTGATGATTCAACTTTAGAGTCATTGATTTAGTGGGACTAATGTTAAAAGGTCCCTGGATACACTCTACCCCATGATTAAATACATCTTTACAACGTCAGCAGTACATCAACCTTCTCCCTTATTCTTGCTCTCCAGACATGGGACATGCCATCTTGATCAAATCTTGGCGATGATCCCCATCTCTGTTTTCTCTACAATGACCACCAAACAATATAGAACCTTTTATTCTTTCCTGGGCAGTCATCAGTGCATAGCACACGTCACCCAGATTCTGGGCTGTCTGCTACTCTATACCCAGTCCATCTTTTTCCCAGACTAAAGTTTAAAGTGCACAATCTTCATTGTATTTCTCTTTCTTCTGTTACCTTCAATGACTCCCTATTTTGTGGTCTAACCAACTGGGACTATTACTCTTCTTCTTATGTCTTTTTCTCCTCTTATCTTCTTCTATCATGAGTTGTACTTCCTCAAACCTTGAAGGTCCACATGACTCATGCATTGACTTGGTCACTTCCCAGCAGAAACATTCTTTCTAAACTCTCCAAGCTCTCATAATGATATGGGATTTCCCTCTGTATGCTGTGATTACCATCAATGAATAAAGAAACTGCTTTGGATCTATAGCAGGACAGACTTATCTAGGCAGGGAAAACTAAGCTGAATGCTGGGAGAAAGAAGGGCGGAGTCAGAGAGAAGCCATGGAGCTGACTGAGACAGATGCTGGGAACTTTTACTGGGTAAGCCACAGACACGTGACAATATAAAGGTTAATATAAATGGGTTAAATTAATATGTAAGACTTAGTCAATAAGAAGCCAAGCAGTGATTTAAAAAATATGGTTTCTGTGTGATTATTTCGGGTCTAAGCTAGCCGGGTACTTGGGAAGAACAAGTGGCCTCCATACAACATTGTAACATAACTTCATTGTTTACATTATTAATGTGCTTGTCTTATCTCTCTGATTGTGTTTTATTTGTAGGATACATGACATTTAGTGGGCATTATAGTAAGGTTAAGTGCAAGTAGCCAGATTTCTTGCTGTGACCTACATAAGTTACTTTATGTTGAATGAGAGTGGCGTTTCCAAAGCTATTAAAAGTAAGTGTCCCTAAGTGCCAAAGAATACAAGATAACACAGGGATTAAATACTATTTCTTATATTTCAAAAATGGAATTAAAGTTAATTGGGCCGTTATTTATAAAAATGTACAACCAATATGAAATACTACATTCATTTTTTTTGCTAAAGTTCAAATAAAGTAATGACACTATTTTATCAGCAACTCTCTTTTACAGTTACGAATTATCTCACTAAATATTGTTTAACATTTTTCTTAGCAGATACTGTGGGTTGACTCATACCCCTCAAAGTTCAGATGTTGATACTCCAATTCAGTCTGATCCTATTAGGAGACAGGGCTTATAGGGAGATGGTAAAGCTTAAGTGAGGTCACATGGGCAGGACCTTCACGTGACACGACTGTTGTATTCCTCTAACGACACAGAAGGAAGGATTCAGGAAATGTATGAACATGGCTTTCTAGCAGCCAGAAAGAGAGTTCTTACCCTACACCCCTGACAGCTATTTGATCTTGGACTTCAGCCTCCAGAACACGGAAAAGTCTACTTCTGTTGGTTAAGTGACTCCATCTGGGGTATCCTGTTATGACAATCTTAGCATAGGAACACAGTAGGTGAAATAATGTAAGACACGAGGTTAGAGGAGAAAGAGGGGGCAAGGAGATTCCTGGGCATGAAAAGTCTGAGGCTCATCAGGTTCGAAGATGTCCCCCTCCAGGTTACAATGGACATCACTGACAACTTCTTCCTCAGCCGCTGTGCTAGTCTCTGAGGGACAGCCTGGGTCTGTGCCAGGTTGAACCATGAGTACCGCTGGTGACACCTTTCCACACTAAGCTCTCATTCCTTGCTCACCTCTCTCAGACAACTTGTTTTCTTTTCTCCAGTACTTGGTGGTTTCTAGGAAGGGAGCTAGGCTGTTTCTCTTCAGGAGTGGAATCCTTCTGCTGTGAACTGCCTTTCTCTTTCCACAGTCATTTGCAGGAGAATACCCATGACCATGTTTCCAGGAGGTGACAACACCCTCTCGGTCCCCTGGCTTCCGCAAAGCAGCATTTAGCATTGTTTTTCTATTTTATTGTTACTTTTTAGGAGCAAGGCTCTAGTACCTGACCTGTGAGCTTCACTCAGCTATGATTTGATTTAATATTTTGGTCTCTTCCTCCTCTTTATATAAAAAAGTTTCCCCTTTCTATATTCATAGGTTTCCCCTCTCCCAGCTCATCCAAAGTTTAGCCAATGAACTAAACACTGAAACACTGAAAATTTAGACTTCGGTGTTTCCTGTATTTCAATGTACTAAGGAGGATGTTGGGTAGGTGGAAGGAGGATTCCGGTTCTGAGGTTTCGCATCACTAACCTGTGCTCGGGTGACAAAGATACTGCCCCTTTGCACCATACTCAAGGGTCAGTCTTTTAGGCTCTGCTTCCTCAGAGTCAGCAATAACCAGTCTTTTATCAAGGCAAGTTTCTTCACCTACTTCTGATTTCCAGAAAGTTCTTAGTGTATATTTGTTTCCAAATGTGTCCCACTGAATCTAAAGCAAGCTTTACATTTTCTTTTAGTAGCTTTAGGACCCAGCGGACAACTCTTTAGTGTCTAGTTTCATGTGGTGATTTGGCTCGATGTTTATAATGCATTGATGCTTTGCTGGTTTGCTTTACGATTTCCATCGAGTGAAAACACACTCTCCTCTCTGGACCCTCTGCCAGTTGGTACTTGACTGGCACTTAAGTATGGATATGTGTTCTCCTTTGGTGACCTCATTATACTTTATTTTCATACTAGGGTCTGAGTAGGGGAGGTGGGAGCATCTAAGAACGCTGACATAAGATTTTTTTGACCACAGAAGGGCATAGCTTATATGCATGGGGGTGTCTGCAGCTCACACCGTCTGAGACACTTCCTTGGTGTGTCATCATAGAAGGCTTATGTCTGTGCTTGGCCTGTGCCCTGACAGAAGGTGATGGGAAGCCGGGAGAAGTATTCCATTAAAGTGTTTCTCATTTCTTCTTTTGGGTCAAAGTCCTATGTCTCCCACACTCTCTGGATACTTAAGAATATGGGGTTTTAAGGGACGACAGCTGCAGGTATGTTCCTTATGCTGGGTACATTTTAATCTCTGTTAGGACTTGCTGTTATAAGCCATATCATTAGCAACACCCATTTCATCTTCTTCCTTCTCTGTCTTTATTTTTTGGATGAAGAGATTCAGGGGAGGGGTGCCTATATTCCTTAATCTACCAAGAATCATCTGTTTATTAGTGATGAAGTGAAGAACCATCAAGGTTAGTCTAGGTTTATGGTTCAGCTTTACTTGGTGCCTCGGGACTCTCTCTCCTGCTGGCAGTTCAAGTCAAGGATAAAGAGAAGCAATAAAGACTAAAATGGAAAATATTATAGTGAAATAAATGATTTTCTACACGAAGATGCCAAAATACGCCTGTGAGGTGATCCAATGCTTAAGGCGCCTCAGTCCACTGGAACAAGAGGGAAGAATCTGAGGCAGTCGGGGGACACAGTTCCTTGAAGTGTCGCTAATGATCTTCCCTGTTTCCCTCTGCTCCGAAATTCCTCAGCTACAAAGTGAGAGGACTGGGTCTCCAGACTTCCTTTCTAGATCGAACATCTGATAATTTCTTAGACTTTATGGTTCAGGGCACATTAGAGTTTTGTATCTAAGGATCACCTCCCACTGGCTATCTGACAGGTTTCACCCTTAAACAAGTAAGTCTCTTTTATGCTGATTTCTGTGCTCCAATAAAGGCTATACAGGGTTTGTCTCTTTATGAGTGAAAATGTGAGTGTCATTAGCATTGATCACAACAGACAACAATATCCAGGGAAGACAACAGAATAAAGCAATTATCTGTGCACTGTGATGAAACATTCAGGCCCAAGCCCTCAGACTCCACTCGGTTCTCAGCTATCAGGAACTGAGCATCTCACCTGTGGGACTGACGGAAACAGACTACTGCTACTAAGATTTGTGGCAGGTCAGTAGGAAGAGAGGAACATTTAGGGGATGTGCTTGGCTAGTTAGACTATGTCACCCTTCTCAAGGGCCAGCACCCACATCACCACGCTTAAAAAGAATCATAGAGGAACCAGCTACAAAATAGGCTTGCCACATTTTAAGACTAAGATTTGGGGGAGGGGACTGGAGAGATGATTCAGGGGTTAAGAGAACCAGAGAACCCAGGTTCGATTCCCAGGACCCACATGGTAGCTTACAACTGTCTGTAATTTCAGTTGCAGGGGATCCAGTGTCCTCTTCTGCTCAGTAGGATCTGCATGCATGTGGAGTACAAGCTCTCACACACATCCACATTTAAAAACAAAAACAAAAACAAAAACTGAGATGTGGGATTTGTGCTGTAGTGTCACGTTTTAAGGGGGGAAAAAAAGAGAGATTTATCTCTTTTGGCTATCCTGCAGCCAAAAGATATTTGATATTGTTATTTGCAGCTTTTACAGTCAGTCTACAATCCTGGTAAGTCGGAGTCTAAGGATCACTCATCATCTCTCTTGCTTCTGGCTACTATGCTATGCAGTCCTTTAGGCTGACATACAGAAGTTTTCAGTTCTGTTCTCTGTGTTGCTGTGTACTTGGTGCAGACAACAATACTCTGTGTAGCTGTTAAGTCCTCAAGACAAGCTCTCCTGACTGCATTTTAGATCCCCAGAGTCTCCAACTTTCTTTAAGGCAACGAAAAATTTCTCCATAATTTCAAAATAAATCTAAACACACGAAGTCTGCACCATGCTCATGACATCTTTTAGTTACAGGGCACAGCACGGATTTTTGTTCTTGTTTTCTTTTTTCTTTTTTCGTTTTTTTTGAGACAGGGTTTCTCTGTGTAGCCCTGGATGTCCTGAAACTCACTCTGTAGATAGACCAGGTTGGCCTCGAACTCACAGAGATCTGCCCGCCTCCCCCTCTCAAGTGCTGGTATTAAAGGCGTGCGCCGCTACCACCACCGGGCTGTTTTTGTTTTTATGACATTCCTACTAATGCCTGCTCTAGAGTTACCCCCACGTAGCAGTTCTCAGGGAGTCATCAGGGTAGCTACATCACTCCATTTACATAAACACAAGATCTCTAACTTTCACACGCTTTAAGATAGCCCTGGAACTAAGAAGAGGGTCACTTTGCATGTTATTATTTTTAAAGCAGACCACTTTTTTTTCTCTTGATTTTTCAAAGGAGCAACGTATGTGTTTCTCTTTATGCAGAGTATTTGGGTTTGAATATGGAAAGCTTCCCACTGCATTCAGCCTCGGAATGTTGTTCCCCCCAAGTTTCTCATGACAAAAAGACAGAGCCCCAGAGGCAGGCTGCTGGCAGCTGAATTTCATTAGGATTTTGATGGGAAACTTAAGTTGGAATTATAAACATCTGTGGTTAAACTTCCCTTTAGTAAGCCATTTCTCAGAACTTAACTTTACCACACCAGGAGCAAAAGAGGAAAACGGTTGAAAGAGCGAGCCTGCTGCTATTGGGGGGCCCGGGAGAGTAGTCAAATATCTGGCTGTGGCTGTTACATCCTAATGGACTCACAGGTTCTTTATTTTAGAAAATTAATAATTATTTAGAAGTACTAATTTTGGGACTTGAAGCATGTGCCAAAATTCGAAGTGGTTTCTAATTCAAAGTCTCAAAATTGTATCTGGCCATCCTCATATTTATATGATTGCTATAAGCAAGCAAACATCCTCAAGACTCTCTCTGGTGTTATATATTTCACAAAACTACAAGCCAGATTTGAACATTTGGGAATCTGTCATTTCAGAGCTTTTTCTCCCACTACTTAATTTTTTTTTCAATTTCATCACTTTTTGCTTTGTTTTGTTGTTGCTGTTAGCTTCTCTAGAGCTTTAGAAAAACCCATCATTTCCCTCAGCTATTCAGATAGCATATTGCTGGTGTAAAACTATTTAAAAACTATTAAAGAGAACAATTAGAAGAGACTTTCTATAATCCCTCTACTCTTGGGTTGCACAGCTAGGAAATTTGCAGACGAGACAAATTGTTAAAGCTTCAGATGACAGAACATGTTCAGCGAGTCATTAACCTCATCCTTTCCTGTGCTTGATGAAACTGCAGGGGAAGAGAGGGGTGGGAAGAGGGCAGAGCGAGAGGCTGAGGCGGCCTCGTGTGGCCTGCCGACATCGTGTCCATATGTCATCTCACAACTATCTTGCCGGGCAAAATCTTTCCACCAATTTTATAGTAAAAAAGAGAATCCTTAGAAGATGAACTAATTTGCTCAAAGTCATGCTGCTGGAAGGCTGGGCCCCGATCCGCACATCTGTCTGGCCACAGGCCCACATCTGGCCTCTGACGAAAGGTGAATGTCAAATATGAAAGAGACAGCAAAGCAAGCTGCCCATGGTCTTCACATACACTTGCCTAGAGCAAATTTAAAATTGAGTCATCAGTTTCAGCTAAGAGTCCAGATTTCATCTTCTCTTAAAAAACAAACAAACAAACTAAACAGGGCGACAAGCACCCAGAAGAGTTTGCAGGGTGGAGGGTACTGAGGGTATTCCACTCTGGAGGACTGTCTCCTGTGACTCAGGGCTCATCGCCCATAGGTTGTTCTTCTTCCTTAGTTGGCTCCACTCCAAGCTTCTGTAACAATCTGAATTTTAAAAATTCCTTTGAGCCATAGGATCCAGCAATTCACTGGCTATGGAACCGACGGAAGTGAAAACAGGGACTCAGCCAGATTCTTGTACACCATTGTTCATAGCGGTCTTGTGTCCATCCCCCAAAGGAAGAAACCACGCTTATTTCAGTGAGTGGATGAGCACACAAATGTCTGATACACATACATCCATATATGTCAATTATAAGTATTAAATATATGGATGTGAATGGAAGCCTTAGCAGCTGAGATCCTGAAGCGCCCACAGTGTGGATGAACTTTGAAGACTCTTGCAAGTTGTCTGCTGACCACCACACAAGCACCCAGGCACACGATGCCACCCAGTCCCCTCAATAAAAGAAAAAGAAAAAAATAGTTACTAGGCAGGGCAGGCAAGGACTGCTACCAGTCTTCCTTCCTTCTAACAGTGTATGCAACTTACACGGCTCTTCCAGTAGCACTGAATAGGGTATTGAATAGTGTATTTTATACTTCATTAAAAAGAAAGCGCTCTCGAAATTTTAATAAAATGACCCCTATGGTTGGTTCTGTATACTCTTCTACATATTCCTGCACAGTCAAATGGATTTTATAAACTCTATCCCGGCTGAGCCACTTCGCGGCTAGGAGCTCGGGCCTCTGGTTCTGTACCTGTCTCTCCATCTGTGACATGAGATGTACTATACAGTCCTAGCGACTAATGGAAGTGACAGGAGATGCTTTAGGAAGTGTTAGCTATACCATGGCAACGCTGTCCCAGTCTTTCTAAAGTAAGTGGTATGAAATCTTCTTTGCAATTCAGCGAGTAGACTATGGTGTCCTGCTCTACTTCGTTTTCTGCACGGTACTTAACTCGTACTCAGTCTGTAAGAGCATTTGCCAATTCTGATGGGTGTCATTATTTTCTCTCCGATTGCTTACCACTTGAAGGGAATGGTGAAAGTGTTTTTGCTACCCGTTTGTTGTTTGTTTGTTTGCTTTTCTCTGTAAATCTGCCTATTGTGTGAATGTAAGAAGTAGAGATTCCAAAGACCTAATGTAGCGCTGCAACAGCCACCCGGGGTTAGTGGCTGGATGATTTATTGGCCACACAATCTTTTTCAAAGCAAGGGGTTGAGATAAGGAAAAGGAAAGCAGATTGGGAAAGAGATACGATTTTCTGTAAACATTCCGCAACCCTTCGATGGCAAGGAGCCTAACAGTGTGTCAGGGCACGGGACTACACGTCAACACAGAAACGAATGGAGGGAAAGTCCCTCAGAATGGTCTCCTGTAGTGCTCCTTTAAGCAGGTAAGTCATCCAGAGTGAAGTGTCCATGGGCCCAAGAAGCAGTGGTATTTCTGGAGGGAAGTTAGCATGATAACGGTGCACTCGTGTTAGGGCCTGGAGCCCCATTTTCTCCTCTCGGAGAATTTTCACCTTTATCAGTGATTTCTCTTTCTCATGTAGGTATCAAAACCAGTCACAATGATGAAACTCGCCAACACCCACTCCCTCCTGGCCCTCCCAGCGTTCCTTCTTTGCCCTTCATTTCTCAATGCTGCTTGTTGCACGTCTATCTAGCCTCTACCTCTAGCCCAGTGTTCTTGACCTTGGCTGACTCCTGGCTGTGTCTCCACAGAGGAGAATCTTGCTTTCCCCAGGGGTACTCTGATGCTGGTGGCCTGGAGACATTTGCTCCGGTTCTCTGGGGTCATTTAGTCAAGAAGACTTCAGTTTGATTCGGGTCACTTACCTCACAGTAAAATCCACACACGTAGCTGTCCCCAACTTTGTTTCATCATTCCTATCAATTGCCACCACCCTCCAGGAGAGAGTAGCGAAAGAAACGGTTCTCTCCCCAGCTCCGTGCGAACCAACTACATACTCCCCTCCCCCCCCAGCCCATGCACAACTTTTAGACTTTCACTTTGCTCTTTACTTGCTACAGTGCACGTGACACACTGAAGGGGTTCTGTTCTCCTTTTAAAATGTTCTCAGAATGCTGAATGCTGCTTTAGAAAATATTGGTCTCCTTCTGGGCCACACTCACCCACTAAAACATCACTGCCATACACTCAGGGGTAATGGACTCAGTAAATTGTTTGTCGAGGAGCAGGAGGCAGGAAAATCCTCACGTGGGGTGTAGAATTCCCTTTGGGTGCGTCTCTCTCACATTCTTGCCCTCCTATGGGGAAGCTTTTCCCAAAGAAAGGTTGGCTCTTCCTTCTTGGCCTGCCAGCCCATCTTGTCCTTTCAGTCTGTTACTTTTTCATTCCTATTTGCTCCCAGTTCACACTGAGTACCACTGTGGGTCGGAGCCACTGCTCTAGGACAAGCATGCAGCCATGGAACTTGGGGGGAGCATTAGGGGACGTCCGCCAAGCTCCTCCCACTGACCCATGCTTGCCTTACTTTTTTTTTTCTTCCTGCTTTTGGAGAATTGGTTGGAGAATAACCATTCATATAAATCCAATTCAAATAAAGTGGACATATTTTTAGAGCACCCTTCCACCCGCATTTGAACCCCTCCCATGAATAATGTGACCATATTCTGTTTTATGTAAATACATTTTCCTGGCCCAACCCAGTAAAACAGTCATTCCATGTTATTACAACTCTGGGGTGTTTTTGGTTTAAGATCTGCCTCACTGGCTATAAAGAGCATGGGAAACCTGCTGCCAGGGCACTGGGATCATCTGGAGACCACAGGCGAACTGGAGGCTCTCTGTGAAACTATCCTTTGGAAATATAATTAGCGGTATCCTACCCTGTCTACTGTAATCTTCCCTGGGATGACTAATACTGCCTTTCTCTCCCCTAAATCCCTCAACTAGTATTTTGACCCTAGTAGACCCTGACAATATTGTACATTTAATTGTCTATGGGGCATTCTTTCTGATCGGAACAATATAGACAAACACAGATATAATATTAACAAACATTAGGTAAGTTAGTAGCATAAAAATCTCTGAGAAATAACACCAAATAAGGGATCAAAAAAAAATCCAACACTAATCCATCTATGGTAATAACTCAGCATGATCACTTATACCTACGTCAAACACTGTACTACCATCACCATGGTAACCAGAGAACATAAAAAATTACTTATCAATGACTTCTCTAAGCCTCAAGTTTCTCTACGTGCAACTTGGGCAAGCTATTACTTTGGTAAAGTGAGGAAGCTTGCAGTTTAAACCTGATCAGAAAATCTGCCATCTTCAATGCTTTGTTGCCACTGTGCTGAACATGTGTGTGCATGAGAAATTGCTGGCAGCCTCAACATTAAGGCACCCTAACATTCAAATAATTATTATGAGATACAAATACAAAAAATAGCTATGTATGATATGATCCTGTCTTTAGGTTTAACATATTCACATCCAGAATGCTTGGACAAGTTGAATTAAGACGACTAATGAAAACATGAGCATAAATGAATCTTCCACAGTCGGGACATGATAAAGGTTTATTTACTGTTTACCTGTAGTCCAAGTTTAATTGCGTGTCTTATACTCTGTATCAATTCCACTCTTAGGCCAAGCATTTCATTCAGGGGCTTTCCCTGCTGGAAGCAACAGGTGTGGAGATAATGTTGCCTGGGGTTCATTCCAAGAGTGCAGAGGAGCAGTGCCTTACTTCCCATTGACGGAGTTTGGCTAGTCTGGCCTGTCTCCCCGTGTCTGAGTGTGATCAGAAGCCAGGCCCCTTCCTGCTCATGGGGCTTTTACTCTGAACCCAAACGCGCTGGTTCTATTTACCTGGCCCCTGCTGCAGAAGCATGAGTAGAGCTTTCACTTAAGAAAGGCCATCTTGCATTTTATTTCTAATCAACAATTAGTAACTCTAATTATGTTACCAATGAGTAGAATTAGGAGCAACAGTTGAGACTTCACCGATTGTAACACTTACCAACCTGCATCACTACTTTAGTTGTAGGATTGTTGTAGCCATGGGTACAGTGGTGTGTGTGTGCTGTTAGATCAATTGCTCTTTCCTTTCCCATGAACTTAGGTGACTTCATTTTGCTCCTCTTTAGCATCTCCCACGGCCTGGACATGCTATTATCTGTCTAGGCTCAGGGGCTCTTAAATCACTTACTACACTTATTCTCCTCCAAATGTCTACACTTCAGCTACTTTTCAACTTAAAAGTCTCTTAACGTATAAGAACAGTGTCTCTTTGAATAAGCATTTGATCAATAGTATATGGTGATCATCTCTCTTTGTGAACGGAGCTTGACTTAATCTTGCTTCTGGTTTAGAATGGTTTACTTCTGTTTAAGGCATCTGCCCTAAAATTTCCTAACAGCTTCTTTTACAGCAGATTAACGCCCCCCCCCAGCACCCCACCTCCAGCACCCCATCGGGGGCACCCCACCCCCAGCCTTGAAGAAAAACTTTTGTTTAGTTCCAGACATAAGGTTAGGTTTTTTTAGCAATATTATTCCCATTGTTCAAAGAGCAGAGAGGAACAGGGAGATAGTGAGGGGCACACACATTAAGCAACAAGGCTCGACTATTGGACACACCAAAAGACCACCACCTGCATACTGCCTACTGCCGAGGTCTTTTGTGAGGCTCACAGACCCATGTGGGACCTGAAGGGTACTAGCACTTCGTCAGCTGGAAGAGACAGGTTGCAACGCCTCATCTTTCAACTCACATCCAAATCCAACTGACAAAACAGAACTCTTTATTTCAACTGAGGGGACCCAGTCCAGTGAAACTCTAGGCTGTCAGAAAGGGACACAGAAAAAAAGAGGATTGTGGTCCAGCCGGTAAGCACAGGTGCGCAGCATGGTGGCAGGGGACACCTTACCTCAACAGCAGGCGGCAGGCGTCCCAGTGTCACGCGGGGGTCGCTGGTCTCAGGTGGGTCTTGCCTACCGACCACTGAGCTCCCCTCGATGTCAAAAGGAAAAGCATTGCCGTCCCCGGACGCCGCGCGGGAGCAGGCAGCACCCCAGAGGAGCCACAGGGGCAGGATTGAGCACCAGGCTGTGCTCCAAGCCATCGCTCCGCTGGTATTCAACAAGCCCTTCCTAGAGCGAAGGATCTGGGACTCTTGGTGGGCACCCCCAGAAGTGCAGCGATGGCTGTTGTTTTATCTTCTTTGGCGGTATTTAGATCCAGGAGCCCAAGGTACAACTTTGTTGTTGTTTTTAGAAGTAGAAAGTGAGAGTCAACGTGGTCCCTCTGCTACTAGCCTTTCCCTCCCACCCACCCTCTCACTTTGTCTCTCGTCTCCGGCGCTTCTAAGGCTTGGGCTCTGGGACCTACAGGCGCCCGGCGAGCATCAAAAGGCAGCAGAGCGGGACTGGCAGGAGCCGGGGGAGCGCGCCTGGCCACCTCCTCTCCCTGGCGGCTGGGACCGAGGACGGCGCAGCTCTGGCTTCCTTCCTACACTCATTCTCACCACTCCCTTTCCACCTTCCCCTTCCAGGCCCTCCCACTCCAAGTTGGCTTTCAGACCCTGAGGTCAGGCCTTTTCTTGTCGTCCGCTTCCCCTCCCCCCTCGCAGTTTGGAACACCTCCAAGGACTTAAGATGAATATTCAGCGTTCCCGATTGCTTCCCCACATCCCTTATTTACGTAGCCAAGGCGCCGGATGTCTGATCTATATTTATATAGATTTGTATGTGCCCCCCGCCTGTAGTGTACAGGAAAGTGGGCGGAAAAGGGATTCCAGGGGCGGGAGGGAGCCTGAGGTAGATGACCTCAGGAACTAGCGGCATTTCTGGACAAGTTCTCCTCTCTTCTAGAGATAGTCGGTGGCTCTCTTCTATCGAGGTTCACTGGCCACTCCTCTTCCTCTGCCGGTCCTCACCCAGAGGGCTGGAGAGAATATCTTTCACTACAGTGCTAGAAAATGACTTCATTATTGAAATGCATGAACTTTTATTTACAAAGAACATCTTGTTTTTTCCTAAAGAGGTGCTTTGTGAGGGACCACAGAACAAGGCTTGCAGTGTATGTGCCTGTCAAATATGCAGCCCACAGCCCGTAGCCCTGACCTCTTCCTCTTGGCTGTAATCTCATGCCTACTACATCTGTCTGAATCCTGTAACCTTTCCAAGATTGCCATAGGACTTGGGCTACAGCTGTGCGCAGGAACGCCCTTGGTTGGCACCCACTGCAGCTAATAGGTGCCTTTGTGCCTATGGGCTTCAGGTCAGAGCTTTAGGTGTCTCTGGGAGGCCCCCAATGTGGCTTTAAAATGGCCAGATGGGAAAATAACCATACAAGGATACCCAGGCCAGTTTCAAGGAACCGGGAATCACGATCACGCAATAAATCAACTCTCTGAACATTGGTATGAGCCCCTTTCCATAGGACAGATTGTTGTGTCTAAAGATACACAAAACAACCATTTCTCCTCTTCCATGTGCCAGCTACTTTCTTTATGCTATTTGTAAACACGACAGCATTTCTGCATAGTAGAGCTATTACTTCCTTGTTGTGTAAGAAGAAAAGAGATTCCCCAAGGCAACCCAAGGTAGAAAGCTGAATTGGAAGTAAGCCTTCTAGGTCTAAAGCTCCGGTTCAAGTCTGTAACCCACTGAAACTGATAAGATAAAGACAGAGCTGGGACACAGAGGAAGTGGGCTCTGTCTTTTTGAGTTGCTTTCTATGTTCCAACAGTTTGCATGAGCTATCTTATTTGATTTCACACTGATAATTGTCTGGGCGAGTGGATGTTGTCGTTTGCATTTGGCAATGGTAGCCTGCTCTGGCACTACAGCTTAGTTTAGGTAAACCTACTGGTAATGAAGCCACACCACTGAAGGTTAGTTTCTGTGTTCCCCAAATCTTTCAGACTGTTTTCAGGATGCAGATGCAGAACCCTGTGATGTGTCCTGATCTGGAATCGCACTGGGAGGTCGATAGAAGCAACAGTCTCCAAAGAACAGTGTTGAGGAAGAATGGGACCTGCTGACCTCTGGACATGGATAGGAAGTGAACGGTTCTTCCAGAAACAGCATCTTAAACTAGACTAAACATCTTAAACTAGAATGACATCCAAGTTCTACCTGGGCCTGTGTGCTAGTTGTGGTCTATCCTGAAACTCCTATATCTCCTGCCTACGCCACTTAAATCCTGGTGCCACCTGCCAATATGTGAAGGAGGCCTGAGCAGCCCCTGTCTCCTTATTAAACTATTGTCAATAAAGTTCTTTTGGTGGAATGAATAAACAATAACAAACTAAATACCTCTAATGTAGTAGTATTGCCTTCTGTGTGCGCTGGGCAGTGAGCATGTGCTTGGTGACCGTGAGGTTCTTGATTTTAAATAACAAAATGGTATAACACGAAAGAGCTAATGTCGGAAGAAGCAGTTATCATAGATCCCATGATATCTGTCTTGTTTTGGTTTAGAAATTTAACAACAATACAAGAAACCGTTAAACTGATTTGTTATGTTTTTTTCTCCATATAAATTGGTTAATTTATTAAGTTAAGTTTGTGTTTGGTTTAGATAGTTCTTGAAATGATTTCTCCTGGAAGAGAAGGTGACCAGACTCTGAGGAGGAACAACAGTGCTCAGTTATCCTGTTCTACCCTCCAACTTCAAAACTTTAATAATAATATTATTACACACCACATGTACTCACACACATATGCATTCTGGCTTTAGATACTGAGTGCTTTATCAAACTCAAACTGCTCACATTTGCTTCCAGAAGGACTTAACATACTCTTCATTAGCTATAAGCCAGTTACACACTTGTTATTTAGCCTGGGACCTCTTCTCCATGCCCTCTATTCAGTATATATGGTCTACAAGGCTTAACAGTTGGAGTTGGGGTGTATTTATCTGGGACCTATGAACTTCTTTTTTTTCATTAACTATATGCTTTCATTTTTCTCTTATCTGTTATTGTTTCTTTGGCAAATGATAAAATATATACATATATCTGTGTATGTATTCACATGCACCCATAGGTTTTTGTTTGAAATTTAACAGAGTTCTTAGCCATGTTTGTAGCAGTTCTAAGAGCTTGGCCCAAAGCTTAGTCTTTTCTAATGTCAGTTTTCTCACCTGTAAAATGGGAATAATGGGTGCTTCTTTCACTGAGTTATTAGTGGTAGTAAATAATGTAAACAAAATATTAATATTCGCTGACAGATACAAAGTCCATGCTTGATAAAGACAACTTAATTATGTAATATATTGAAGTTTAAAAAAGAATAGCAAGACACTTCCTAAAGAAGAAAGGCAGTCGTGTTTATTTATACTGGGCTGGGGGAACTCCTCTTGGCTGAGGTCAGCCATTTCTCTTTCTGGCCACTCCCAGGCCCTCCTCTGCCCTAGCTCTTGATTGGGGATGTCATGGATCTTAGGTAGGGCTGTTGCGGAGTGAGCGAGCATAGAGGACTATTTCACAGTAAGCTAGAAGGCAGTAGAGTAAAGGGCACCTCTACCTCACCACAGGGTCACTCAGGCCTTGCAAAGCCTGAATGGTGGTTTTTATCTTCTACTAAAAGAAAAATCAGGGACCTTTTCCACTCTGTGACTATTTTCCCTTCCTTCTTCCTTTCCTAAGATTGTGGAGGAAGTCTCAACAAATATCTTCAGAATCCTGTCCTTGTTTCCTGGAGGAGGGGGGTGTCTACCTTCCCCAAGATCAACATGGACATTAGGAGAGGCTCAGAGGCTGAATGGCTTGTCCAAGGACACCAAGTCAGTTAGCGTTAAATGAGAGCCCCACACTTTTCCACTTCCCAGATCAACTGCCTTTCCACGACCAGACCAAGCTATTTTTAGTTTTGGCAGCAGCAGACCTGGTGGTTTTGAGGTTTTATCAAAAGAAAGCTCTGGAATTCCCTTATAAGAACCTGCGGAGTTATCTGCAGATAAAGATCAAGGCTGCCTGCCCCGGCAGAGCTCTGCTGTGGTGGTCTGTTCTCAGCAGCCAGCGAGCTCCCCAGCGTGTTGTTAACACGTCCCATGTGCCCTTCTGCAAATAGAACCTTGTGTCAGCTGCTATTTTGGATTCGTAGGTGCTAATCTTGGCATCACTAGATGGGGGATTGTTGTGGGGACTGTGTACTAGTGACAATAACTTCATGACGATATTGGTCAGAGAAAGGAGTGGGAGCTGTCCCCCCCCTCCCCCCGTAAAGTCTCTAGTTGATAATTCTGTGGTAGGAATGCATTTTTTTTCTAGGAACACTCTCATTTCCCCACACAAGATCGTCCGTCACAGATAACTGTGATGAAAGTTCAGACTGTATGAGCAGGACCAACAGCAAGAGGGCTAGGAGCTGGAGGAGGCCTTTTAAGGTCCTCTCATTGGGTCCTCCAGGCTTTTATTCAGGATGTGGACAGTATGCTATACTGAATTCAATTCTTTTTCTATCCTGGCCTCTTGGATTTGAGCATATATTACCTCCGTTCTTCACCATCCACCCACTTTTCCACTTACTTAATCATCATTTATTGAGTATCTCTTGAGGTCAAGTTTATATAATTAGGGTAAATGGTCAAAACATAACCTTAGTGGCCAAGAAGTCAAACACCAGCTGAAGCAGATGTAAGTACACTCTATAAGAAATGTAAATTAACTTCGTGGAAATGAAGATGGGCTACCGATAAAATTATTTGAACAGGCTCTGTCTTAGTTAGGGTTTTGCTTGCTGTGAAGAGACACCATGACAAGAGCAACTCCTATAAAGGAAAACATTTAACTGGGGCTGGCTTACAGTTCAGAGGTTTGGGCCGTCATCATCATTGTGAGAAGCATGGCAGCATGCAGGTAGACAAAGTGCTGGAGAGGTAGCTCAGAGTGCTACATCGTGATTGGCAGACAGCAGGAAGAGTGAGTGACACTGTGCCTAGTTTGGGCATCTGAAACCTCTCAAAGCCCATCACAGAGGCAGACTCTCTTCAACAAGGCCATATCTCCTAATGCTACTCCTAGGCATTCAAATATGAGTGTATGGGTGCCATTCTTACTCAAACCACCACAGGCTCTTATTAAGATGCAGCTAGAAATTACAGAACGTTCTGAAGGATGCAACTGTGCTGACTTTTAACTGATGGGGAGAAAGAGCAACGGGTCCAGGACTGGAGGAATGGAGAACTGGAGAACAGAGACACAGACATCACAGAAGAAACAGGAAGGCACGTGACTGTCTCAATCAGTGATTCTCAACCTGTCTAATGCTGTGACCCTTCAATACAGTTCCTTATGCTGTGATGACCCCCAACTATAAAATTATTTTGTTGCTACTTCATTACTGTAATTTTGCTACTGTTATGAATCAAAATGCAAATATCTGATATGTAGGATATAAGGCAGGTGACTGCAGTGAGGGTCATGACTCACAGGTTGAGAACTGCTAGTTCAAATGGCCTCTGACCCTCTGTTTCAGAAGTCAGTGACTTGTGTGCAACAGCAGTTCCTTCTGGAGGCAAAGATGAAAAATGGAGAGTTACTCATAATACTTACGTGTTGAGCAAAATCTCCAGAAAACTAGATGAGGGAGAACAACATTCTTCTCTGTGGTCCAGCACATGTCATCCTGCCTCCTTGTGTGGCCTGGGCTTCAAGTGGTCACTAATGTCACTAATGAAGGAGAAGACCAGGATATTAGCAGAAAAAGAATCCTCTTGCCACCCAGCACCAGTTGGAGCTTCTTGGAGGAGAAGCGTGAATGCTATTCTCTGACTGAGTTCATGGGTACTGTTGTTGTTGTCTTTTCAGACAAAGAAATTTAAACCTAGGGATGGCACAGTCCTATGTGCACTTGAAACACTTAAAATGTACCAGTCAAAATAATTCCACAAGACAGGAAATTAAAGACACCAAAAAAAGGATGAAACAATCAATATACACGATTGCATTGGCTAATAACTGCCCTGAAGGTGATTCCTTGAAGAATCTTTAATCATCAATTATGTCTACAATGATGTATTTTACATATTTTATGTTTTATAGACTCCACTATATATTTTATGTATGATATTTTTGTGTACTTCATCTGCAGATTTTATAAAAATAGAACAGTCTGTTTCTACTCTCTTAAGGCCTTTAAGACACACACACAGTGTCAGTGCGATTCCAGTATGTGACTGTGAAGAGCCTGCCATGTTCAAACGTGCCTTGTGAGGCACCTTGTGAGGCTGTGGTCTTCCCTGGGGGGCAGATTGAGAGACAGCTAGTAGGTTGAGAACCCTTTTCTATCCTTACATCTCTCAAAGCCTTGATGGTAGGGACTGTATCCGCAAACAGGTATCCTCAGAAAGCATCTGAGAGTAATGTAGTGGATGGGGACACCCAGATGTGAGATGCACTTAATAGATGGTGCATAGGTGACAGAAAATGGCCCTAAGTGGAATCATTGCTTTACCTGGTCTTTGCTCACCCTTTATGACCTAGCAAGATAATTACTTCATAAGTGAGAATGGAAAATGATTGATGTTCCTCATAATGAGCCAAACAGAGAATGATTGGCATTGGAGCCAGTCAGCCAGGTGGCAAGATCAGGACAAAAGAGGAACTCCTGGGATGCTATAATTAACAATTGGATAACCTTTAGGAAAGTGAGAGGGAGGAAGAGAAGGAAGGAGAGAGGGAGGGAGGGAGAGAGACAGAGACAGAGAGAGAACAACTAAATAGCAAAAATGTATTATATGTCAAATGTACCTTGGAGAAGAATAAAAGAATCAAGGCAAAAGAACAGAACAGACAATCTAGAGAAGGAGGGCAAAGCTACTGTGAAGCAGCCAGACAGGCTTCACTAACAGAGGTTAGGAGAAGACCAGACCATCTGTCAATACAGAGGAACAGGTCAGAGAGAAAGGATAGAGGCTTGGTACTGCAAAGAAGTGGTTAAAGTGAAGTTTCAGCCATAAAGAACAGCTGGAAATCAAGTCAGAAGGGTTGTCATAGGGACACTGATGAAGGCCTTTGTGATAATTCTAAGAGTTTTGGGCCAGAACAGGCCTGAGGTAGCTAACTCCACAGGAGCAAGACTGAGCCAGTGACCTAGGCCAGAGCAGGCTTGAGGCAACAAATTCCACAGAAATAGGACTGAGCCAGCTACCTGAGCCAGAGCAGACCTGACACAGGGAACTCCACAGGAGCAGGTACAGGGGAGCAACTGCTGAGTGGGTGGGCCAGAGCCAGGGACTGCTGTGGGTCTGAGCATGAATCTGGAACCTTCAAAGGAGTAGACCTGAGCCAGGACCCCTGAAGATCTGGGCACGAGTCTGGAACCTCCAAGGAACTAGGCCTGAGCTAAGACCTCTGTGGGTCTGGGCATTAAACGGGACCTCTGAGCGAATAGGCCTGAGCCAAGTCTTTTGCGGGTCGGGGTGCACCTGAGTCTGGGACCTCCCAGGGAGAAGATCACAGCCAGAGACCTTTGCAGGACCAACCCCAAGCCAGGGACCTCTGTAGAGCAGATCCAGACCAGGAACATTTACAGAAACAAGTCTGAGCCAGCAACCTAGACCAGAGCAGGCCTAAAGACAGCAAACTCCATGGGAGCAGAACAAACCCCGGGAGCACTGAGTGACTTCCAGGAACATGGAGTGACCAACAGGATAACTAGAACCATGGTACTGACTGTACCATGAGGAACAACCATCTGAGCCTTGGATCCACTGTCACTGAGAAGATTAATCATCAGAGTCACAGACAGCCCCAACCACACCAATTAGAGGAAAAAATGAGTAGACAAGGTTAGAACACAAGCAACACCACAAAGAGCAACACAACATCAGTAAAATCTAGAGACCCTACAACAGCAAGACTTGAACAACCAAATATAAATGAAGCAGAAAAAAATGACCTAAAAATAATATCAAGGGAATGTTTGAGACTCTTAAAGAGGAAATGAGAGACTCCCTCAAAGAAATGGAGGAAAAGACACACAAAAATTGGAAGACATTAGTAAATCCCTTAAAGAAAACCAAGAAAAAGCAAACAAACATATGAAAGAAACCATTCAAGACTTGAAAACTGAAATAGAGACAATAAAGAAAACACAAGCTCAGGGAATTATAAAAATATAAATCATAAGAAAATGAGTAGAAACCACAAATGCAAACAAACAGCAGAATACAAGAGATGGAAGAGAGAATCTCAAGCACTGAAGATACAATAAAGGAAATAGACCCATCAGTCAAAGTAAACATTAACTCTAACAAATGCTTAAGACAAAATATCCAAGAAATATGGGACACCATAAAAAGACCAAACCTAAGAATAATAGGTATAGAATCAGGAGAAGTTCAACTCTGAATATACAAGAAGCTTACAGAACACCAAATAGACTGGATCAAAAAAAAATGTCCCCTCAACACATAATCAAAACACTAAACATACAGAATAAAGAGATAATATTAAGAGCTGCAAAGGAAAAACATATAAAGGCAGACCTATCAGAATTACAGATGATTTCTTGTTGGAGACAATGAAAGCCAGAAGGTCGTGGCCAAGCATTATACAGAGACTAAGGAGCCATGGATGCTAGGCCAGACTACTATACTTAGCAAAATTTTCAATCACCATAGAAGGACAAAACAAAATATTTCATGACAGAAACAGATTTAACCAATACCTAGCCACAAACCCAGCCCTACGCAAAGTACTAGAAGGAAAACTCCAACCCAAGTAGTAATTTCCAACCCTACATCAAGAAAAACAAAGACCATTGATGATCTCATAACAGCAAATCCCAAAGAAGGAAAAAATACACAAATTCACATCACCAACAATGAAAACTAAATTAACAGGAGATAGCAATCACTGGTCATTAATATCCCTTAATATAAATGGAGTCAACTCTCTTATAAAAAAGACACCGGCTAACAGATTAGATACAAAAACAGAATCCACCCTTCTTCTGCATAGAAGAAACACACCTAACCTCAAAGAGAAACATCGCCTCAGAGTAAAGGGTTGAGAAAAAAATTTCCAATCAAATGGACCTAAGAAACAAGCTGGTGTAGCTATCCTAATATCTAACAAAATAGACTTCAAACTAAAATCAATCAAAAGAGACAAAAAAGGACATTTCATATTAGTCACCGGAAAAAACCATTAAGAGGAAATTTCAGTACTGAACATCTATTTTCCCAAATATAAGGACACACTCATATGTGAAAGAAACACTTCTAAAGCTTAAACCATACATTAAACCTCACACACTAATAGTGGGAGACTTCAACCCTCCACTCTCACCACTGGACAGGTCAGTCAGACAAAAAATTAACAGAGAAATAAGGGAACTAACAGATATTACGACTCAAATGGACTTAACAGACACCAATAGAATATTCCATCCAAACATAAAAGAATGTACCTTCTTCTCAGCACCTCATGAAACCTTCTCAAAAATTGACCACATACTCAGTTACAAAACAGATAAAAAAATTGAAATAACCCCTTGTGTCTTATCAGATCACCATGGCTTAAAACCAGAATTCAACAGCAATGCTAATTCTAGAAAGCCCACAAACACGTGGAAATTAAACAATGTTCACCTGAATCATCAATGGGTCAAGGAAGAAATAAAGGGAGACATTAAAGACTTCCTAAAATTCAATGAAAATGACCATACAACATTCCCAAAGTTATGGGACACAATGAATGCAATGTTAAGGGGAAAGTTCATAGCACTAAATGTCTACATTAAGAAGCTGGAAAAATTCCACACTAGTGAATTAACAAAATACTTGAAAACTATAGAACAAAAAGAAGCAAACTCACCCAAGAGAACTAGATGGCAGGAAATAATCAAATTGAGAGCTGAAATCAACAAAATAGTAATAAAGAAAACAATACAAAGAATCAATGAGACAAAGAATTGGTTCAAGAAATTCAAGTTCAATTCAAGAAAGAACTTAATCTAGCTTGAAGGTTATTTTTGCTTATAGCTACAGGTGCAGGGAATCAAACTCTGGTCCTCTGCAAGAGCAGCCAAAGCTCTTAAACACAGCATCATCTCTCCAGCCTCTTAAATTACCCTTTGTTATTTTTATGTTTAGACAGCTTTATAGGAAAACACAAGGCTTAAGGCAGAACCTTAAGAAAGTTTGATTCATTACAAAAGTAAAATAAAGTATTTGACCAAGTTAGTACAATATTAAAATGATTTAAAATGAAGCATTTTTACCTGGAAGCTAAAAACTGGTAGATGGAGTAAGCTTTAAATAAGAATCAGACTCTAAGTGTTAATCTCTAAGAACCACCTTAAATAGTTCTGGGGCCTCTGTGGTAGCAAGGGTGAGTTTCTATCTGGATATAAACCCTGAGAATAATCTCGGGTCTTTTCTCTCTTACTTTGTTATAATAGGATATGTCTATTTATTTATTTATTTATTTATTTATTTATTTTGGTTTTTCAAGACAGGGTTTCTCTGTGGCTTTGGAGCCTGTCCTGGAAGTAGCTCTGTAGACCAGGCTGGTCTCGAACTCACAGAGATCCGCCTGTCTCTGCCTCCCAAGTGCTGGGATTAATGGCGTGCGCCACCATCGCCCGGCATGTCTATTTATTTATGGCACAAATATACCTTTCAATAGAAATTACAGAGAAACAATATGTAAAAATCTATTTCCTAGAAAAATCAACAAAATAGACAAACCTTTATCCAAACTAACAAAAGGCAGAGAGAATATCTAAATTAGCAAAATAAGAAATGAAAAGGGGGACATAATGACAGACATGGAATACAGAAAATCATTAGGCCATATTTTAAAAACCTGTACTCCACAAAATTGGAAAACTTAAAGGAAATGGACAACTTCCTGGATAATATCATTTACCAAAATTAAATCAAGAACATTAAGCAAATTAAATAAACAAATAAGTACTAAAGAAATAAAAACAGTTATCAAAAGTCTCCCAACCAAAAAAAAAAAAACCCAGGACCAGATGGTTTCAGCTCAGAATTCTACAAGATTTTCAAAGAAGAACTGAAACTCCTCAAATTGTTCCATACAACAGAAACAGAGAAATATTAACAAACTTTTTATAAGGCTACAATTACCCTGATACCCAAACCACATAAAGACATTACTAAGAAAGAGTATTACAGACCATTCCCGCTCATGAACACTGATGCAAAAATACTAAATAAAATAATGGCCAATTGAATCTAAGAATACATCAGATCCATCATCCACCATAATCAAGTCAGCTTCATCCCAGAGATGCAGGAATGGTTCAGCATATGAAAATCTATTAACACAATCCACCACACAAACAAACTGAAAAATAAAAACCACATGAACATTTCATTAGATGCTGAAAAAGCTTTGGACAAAATACAACATCCCTTCATGATAAAGGTCTTGGAGAGAGCATGGATACAAGGAATATACCTAAACATAATAAAGGCAATATACAACAAGCCAACAGCCAACATCAGACTAAATGGAGAGAAACTCCCAGCGATTCCACTGAAATCAGGAACAAGACAAGGTTGTTCATTCTCTCCATATTTATTAAATATAATTCTTAGGTTCTAGCTAGAGCAATAAGACAACAAAAGGAAATCAAGGGGATACAAAAAGGAAAAGAAGAAGTCAAACTGTCACTATTTTCTGATGATACAATAGCTTACATAAGTGACTCCAAAAATTCTATCAAGAACTTCTACAACTCTTAAACACTTTGAGTAATGTAGCAGGATACAAGATTAACTCAAAAAAAATTCATAGCCCTCCTGTACATAGATGATAAAGGGGCTGAGAAAGAAATCAGAGAATCAACACCCTTCACAATAGACACAAATAGCATAAAATATCTCAAGGTAACTCTAACCAAAAAAAGTGGAAGACTTGTAAGACAAGAACTTTAAATCCTTAAAGAAAGAAATTTAAGAAGACACCAGAAAATGGAAAAATCTCCCATACTCTTGGGTAGATAGATTAACACAGTAAAAATGGCAATCTTACCAAAAGCAATCTACATATTCAATGCAATGCCCATCAAAATCCCAACAAAATTCTTCCCAGACCTTGAAAGAATGGTACTCAACTTTATATGGAAAAGCAAAAAACCCAGGATAGCCAAAACAATCCTGTACAATAAAAGAATTTCTCGAGGCATCACAATCCCTGACTTAAAACTCTACTACAGAGCTACAGTACTGAAAACAGTCTGATATTGGCATAAAAACAGACAGGAGGACCAATGGAACCAAATTGAAAACCTATATATTAATACACACACTTTCAAACACATGATTTTTGACAATGAAGGAAAAATATCAAATGAAAAAAAACATTTCTAACAAATGGTGCTGGCATAACTGGATATAAACATGTAGAAGAATGAAAATAGGTCCGTATCTATCACCATGCACAAAACTCAAATAAATCAAAGACCTTAACATAAAGCCAGCCACACTGAATGTCATAGAAGAGAAAATGGAAAGTACACTTGAACACATTGGCATAGGAGACCACTTCCTAAATAGAACCCCAGTAGCACAGATACTGAGAGAAACAATTAATAAATTGGACCTTCTGAAACTGAAAAACTTCTGTAAAGCAAAGGACATGGTCAACAAGACAAAATGACAGCCTTCAAAATGGAGAAAGATCTTCACCAACCACACATCAGACAGAGGACTGATCTCCAAAATATAAAAAGAACTCAAGATATTGGTCATCAAAATAACAAATAATCCAATAAAAAATGGAGTACAGATGTAAACAGAGAACTCTCAAAGAGGAATCCAAAATGGCTGAAAGACACTTAAGGAAATGCTCAACATCCTTAGTCATCAGAGAAATGCAAATCAAAAAAACTCTGAGATTTCATCTTATAACTGTAAAAATGACCAAGGTCAAAAACACTGATAACTTATGCTGGAGAGGATGTGGGGTAAAGGGAACAATTCTGCATTGCTGGTGCAATCTGGAACAGCCCCTTTGGATATCAGTATGGTGATTTCTCAGAAAATTAGGAGACAACTTTCCCAAGACCCAGCAATACCACTTTTGGGTATATATCCAAAGGATGCGCAATCATGCCACAAGGACATATGCTCAATTATGTTCAAAGTAGCATTGTTTGTCATAGCCAGAACCTGGGAAACAACCTAAATGTCCCTCGACCGAAGAATGGATAAAGAAAATGTGGTACATTTACACAATGTAGTACTACACAGCAGAAAAGAATAACAACATCTTGAAATTCGCAGGCAAATAGATGGATCTAGAAAACGTCATATTGAGTGAGGTAACCCAGACCCAGAAAGACAATTATCATATGTACTCACTCATAAGTGGTTTTTAAACATAAAGCAAAGAAAACCAGCCTACAAATCACAATCCCCAAGAACCTGGAAAAACAATGAGGACTCTAAGAAAGACATATATGGATCTAATCTACATGGGAAGTAGAAAAAGACAAGATCTCCTGAATAAATTGGGAGCATCAATTTAAAAAAAGAGTTTTGAATTTTTGTTGCAAATGTGCTGGTATTTGGAGGGCTGTTGTGTATGAGGCCACTTGTTAGTTTCCAAGCTCCCCAGACTCCCAAAATAATCACACAGAAACTATAATATTTAAATCACTGTTTAATTAAGCAATACTTAAGCATATTGCTATCTAGCTCTTTTATCTTTTATTAACCCATTTTTATTATTTTATATTTTAATAATGAGGCTTGTGATCTAAAGGTTTCAACTGGTGGCTTGCGTCTTTTTTCTCTGGTGGCTCCATGGCATCTCCCTGACTTCACCTTCTTTCTCTCAGTTTAGTTTTCCAGGCATAACTCTGCTCTACCCTATCACAGGCCAAGGCAGATTTTCTTTTATTCATTAACCAATAAAAGCAACATATATACAAAAGGACTTCCCACACCATTTTCCATTTTCTGTTTAAATAAAAAGGAAGGTTTTAACTTTAATATAGTAAAATTACATATAACAAAACAGGTATGAATCAAGAATTACAGTTAAAACATTTATATTTACTTTATCTTTTATCATAACTAAGGAAAACTATATCTATTCTTCAACTCCATCAAAGACTCCAGAAGGACATAATATTACCTAAGTAAACAAGAAGTGCATTGTAAGCTGTGGCACACCACAGCCCTTCTGCACTCTTTGCGCCACAACACAGTTTGTGAACCAGGCAATAGGCTGACGACTGAAACACACAAAGACTCACAGACAGAGAGAGACACGGGTCATCCTTGATGCCAGAATGCTCCAAGAATGTTCCCTCTTATTGTGTTCAGGGGCAGTTTATATAGAGATAGCCACGCCCCAGCCAAATGCACCAGAAACTACTCTCCTGCCGTCAGGAACTCCAAAGGGTCGCGTGCTCAGAGCAGCTATAGGCACTCAGATCAGGGGAAAACAAGTTGTTTCAGGATCTGGGGGTTCACAACTCCCAATAGTAAGCAACTTCCAAACTCTAGAATTGATAGTGACTTCTTGCTGCCTGGACAATCACTCACAGTTCTTCTGTAATGTATGCAGAGAAATGCCATGCTTTGACTTACTCGGTGTGCTGTTTTAGAGGAGGTTGTACGGAAAGAGGCAAGTAAAGAGGCAGGGATACCTTGTCGATGCTGTTGTCATAGTGCAGGTTAGAGACTGTGGAGGCTGGGCTCAGGATGTTAGCATTAGAGGTGACTTAAAGTCTAATTTACTCTGAATATAGAGTAAGTGGGTTCTTCTGGATAGTGGGACCAAGAGTAAGAAAAGGTCAAGGCTGATCAGGGTACATGTTTTTGACTTGAGCAGGCTTGATGCAGTTGTCATTATTAAACAGGAAGGACTATGAAAAGGACAGCTTGGGGGTATTAGAGATGAGAAAGAATTTAATTTTGGATAATTATTTTTTCCCCTGAGAAAAGTTCTCATTCTATAGACTGGCCTTAAAATCAGGATTCCCCAGTCTTACCTCTTGTGTCTCAGGATTATAGGTGTGTGCTTCCACACTTAGCATGGGTATGGTTTGCTTTTGTTTCTTTGGTGCTTTTTAGATTACTCCTTAAATTTAGTACATATTAATTTTATAAAGTAAGGGGTTTCCTTATGATATAAACATGTCTGTTCATAATGTGCTTTGATCATATTCTCATAATGTCCCTTACATTACAAAGAGTTTTTTTAAAAAGCAACATAAATCCGTTATGAATGATGGGTACTTTCTTTCATTTGGGATCTTACCTTAGTTGATAGTCTAAAGGAGAAGCAACTGTGAGGAGCTGACCCCACAGACTAAGAAATATACTTTACCACCAGTTAAATTAATGTTTCTATTCTCAACAACGCTAAATATTTTAGCTAATATAAAGAGCAGTAGGAATCCAAGAATTGTAATTTTGAAAGTCACTGTGCTGAGTGAAAAAGAACTAGGTGGAGTTGTTTTGCTGGGCAGGGATGTTAGCTATTTGCAAGAAGAATTAAGGAAAACAAAATCAAAGCATAATAAATACTGATTTTTTTCTATGTTCAACAGGCCATAGAAATTGATGTTAATTCCATGATGTTTAACATTTAATTGATGTTAAAATCCAGTCTTTGGCTCCAGAGACTCTGTGCTTCCTGTTCTTATTTCTCCTACTTAGCGACCCAATGATCCTGAGAAGTTGTCATTGGTCACACCTATTTTAATGCTTCAGACCCTGAAAGATTTGCATGGATGACTCTCTCCAAAAAGTAGATTCTATTTGTCTCGTATAATTTTTGTGTGAATCAAACAAGATCATATATACAAATGTCCAGAATAAGGCCTGACATAGAGAGAACATCTATAAACTTTAGCTGTACAATATTACTATTACTGATAGTGCTAATATTACTATTGTTATAGATGTCTAATATGTTTTGGAGAAATTAGATAATATGTAGGTTGATGGTGATTATAAAATTAAGGGAATTGGCAGTTATTTATAGAATGGTACAGTATTCTTTGATTTCCTAGTCACTTTACTATTCAGATGCTACATCTTAGTGATAGAAAATATATGTTGATAGCATGATTAATATTAACTAACATTTCTTATGAAGGCTTCTAATTAGGCTATCACATGGCTATGTTTTCTTTAGGAACCTAAGACAGTATCGAGCCCTTGTTTATAGGTCCCATCTGTTCGGTTTTTCCCCCTACTCTTTTTCTTCTTAAAATATTTTATACAATATATTCTGACCATGTTTTATTCCCCCCAATTCCTGCCCAATTTCTTCCCACCTCTTTGCCCATTATAATCTTCAATAATAGGTCCAACCTTAATTCTTCACATTATCTAAATGACTTAAATACCAACTACTTTGCCTTAATTCCTTAGTTCTTTCTATCCATAGTGATTTCAGTATGAATTTATCCCTATGCAACTTCTTTCTCTATTTTAATTTCCATGTAATTTCCACAGTAAAATTATCTAGAAGTGAATATCTAGAGGTGAAAAGAATTTTCTAGGGGAGTAGACCATGTTTTGGAGAGAAGGTCTTACCAGGAATTCCCAGTCAATCAGATTCAGACTCTAATCCATTAGAAGTTTTAGAACTTCAGCATTGTACATTGGCTTTACCCTTTCCTTATTTTGAGTACATGGAATGCTGCCACCTGTGTGGTCTCAAATGATTCTCTTGACAAGGTTCTGAAGTGAGCATCACCATCCAACCTGATTACAGAGTGGAAAGAGAGAGAGAGAAAGAGAGAGCAAGAGAGAGCGAGCAAACAGGTATTTCTATCACACTTTTTCTGACATCATCAACCTTTGGCATTTTTAACTTTTCAGCACCAATGGGGAGAGAGAAATGTTCCGGATTCCACTCTATTTGTTAACGAACCTGTCTATTATCATTATGAAATTGATATCTCTTAGAAAACAAAACTACCAATGACAGGAGGTCAGCGATGGCAGGGAAGAGAACTGCTACAACTCTAAGTAAGGAGGAGAGGAAAGGGGACTGCTTGTTTGTTTCTCTATGAACAGGGAATTTCGGGACTGAACTTACAGGGCTCATTCTTAAAGGGAAGTGATGCTTTGAGTGACTGTGGTATGCACCAAGGACCTGTAAGAAATCATTTGTTCTAAACAACTATTAGAAACAGATCTGAGACACTTCTGTGCTTAATGCAGCTGGATAGCCTCTTGAAGAAATTCAAAGTGATTTCCTGTGTGGGGTTAATATAAGAGGTGATTACTGTTCCATGAAGGGCCTGAGGCATATCACAGGGACCAGGGACTGGAGGCCTGTTGTTCACATCTCAAGACTGCTTCTCCAGTGGCACAGCCTTGATCTAGTCTCTTAGTAACCTGGTTTTCACTATCCTCTTTTACAAAATGAAAAGGTGGAACAAGGTGAGCCTGGGCCCTCTTCAGCATCCATGCTCCATCGTTCAAGGAACGAACTGATCCCCAGGTACACTGTTACGACCATGCCAGGAGCAAATGGTTCCGAAAGCAGCAGCACATCAAGAACAACCCCATAGCCTTCCCCACTGGAGCAGTTAAACTAACGATCATTTGTGCCCAGAGCTATATTTTTAGGTGCTCAAGGAAAGCCTGTGAACAGTTTGTGCAACAAATCAAATTTGGAATTATGAATTATAGCTTCAAAGTCTGCCAGAGTCAGAGCCGCAAGCCAGAAAAGAGGCAAGCCTGTGCGAGACCACAAAAGGAAAAGAATTTGCTGATGTCTCCTGTCCCCAGTTCACTACTCTGTTTTACAGCCTGTCCCTGGCTCTGTGGTGCCTGCTTCCTAGGACAATAGGCCATCAAAGCTCAGAACGCCAGAGACGGAGTAAGAACAGACAAACCACACAGGGCATGTTATAGGAAGCCATGATTACAGCCCTAGCAGGGCAGCTGCTCTCAGCGGAAGGTCACCTGTAGGGCTCTTCAGAAGACATCTCGTTACAATATTTTAATGAAGCTGAAATTCATTTTCTTCAGTTTCTCTTTATGAGTGGTGAGGCAGCTTATTCTTGTTATTTGTGAAGATCCTGAACAATTGATTAGGAAGGAAGCTAAGAGGTGGACTTGAACAAAATGTACATGAAGCCCCCCATGGTCATAGTCAAGAGTAGTCACAAGCATAGCAGTGGTGTAGAGGAGGACCTGTGTATCTAGAGTCTACTGACGCACATGGAAGATTGGTGTTTCTGTAGTTTAAGCTGTGAGCTCTGTGCCAGCTCAGATTTTATGTAATCTGCTACTTAGATTAAGTCTTTCATAGATCTTTTGCTCCCTGTGAAGAATTTGTGAAACCCAGACTGTTAGTAGGCTTGATACCACATGAGACTGGCCAACGTAGGACGTGGGTAAACTCTGATCTACATGGGACTGAATCATAAGGATGCATCATAAAAGAAAAGATTTTTAAAGACAAAGCCAAGAACACTAAATACAAAGCAGTCACACCAAAATAACACTGGTTTTTTCTTCCATCTCACCAATCCCTCCCCTTAAGAGAACTCAAAGAGTTGCTTCTCATTTTTTCTTGGAATAGTGGACAATACAATATGTCATGATTCAACCTTCTGCTTGGCCCATTCTGTTACATAATGGCTGGATGTCAGCAGCACCCTCAGGAAAGCCAGCTGGCTCAAGGAAGAAGGCAGGATACCATGTACATGCCCAGAAAGCTTCTGGAATGAGGCTGGTGAAGGAGTCAAACATCTTTTTCAGAAATGGTTTTCAGGACATTAGCCATAATCATCAGCTGCCTTCCTGTGGGACTGATCTGCTAGCTAAATATACTCAAAGTGGTAGGTAGGAGTCCAACCAAGGGGCTCTGAAAACCAACAGAAATGCTTTAAAAACAAATCTCTTTACAATGTCTTTGTGCACCTATTTCATTGTATTTTGCTTGTCTTCACCCCAATGTCCTTCCTAGTTTCCCCTTTGCCTTCCCACTATTTGCTTAATTCTCCCTAATAGCTTAATTTTTGCTTTCACATCATGTATGTGAAGTATTCCTTCATGTGTGTCCATATAAAAATGCATATTTACATCTAGGTTCTGAATACGAAAATAGAACATGTGGTATTTGTTTTCTTATTCCTTCCCTCACCTCTTTAGACTCCCTCCTTCCCTCACATGGTTTTCTTTAATGCTTAAATAAATGTAGATTCTACATCTGGGAGAACATGTGATACATGTGATGCTTCCCTGACTCTCACTTATTTTTCTTAACATGGAGTCTTAGTTACTGTTCTATTGTTGTGAAGAGACATCAAGACCAAGGCAACTGATAAAGGAAGGCATTTATTTAAGGGCAAGTGCTATGGTGTTTGCGATCCCTGGGAAAAGACCGTAGACTTAATCCAATTATAGTTAAAAGATTTATTGATTGCTTACCAGCAGGATGAACAATCACTGAGACAAATTTGACACTGTCATGAGAAGGCAGTTGAGGGAAGAGTTTTTAAAGGGGAAAACCACAAGACGATCTTCAGTATTCACTCAGGCAAGTGAAAACTGCCCTGTTCTGTCATGTTAAGGGACTAAGGCAACTCAAAACCATCTTTGGCTATCTGTGTAAGGAATTACAGAAGCAAGAAAGCGATAAGTCATCTCATAACAAGTGGATAGTCATAGCTGTACATTTTGAGTGAGGATCTCTGAGTCGGGGTGACTGGGAACTTATCTTTCAGAGACTAGAGTCAGAGACAAATGGTTAGTGGGTACCAATGTGGATGCCTGGCACACAATGGAGTTTCTTTAGCCATCACATGCCCCACTGGCTCAAGATCATATCAATCATGAATCAGATCATTGAGTCACACTTATGTAAGGCTAAAGCGTAATTGTGTCGAACACACACACACACACACACACACACACACACACACAGGTAGCCATTTTATGATACAAGAGCCTATGGTAACATCCAGGAATAACAGAAGGAGGGGATTTTAGTCCATTATATTCTCTGCTAGCTCTAGGAGAATGAATTGGGGAATTTAATTTTTGGGATCTTGGTATCTATAGTGTTTGACATCGACATTTACAAGTGAGCATTAACATACATGAATCAGCAAGATAGAGAAAATAGGCACTTGCTTACTCAAGTAAAATTTGGTAACTATGAAGTAAGTCATTTAATTACAGATCCCAGCCCCCAGCTCAAGTAACGTTTTTTTTTTTAGTTCTTTGATTTTTAACAGGTATTTGTGATACTGAAGGAGATCTGGAGGCCAACATAAGCTTTGGTATGTCAATAGGCACCATAGATAGGCATTTGTCCCCTTTGACAGTGATAGAGAAATAACTGGCTGCTTTGGTAGAGAGGAACTAGTTGTCTTTGAACTTAACATTCATGTCTTTTGTTAATGATGTGTGTCTCCTCTGTAACGGCTCCTCAACTGACATAGGATGCTATTGTCAGGCCCCGGAAGACTGGAATGCTGGTCGTAGACCTGGAGGAAGTGGGGTATGTTTGGTTTGTTGTCCATATTTTACTGGGCCTTTGTAGGCTAGTGGTGTAGGTAGCTTTAGAACGGTCAGGAAGGCTGACCCAAAGCTGGGAGTCAAGCTGGTGGAAACTTTTGTCAGAAGCATGAGATTGGCATCAGCGCTCAACAAGTCCAGGCCTTGCTGGTTTTGAAGGATCACCTGAGGCTGCTGTGTTTGGAGCAGTTTTCAGAGTTTCGTTGATTGTAAATCTGCTGGGGGAAATATAGGGTGAGAACAGAAGGTAAAGTTAAGGAGTTTAGGAGAAAATCTTAATACCATTGATTAATGTCAAATCTCTGACCTTTGGAAGTCTTACTATAACACTAGCATAGCAGAGGGAAAGAAATTACAGACATTTTTAATTGTTTTATATATATCTTGAATCATTCTTTTAGATTTTTAAAACTTGCATTTATACACCTTAAATCATTTTTAGACCCTCATAACTTTTTAAATTTTTCATATTCTCAGACCTTTATGTATCTTAAATTACCTTTTTAGACTCTCATAATGTATTTGTGCTTTTATATTTTTAGACCTTTATGATTTGCATCCTAAATAATTTTCCTAGATCTTTATAACTTTATAAATTTTATTTTTATCTAATTATTTATAATGAGACATAGGTGATTGATGACTGAGAACAATTATTGCCACAGTTATCCATCAACATCTAGAAGGATAAATTTGAACAGGACAGGAAGTGTAATCCAAATGTGTTGAGGGAGCTGCGGGGCTGCATTCCGCCACCCAGCTCCCGCCACCGGCTAGCTTATGCCCCGAAATAATTACACGGACACTGTATTCTTTTAAACACTGCTTGGCCCATTATATCTAGCCTCTTCTTGGCTAACTCTTGCACCTGGACTAGCCCATTTCTAATAATGTGTGTAGCACCCCAAGGTGCGCTTACCGGGAAGATTCTAGCCTAAGTCCATCCTGGGTCGGAGTTCATTGCGTCTGTCCCGGAGAGGGGAGCATGGCCTCTGAGCTCACTTCCTCTTCCTCCCAGCATTCTGTTCTGTTTACTCCTCCCATCTATGTTTTAACCTATGAGTCCAAGCAGTTTCTTTATTATAATTAACCAATGACCTTCCTCCATCACAAATGACCTCTGTATCAATTAAAATGATAGAAGCTTACTCAGACAGTTACTCGAGGCTTCTCTGTGATGGTCTTGGAGCGGAAGTTATCAGTTTTCCAGGAAGTCATATAGGACAATATTAAGTCTTTCATTGCCACACAGGTTAGTTTAGCCTTCAGCTGCCAGACCCAGAAGATCTGAGAGATTTTTTTTTCTGTGTCTGAAGAACCTGAGAGACTGTCTATCTTGGTTGGTAAAGAGGGGCAGTCAATTCTCCAGCGACTTTGTTCACAGTTTGAGCAGGGTCCAGGCAGCAAGCAAGTCATGGGTCAATTTTTGGTTTAGTGGCTAGAGTTTCTGTTATCCAAATAGTTAAAGCTTAACAAAGTTAGCAAAGATAATATTTGGAGCCTTTACCCTGGATATATAACAGCTTTTCCACCGTTGCACAGATGGACCCCATCCTTCCCATTCTCCTTCTGTCCCTCCTCCTCCTTCTTCTTGCTTGTACACCCTAGTTTTTCCAGAAAACTTTGAGGCCTCATGCAATTAGAGCCTAATTGCATACAACCAGCCGGGAGTCTTGAGCTGATGCTTAGGTGAAGGTCCAACGACCTTGCCAATCTCCTTTTAGAAGAAATATCAATTTTTTAAACAAGTCGGGCTCAGACTATTTTAAGCAAGCATATTTGGAGTTCTTACTGAGAGATTTAGACAGAGCGTTTTACTTCATAACCAGTGTGTCTGCAGATGGAAGCAGACAACCTGAAAAGTTTAATAAATATTTTCCTTATAGTCATTAATTGCAGAATATTATAAGTATCTGTAACCTGGAGAACATTAAATAGAAACCTATAAAAATCAGACATCTACAGGAACTCTGCAAATGTTGGCATCATGTTGTTTTGCTTTCTTTATGGATTTTTGTTTTATAGAGTTTCACTATATCCAATCAGTTTACACGTCTTGAGGTACAGAAAGTTTTTATTTTAGCTATTTTAAAGCACAGTGTCTTGTCTTGGGCTGTATGGTTTTTTCTCTTTGTCCTAGAGTCAGATGGCCTTCTGACCTAGGATTGAGATTTTGGAGGAAGTTTTTAAGCAACCATGCATGGGTGGGAAGAGGAAGTCATATCCCAACTCCAGAGCTAGCTTTTAAAAAACAATATCATCTACGGACACCTAATTCCTGCAAATCCAAACCTAGTGGTCAGATGGAGAGGCCAGAGCATGCAGTGTGCAAAGAAGGCTCAGCAATAAGAAGGTCTGGATGCAGGCCAGCTGCAGCAGGGCAGGAAGCAGCCGGTGGTGGAGCAGGGACCTTACTATTCACCAGGGTTGTATGCCAGTGGCACCTGCATCACTCCAGACCAGTGGCAGGGAGTGGCCACAGTCAGAGACCCATGGTCAGAGATAGGAGTCAGCTGGGAGACAGGGCTAGTAGGGGGGAAAGATGTCCTTCAGAAGCAGAGTGAGGGAGAAGGATTGCAAATGGGAGGGCATAGAGAAGTGCCCACTGCACATGTGGGACTTAAACATCATGCTTCAGTGAGTCAAGGAGAGGGACAGAGACAGAGCAAGCAAAGAGCAACTGGGGAAAGGAGAGAGAGATGGGTGGATAGCTAATGTAGAGGCAGCCGGGAGCAGTCTGCCTCTGAAGTATCCTGTAGATGTAGCATGCAGCCCAGAGGAAATTTGTCTGTGCTCAGTTTGAGTCCCATCTCTGCAGCAAAGCTTGAAAACACCAATCCAACAGTCAACAAAAAACAGTGGGAAAAGATAGTGTAGCAGCACAATCAGAGGGAAAGCAGACAAACTCAGACATATGGTGGCCACCTTCATTCATACACCACAACCAGGGCAGTAAGGAAGCCTCTCTGCCCCAGAGACTGGCTCTATGATCTCATCAGATATCACCTTCTGTCTCCCCAAATGTCCAGACTCCAGAACAAAACAGAATAATTCATAGATCAGTCTAAGCACATTGGCCAGCAATCATTATTTTTATTTTGCTTTCAATGATCAAATTTGGCCTTGTTGCAGTCTGGGCTCCCTAGGGCCTATTAAGTGGCAGTCTTATAGTCTGGGTTCCCTAGGGTTTATCAATTCCATCTTAGACTTGTTACCTTAAAGGCCTTTTCCAGAGCCTGACCCTGAGTCTGGAGGCTTATTATTAGTTACAAATAATTGACTGATAGCTTAGACTTGCTACTAACTAGCTCTTACTCTTGGATTAACCTATATTTGTATCTATGTTCTACTACATGGTTCGGCACCTTGTCTCAGTACAGCATGTTCATGTTCTCCTTCCTCTGCATCTTGCTTGAGACTCCTCTGACTCCACCCTTTTTCATCCCAATATTTTCCTAGTCTGGCTCTCCTGCTCAATCTCTTCCTGCCCAGATAAAGGCCAGTCAGCTCTTTATTAACCAATGAGGGTAATACATGTTTATAGTGTGCAAAAATTATTCCAGATCAAAAACTAGTCTGTTCTGCCAACGGCAGTGGTTAGGGCAACTCAAAATAATCTTTGGGTATCTGTGTAAGTAAGTTACGGAAGCAAAAAAGCAATTAGTCATATCATAAAAGTAAATAGTCACAGCTGTACATTTTTGGGTGGGAATCACTGACTCACAGTATGGGAACTTATAGATAAGGACTTGAGTCAGAGACAAATGGTTGGTGGGTAGCAAGATGGATGTCTGACATTAAATGGAACTTCTTTAGCTTGTAGTTTCAGAGGGTTAGTTTATTACTATTATGGCATGGAGTATGATGGCCATTGGATAGACATGGTACAGGAGAAGTATCTAAGAGCTTTATATACTGATACATGGGCAGCAGGCAAAGAGAGAAAGACTGGGCCTCATAGCCCACCTTCAGCAACACCCTTCTTCCAAATCCCCATCTACTCCACCAGGGCCACACCTCTTAAACATTCCCAAACAAGGTATGCAAAATATTTAAGCCTATAGAAGGCATTCTCCTTCAAACCACCAGACATGAAAATTTCTATTGCTATCTACTTTTTCTGCAAAGGACATAGTTTCATTCTCATTTACAGCTAACTTAACTTTCATTGTGTGTGCGTGCATGTGTGTTTGCGTGCGTGTGCGTGTGCCTGTATTTATCCTATTTCCTTTATCCTTCCATCTGTTGATGGGCATCTAAACTGGCTCCATGTCTTGGCTCTTGTGAATGATGACCAGTGGACATTTTATTTCATGTTTTATTATTGCAGTGCATGCTGCTTTTACAATTGGAGCAATACGTCCCTCCAGTTACACAATTGCAACACCAACTAGCCATGATAGGAAGAAGAAAGTAGGCCAACTCTGTGGCCTCTCATTTGAGTCCGTCAGTCTAAGACCAATTGTGGTCATCAGTATGACATCTGGCCTCTCAGTTTGTTGCTCTTTTCCCAAGCTCCAATTTTTTTCTCGTTAACTAAGGAGTTACAGCCTCTCTGTCTTAGCTTTCACCCTTACCAGATCTTTCGTAAACACTTGGCAGTCTGCTTCTTTACCCATTTGAAAGTGTTTGTACACAACTAGAAGCTGTTGTCCTGAACTGTCACTGTCATCCACAAACCTTTTTGTGACAAATCCTTTGACATCATCTTGTGCAGAGGTGGAGGTTGGTTAAGTGGTTACTTGGGTCTCTGCATCTCTAAGAGGGAGAACATATTCTGGACCTTCCCAGCCTTGTGAGGTGTGTTCCCTTCCTCACCATGCTCTTTCTCATGGCTGATACTGACTCTTGTTTTCTTTACACACACACTTACGTTCCCCATTTTTCTGTATCATTCATAGGAGCATTGGCTTCAGGGAGAGGGGGCATAATCCCTCCATGACTAACACACATGATGGCATTCCTCTTTTATCTATGGTGGATTTTTGTATCTTTTATTGTCATAATGAAATTATAGAAGAAACTCATATTTGCTAAAAGTAATAATATAGAACTAATTAAATAAAATCAAACAGACTCTTATTTCATTTCCCACTCAACTTGATTCTCTTAAAATACCTACTTTAATCTGTTGGGTATTCTTTCAGAATAAATAATATAATAAGCCTATATAGCATAAATATGTTTGTTTTGATATATGTATACAACAAACACAAGTCAAGAACTACCATTGATTTTAAAGTTGTTTTTTGTTTTTTTAAAGACATTCTCTCTATGTATTCCTGGATGTTCAGAAACTCATTATGTAGACCAGGCTGGCCTCAATCTCACAGAGATCTGCCTGCATCTGTCTACTGAGTGTTGGGATTAAAGGTATGTGCCATCATGCCCGACTCTTGATTTTAAATTTCAACATGATAATTTCACCCAACGAGTATTTGTTGACCACTTAGTATCTATTGCTCAGTCCTCATGCCTGAGTTGGGGTATAAGAAAATAAGATAATGTACATATTTCCTTCCCCAGGAGGACTTACTGCATTGATCAGCTTTCTCTCACTGTCCAGATAGGGCAGGCCTGACTACTTTGTCTCTGATTTCAGAGGTTTTGGTCTGTGGTTGGCTAGCCCATTGTTTGGGGTGAAGCATTGCTTGTGGCAAGGGAGAACACTGAGGAGTGTGTGCCACAGTGACCTAAGTTACTTCCATTTGGCCACACCTCACAGTGTCTACTGCTCCTAATAGTGCCACAGGTTGGGAACAAAACCTTCAACATAAGGGGGGGGGCATTCTATATGCAAACTGTGTCATTTATAACATAGTGCGGAAATATTTTGAGCTCCGTCCTGTTTCATTGCCTATGTGGTTTGCTCATCATTTCTAAAACCTGCGTGGCACTCTATTGAAGGGGTCCAGCATAATTTAATCAGTCTTTTACTGACGGGCACTTAGGCTTTCTTCTTCTGTTTCTCATTTGTTTGTTTTTGCAGTACAATGAATGTTACAGTGAATATCGCTATGCACTTCCACGAGACAGAATCACACGTTTAACACCGCCCAGACGAAGCATATGATTACTTGAAAGTTTGCACGCTATTCTCACACTAGTGTCTGAGAGACCACAGCAATGTATCTTACCTGGAGCAAACAGACCCCTGATCCCAGTCCCTTTGCCCTCCCTGGAACGCCACCAGCTTTTCCTTTTGCCTGCATCTCTCATCACTCCCTTTGCCTCCAAGTAGCTTGTGTGATCCTCTTGTCTCTGAATAATGTGAATATTCACTCCAATTGGTTATTGAGTTACCAACCTACATTCTTACTATGCCAGAGTACCTTCTGTTACTTCCTTCTCACACTCCCAGGCTCTAAACCTTCCCTTGGGGTGCTTATCTTAAGAGCACCCATGCTTCCTGGAAGGTCTCCAGCTTCCCAACCATCACACTCAATGACCCTGTCTAAAGTCTTCATCTGGTTAACCTCTGGGTATCATTTTCTTTCCCTGAGTCTTCATTTAGCTTCTACCAACTTTCCATAGCCCAACTTTCGCAGGGTTCCCTAAATACAGGAAGAAATTCAGACTTTGTAATTCTTTCCTCCTCATTGTTTCCTTTCTGATCCAGCCCAGCGCCTTGGCTTTTGTGATCTGCTTAAGGCTGAAGTAAGCATCTGTAATCAGAACTACTGTAATAAACCCTATACCTGAATTTCCAATTGCTAGGCTTTCATGTTTGCAAAATCACCTTCATATGAACAGAATGGAACTCACCATCTCCCTGCCTGGACATCATCTTTCCTTGGCAACAGAACCACATTCTTATAGTCATCCTTGATGTTCAAAACGTCAGCACGTATCTTACCTTCCTCCCTACCCCTCAGACCACATTTTCTGTTCCTTGCCAGGTCAATGGTGTCTGTCAAAGCCTCATGTCATAAATGAGCAACTTGATGAATAATAGGTCAAACAACATTTAAAAAGAAACTCTAGTACTTCTCAGAGATTTGTATCGCAGTTCTCTGAAACAGAATGTTCTTAAGCAGTTCTCCACTTATTAGGCTAAAGAATGCTTTTCTTTACACAAGAAACCCACTCTTAGGGAGCAGTAGAGTACGAGCAAATGCATGCTCAGGAAAAATATCATTCTGTAATAAAATCATTTTGATATATCATTTTACTGAATTCTTTCAGAAGTGAGTTATAAGAGAGAGCCGTGCTTGGAGAGAGCTATGCAGAGCTGAGTGGACATCTTGCTTGGCACTGTCCCTTACTGGCCATAAAGTAAGCACCTGCGTAGTTTATTACAGGCAGATTGTATAACTAGTGTGAGAGGAACCACAGGCACCTAAGCTTTAAAATGTGGGTTTAAACAATTGTCTGCTTGTTCAGAATTACCTTGACTCAAAATTCTCCTGTGTGGTGATTGGCCACCTCACTTGGTCTCAGACTCGGTTCTGCGTGCATCCTTTCAGTGCTAGATATTAATGAACAGCACTTTCCCCTCTATTGGTGAGTGGGAAAACCATGTCTCAACAATTCTGGAGGATACCTGATGTGGGAAGGTCATTTGTCAATCTGTTGTTTCATTGGTCAATCAATAAAGAAAACTGCTTGGCCTGATAGGTCAGAAAATTAGGTAGGTAGAGTAGACAGAACAGAATGCTGGGAAGAAGGGAAGTGAGCCAGATGCCATGCCTCTCCTCACCAGGGCAAACGCTATGGAGCCAGCCTCCAGGTCAGACATGCTGAACCTTTCCCAGTAAGACACCACCTCGTGTGCTACACAGATTATTAGAAATGGGTTAAGCAAGATATGAGAGTTAGCCAAGAAGAGGATAGATATAATGGGCCAGGCAGTGTTTAAAAGAATACAGTTTCTGTGTAATTATTTCCGGGGCTAAGCTAGCTGTGCAGGAGCAGGACGGGACGAAAGCAGGCCCTCCACTCCTCACTACAGATACCCACACATTTGGCTTCTCTAAAAGGAAATACAGATAAGTACAGGCAGTATACCTTCTTTTCAGTTTTAGAACATTGATTTTTGTCTACCATAGCCAGCATGTAACTCTAAAATTATAGTCTTTTCTATTTTCACAGCAATTACATTGTTATTTCACATTTCCTTTCACTTCAAAGAGTATTTGCAGACTGTAATAAGATCACAATATATGAAAATCAGAAATTTTAGATTTTTTCCAATTTCTATAAAAATTTAAAAGGGATAAATCTTGTGTAACTACCAACAAATGTTTATTGCCAGCGATATATTCTTAGTAGTGACTTTGCACGCCTTGTTTATAAGAAATAACTACCTAAGAAAGACAAAAGTGTCAGTTAGGGGCTGGAGAGATGCTTCATCAGCTAAGAACCCTTGGCTGCTCTTACAGAGGACCTGGCTTCTATTCCTAGCACACAGTGACAGCTCACAGCCATTTCCAGTTCCAGGCATCCTCTGACCTCTGCTGGCATCCAGCATGCAGAGCATACACAGACATACATTCAGGCAAAGCATGTCTACTCATACAATAAAATAAATAAATCTAAAAAGATAACAATTTAAAACATATCCACTAGAATCCAAGGAGCTGGAAACTCTCGCATTGGTATGGAGAACAGAAACGGATAGCGGTTTTCCCACAAAGAGGCCTAGAGAGTCACGTGCAAGGCCAGGATGTGAGAGAGCTCAGGGTTTCATTCTAGGCTAAAAACAAATGGCCATACCCATTCTGTATATTACAGGCTCGTTGACACTATTTAGTATCAGAGAACCATCCTGCGCACCAGTAAACCAGCCATAAGAACTTCTCGGCCTTGCTGGTTGTTTGTCGGTTGTTGTTATTTTTGTGAACTTGATACAAGCTAGAGTCATCTGGGAAGGACTAATTGAAGAATTGTCTTTATTAGATTGACACGTAGGCAAATCTGTGGGGCATTTTCTTAAAGTGGAAGGACCCAGTCCACTATGGGTGGTGACAAACCCCTGGACAGATGGTCCCAGATGGTGTAAGAAACAAGATGAAGAAGCCACAGTTTGCAAGTTAGTAAGCAGCATTCCTCCATGGTCTCTAGCTTCAGTTCTTGCCCTGAGTTCCCAAAATGATGAACTGTGATTGAGACATGTAAGCCAAATAAACGCTCCCCTTCCCAAGTGGTTTTGGTAAACGATTTATTATAGCAACAGAAAAACAAACTAAGACACTGGGCAAATAGGGTCACATACTTCTTTCTTACCAGTCACTAGCAACAAGTCAATTGTAATTTTGCACAATGATAGCTTATATAGTGTAGATTAATTGCAATTTTGAGATGATTAGATTATTGCCCTCTGAATCTACTGAACTAATTTGTACTCTGTTGTTCATGAAAGATAGAAAATGAATGCACAGTTGTCTGTGATAGAGACATGAACCACCCATATTGTGTTGCTTAGCAACTACTGTTATTTAGTTCATAGATCTGGAGTCAGCAATTTGGGCTCGATTTCTCTAGGTGGTGGTTTGAATTTGTATGTCTCCACATGGGAAGCAAGCTAAAGGTGCCAGTGGCCCAGCATTTGGAGGCAGAATAGTCATCCTCTGGAGCTCTTGCTCCTTTTTCAGAAGGACTACCATTTTGCAGAAGTTTAGCATGGTCTTCCTCTCTTGAAGTAGCAGGTCCCAGCCAAAGAGCACAAGCTTCAATGCATACAGGCAGGTTTTGCATCTGCATTGTGAAGCATGTTATTGCCCCCAGTAAATTAAGCCAGTTCCAAGATTCATGGCTACCTTGACTCAAAAAGATAGCCCCCCCCCCCCAGTCTTTGGATACAAGATCTTGCTATGAAGCTAAAGTTAGACTCAAATTGGTGTCTCCAGCCTCAGGCTCCAGAGTGCTAGTATTACAGATAAGTACAGCCACATTCAACTTCATCATCTACTTCTTGAAGGAAGTAGACAGATTTTTGGCCATAGTTGTCATATATCTTATTGAATTTACCATTATCTGTTAGATAAATTTCATTTAAAGGTCATTAGAAGAGTAAATATTACGTTTTCCTTGCCTTTCCCTTTATACGACCCTTATTAATACTGCTGTAGATAATAGTCTAAGCAAAATTTAGATGATTTCTAGGTATCTAATATTTTGGAATTTTTTCTTTGGCAGTATGTATGCCTGTAGGATCTGTCATAATATTTTGCATCATAAAAATGTTTGTTAAAGAAGCTCAACACCTCAGTTCTTTGTCTAATGGAAAGCTGAGAAACTTGAAACACTTCTCTGGAGATTTCGGAGTGTGGGCCAACATGCCTATATTATGAATCAGGGCATTTACGATGTATACAGTCTTCCAGAGGAAGAGCAAGGTGCAGGGTAATAGCCAGGTCTCTGTGTTTAAGAGTGGCTGTGTCTGTGGAGCTGTATAACATGAGAGATTCATAGGGTTATTCACTTTGCTGCTCAAACATTTAGCAATTTAATATCGGAGGGAAACCAGAGCCTGAATTCTGGTCTAAATTCTCCACTGAATTATTTTTATTGTTAAAATTTGGCTATTTATGGAAAAAACTGAGTCGAATGATGATGGCGCACGCCTTTAATCCCAGCACTCGGGGAGGCAGAGGCAGGCAGATCTCTGTGAGTTCAAGACCAGTCTGGTCTACAGAGCTAGTTCCAGGACAGCCAGAGAGATACACAGAGAAACTCTGTCTCAAACACACAGACAAACAAAATAAACAAACTGCTCCCCCTCCCTTGCAAAAAAACCCCAGCTAAAACTAAGTAAGCCTTAAAAGTCACTTTATGGGTTTCATGAAGTTTCTTGGAAGAGAACCTCTTTGGACCACCTTCCCTGCATTGCACACAGTTACAACAGTTTGGGAGGGATAACTTTAAAGAATGTAACATGCCTGAGTGCCTATTGCAGATCCTAGAATTTTGCTGTATATGGTATTGTCTCCCACATCAATCCCCTACTTCAAGGATTTCCCATACCAGTCCTTGGAAAAACTTGGTAACTTGGAGATTCCTGAAAGGGTTTATTGAGAATGGCTGAGCCAGAACTCTCTGGAAGCCATTTCACTGAACAACTAGCACAAGCATCAAATGTACATCATACGACACAGAGCTATTCTGACACAGTTCTAATGGATGTTAACTTCGAGTCCTTCCTTCCCCAAACTGACCAAGCCTGGAATGGTCTGTAGCACAAGGCTCATCCCATGCTTCCTCCACAGAGGCTATCATAGCCCTTTGCTGGTCTCTAGAGAAGGTAATGACTCTTCTGCGAGTCACTCTTGCCTGAGAACACCCAACATTCCTAGGAGAAACTCTTGTCGGTGTCATGCACCTCCCACCCCTACCCCCACCCCACAACAGGACATGTGCACAAGGACAAAACGAAGGAGATAAAGATGCCTCGGTGGAGAAAGAAGGAAGGAAGGACATGGTGGTGTAAAGCATTAAATTCACAGCTCTTCCATTTCTGAGCTCCCCGGCTCTGCCTTGCTGAGCCCAGAGGGTTTGGGAGACCTTCCTGGTCATAGATTGCAGTCTACCATGGCCTGGCGACATTCTCCAAGTTTGGCAACATGGAAGACTGCCCCCTACCACCAGTGGGGGCTTCCTGCTCCCTAGCTAATCTTATCTGGAGGATGTGTCTAGGCCCGAATGCCTAACTTACCTCAAGGATGATCCTTGACATAGTTCCCTGCAAGCACTCTTCCCCTGCTACCCTCATGATAACTAGGTTGCTGCTCTAGCCATTTTTGATAGGGCCGGGCTTCCACTAATCCAGCTATATGATAAGAGCATGTCACTCAATACAGGTTAGGGTTTGTCCCTGGGCTCCCCAATCCTATATATTTCCTATACTGTTATGGGAATTCCATTTGTTTAGGCCAGTGACATTTGGGGAGACTAGCCCTCTGGGCATGGTTTTCTCTGTGTATGTGGGCCAGACAAAACTGAAGAAGGGGCGAGCACTCTCTCTCTTGGGTGGTCCGAGAAGAAAAAAGCTTTGCGGTTGGTCCTCATCACCCTTCGACAGAACAGCTGGACCAGCAGTGCTGTCTACCGTGTTCTGTACTCATGATCCTGATTTTCCACTGCACCCCTTAATAAATTATTGACCAGACTTTGAGGGTTCTTGCTTCATCTGGTACCCAAGATGGCTTAAACCGTGTGGCCTTTAGGCCTTCCCTCCAAGCCAGATGAGGCTGGTTCATTCAGATTAGACTCGGCCTAATCCCGGTGGCCGTTAGGCTTTCCCTCCACCCCACACATGGCCAGTCCATTCAGATTAGATTCAGCAATCTCATTTGAAATAGAAAAATGGGGGAGATATAGGATAAGACAATGAAGTAGCTTATTATATCTACTTGTAAAATAAGTTAGCAACTATTGGTTTTAGATAATTTGCATTGGTATTGATTCTTGTATATTGATACAAATGTAAAATTATTTTTCTATTCATGTTTAAGATAATTTTATTGATGCAAATTCAAAATTATTTTGTTATATTATATATGTTTCTACTTTTGCTTAAAATAAATAAATATATTTTAAAAAATATATTGATACAAATGTCAGATTATTTTCTTCATACTGTACTGCTTCTGCTCCCCCACCCTCATGGACCAGCAGCCAACGATCCCCGAAAAGAAGGAGACCCACATAGAGGCTGATTCCATTCCTCCAACTACATATTTGACATACATCAACATGCATTCTCTGTGTGATTACGACTCTGAAAGTGGTTCATTTTATGGTCCTCTGGTGACCTCATCTGTGCAGCAGGCAAGAGATAAAGGATGATACGACAAAAGTAGGTTTCATTAGCACATGCCTTGTGACGTGTTTTCCCTCCGAGAGCTGCTTTTCTGGCTTTGGATAGTGCCATGAAAAGGTCCTTTTTTTTTTTTTTAAAATATAGCTGTAGGTTAGGGTTCAGAATTAGCACAATTATGCAAGAATCTAAGCAGCAGGCTTACATATAACCCATGGAAAGGAAGGTCAGTTGTCTTTTCCCTGCTTGTCTGTGTGTGAGAGGGAGGTTAGGGGAGCCAGGGCAGCTCTGCTCTCCTCCTCTGAGGAGAAATGTGACTGCTGAAACAAAGAGGGAAGGGTTCCAAGGTGGAGGTGATTAGAACATGTGACCGTGACCGAGAAGCTGGTCTTATGGCATCCCTTCCCTGTCAGCACCCTGTGTGTTCCCCCCATGGGGGAGGCTGCTGGAGCAAGAGGCTCAGCCTGGCGAGCCAGCTGCTTTTCTTAGGCAGCACATTCGCCTTACAATTGGGGGCAGCTAAGGCTCTTGCCTTCTCCACCCAGATGAAATCATTTCCTCTCACCATCCTGCAGCTTCGTTGTCATGGAAGAGAGGAGCTGGTGCTGGGAAGACGTCACGGATGGAAAGGCAGACGAGGAATTTGTAAACACGCCCAGGCTTAGTATGTCTGTTGGTAAGAAAGGCGCGTCCACACAGGCAGGATGCCCAAAGCCTGGGTTTGTCCCGTTTCTGAGGATCAACCACTGTTCTCACCTTTGCCAAGGCAGACCCTGAAAACGGACCTTGTTATACCCTGGAAAGAATCTTTGCCACTTAGCTCTGATAACTTTTCTGTCTTTTCAGAAATTGGGAGGGTTTTATATAATACCAAAATCTCGCTTGGAATTTGGAGGCAATTTTCAAAGTCACGTTAAATTGAAGGATCGAGAAAATGCTCTCTAATCCTCAAAGATGTGCAGAAATGGAAAGTGGCAAGTTTTGCCTTTACCCCGCACATATGGAATTTGAAAAATTCCTGCTGGAGGGACCATATCCAAATACCTCTGTGCCCTAAAAATGGCATTCCAGCCTAGAGAATAGATATATTCGTCTACATATGTTGTCATCTTTTAATAAATGATGTGTTTTGCAGCTGGGCATGATGGTGCCGCCTTTAATTCCAGGCCTAGGTAAGAAGATCTCTTTGAATTTAAGGCCAGCCTGGTCTACATAGTGAGCTTCTGGCTAGCCAAGGCTATATAGGAGGACACTCTCAAAAAATAAAACCAGCAAACAATAAAATGTTTCCATAGTAGAATGTTATTTCTTCAAATCATATTCAGTATTCTTTCTTGGATATAAATGGCAAGGGAGAAAATCAAACCACTTTTTAGGTTGTGGGACAAGGACCTAGGGGCAGGGGGTGAGGGGTGGGAAGGGAAAACATAGTTGTAAATTTCATGTTTCACTTGCCTATCCAAATTAAATTTTGAGGTTAACTTGAGAAGAGACACAGTATCTGGGGAAGACCAGTTCCTCCCCGCGTTAGTAGCATTTGGAGGACTTTTCATGTGTTCATCGACGTGAAAAAGGCAGCTATACTGACATTAGAGGAGCCACCTCTCCAGGGTCACTCTCCAGATGTGGCCCTGATGAATGGGGTACACACTGCTTCCTCGAGATTCTTACTAAAGATGCAGTGGGAGTTGAAATAGTTGGTTCCAGCTATGAGTACTTCTAGCATACATGCACATGCATGTGCATGCACACGCACACGTGTGCGCACACACATGTATACATGCCCACACACATCTTCAATTCTGGATGTGAAAGCTTTGTTTTTTCTCTGTTCACAAATTGGCAAAGGTGAAGAGGGCGAAGCTAGCCTGTGGCTCCTTCCATGGTCTCTTCTAGTAAAGAGCTCAGAATCGTCAAAGAACTTTAAAACAGCTAAGAGTGGAAAAAAAGATCATCAACGGGACTACAGGGTTGTTTTTTTTTAAGCAATTTCTGTCTTACGTTCGGTGATTATTACTGTGCTCTCATCTTCATCCCTGTTGGTGGAGTCTCGATTGACAATCCACTGAGAGTTCTGATTTCAGTTATTCTGATCTGTGGTCCTGGGAAACGGCCTTGTGGACCCGCAGATCTGCCTGGTGGCTGGCTCCTCTGTGCGCATGACCTCATGCTCAGCCAGGTTCCTAGGTGCTGCTCTGCCGCACTTGCTCTGAACCAGCTTAGTGCTGGTTATTGGTGACATCCCCAGAGGGTTCTGCTTTGACCTTGCTGCTTGGGTTAGATACCTCAGTTTTGGTGGCTCTCAATACTCCAGGGGAGGAAGAAAGTCCTCCAGTAACACCCAGGATAATAACTGTGATCTTGAAGAGTTTTGTAAGACAATACACACACACACACACACATTCGCATTGGCAGAGCCCATTCGAATGTCTCTCTTTTAGTATATTATCCTCAGTTGATACATTTAGCCAAAGCATGACTCTAACTGAATGTCCCTAAGTGACCTCCAAACTGTTTTCCAGCAGTGAAATCCCCCTGTGAAATGAGGCTTGGGCTTTCTTTTCAGAGCATCTTTGAAAATTTAGTGTTAACTGATTTTTTCCATGCTTCTTCAAGTTTTTTTGTTATTTCAGCAGTTCAACTAAAGATTTCATCTTCTTGTTCCCATGAAATTCTATAGCAGTCACAGCCAGTGCTTCAGCTAGGGCTTTATGCTTTAATCCCTGCCAGGTCTTGTACCCATCACACTCTGGGAGGGCCACCTGCTGAAGCCGCAGAATAGCATCCCTGGCGGATATTCAGTAGCGCTGTTGAGTTGGATTTGAGAGGGAAGTTGTTAGTCAGTTAGGGAACTGAACAATTTCTTCCACCAGCGAGCACTTGGACTAACAGAAAGTAATGAGTCCATAAAAGTCCGAGTCTAAAGGGAGTGCCTGAAGCACAGCTCTTGACCCTGAAGCTGAGGCTAACAACTTATGGACAGGGTCAGAAGCAGAAACAGTGCGATGCCAGCAGAGGCTGATGGGTGAGCTCTTCTCTCACTGAGTTTTCAGAAGCCTTCAAACTGCAGTTAGCATTTCCCGTTTGCTTAAGGAAAACTTAACTCATTCACAGTCACTGATCCTTATTTATTGATATTACTTTATCAGGGACATGAAAGTCACATAATCAAAAACTTGATGTAGTCCATTTTGTCTCTTTTTCTTCCTGTTCTAGACATACTAAATTTCCTACATTTTTAAAAAACAAGCCACCTGTTATTTTTAAACATAATTTCTTTATTGATTCTTTGTGAATTTCACACTATGAACCCCAATTCTGCTCACCTCCTGATCCCTCTATATCCTCCCCTCACCCCTGCACTGCCCCCTCAAAAAATTTTTAAAAAATCAAAACATAGCAAGCAAGCACAAACATAACAAACAAACAAAAAACAAATACCAAAACAACCGCAACCTCTTTGCTTCTTCATCTTTCCCGCCTCTCCAACACCTCTCATTTGTCCTGGCGGCATTGTGAGCGGTGTGTCACACAGAAGACTCTTTTGTCCAGTCAGCATTACTAGCAATGCTCGCTGAGCAAGTCATCCGTCTCATTCATGACCCCAGATGGGAACCCAGCAAAGGGCTTTCAGAAAACTTACATTTCTATTTCTGCTGTCAGACTCAGATATCACTTCCTATCTTTCAAATGGCTAGAATAGAAACTCGTGGCCACATCAATGCTGGAGAGAATATGGAGAAACCGGGTTTTCATTCATCGCTGGTGAGAATATATGATGATTTTTCTCCCCAAACTAGTCATGGCACTATTGTAGGACACTGACTCCCTGCATTTGTCCCAGAGAAATGAGAGCAGAGGCTGACACAAACGCTTGCACATGGATGTTCTTGAGAGCTTTAATTCTAAACCAAAAACTGGGGATAACTTGAATATCCTTCCATCGTGAAAGGATGATGACCAGTTTTGTCACAAACAGCAATCTGGATAAATCTCAAAAGCAATATGGCCAATCTCAAAAGGTGCCATACTGTGGCTCTATTTTTATAACTTTAAAAAAAAAAGCCTATGGAAGGAAGGGAATAGATTAGCGATTACCAGGAGCGAGGGGGAGTGTCAACACAAATGTAGTCTTAGGGAGCACCCTTATGCTGACAGAATAATCCATATTCATATTGTGGTGATGAGTCCAACGATCCCTACAAATGACTGAAGCACATAGAGCCATGGACAGCCACATCCATCCATTTATATCCATCATATATTAACATTGTCCTCACGGCCAAGTGACAGGTTAAAAAATCCTGAAAATGGAATAAGGTATATAGTTTATTATTAGTAATTGTGATGGCTATTCTTGGTTGTCAACTTGACTACATCTGGTATTAACTAAAACCCAAAAGGGGAGGGAGGGCAAGTCTGTGAGGGATTTCTGCTTAATCTGAAGCAGGACTATCTACTAATCTGGAGCTGTGAGGTAGGGAGATACACCATTAATCCAGATCTTCAATCTAGATCTAATCTGGGCCACGCCTTCTGCTGGAAGTCTATATAAAGGATATGGAAGAGGGAAGTTTTTGCTCTTTGTCTGCTTGATCTTGCCTTGCTAGCAAGTCCATTCCTTCACTGGTGTTAGAGCCTACTTCTTCAGGATTCTTGAGTATAATGAAGACTAGCTAAGGCATCCAGCCTCATAGACAGAGCAACTCCTGGATTCTGGACTTTCTATTCATAGACACATATTGCTGGATAAGCTGGACCACAACCTGCAAGTCATTCTAAATAAATCCCCCCATATATATACACACACGAGAGAGAGATAGAGAGTCATTCTATAGGTTCTGCTACTTTAGAGAACCCTGACTAACACAGTAATGGACCAGCATCAATTTCCTGATTTTGATATTGAGTATAAAGTATAAAAATGACAACACGGGAGCTGGGTATTTTTTGGTACCATCTGTGTGTTTATAATTCTTTCATAATGAAATTTACAACTGTATACTGATATTTATTAGTTGTATTCTTAGAATTTCATGCACGATGGGTTCATAGCTAGGTTGGAAATGTGAGCGTAGTGGGAATGCTTCGTAACTGTACCAATTCAAACCAGTTTGATTGTTGAATTCATGCAAAATTAATTGTAGGAGGCTGCTTGTTCGTCCCGGCTGCCCAGAACCAAAATAACCACAAAGAAACCATATTATTTAAAACACTGCTTGGCCCATTACCTCTAGCTTCTTATTGGCTAACTCTTACATATTAATTTAACCTATTTCTATTAATCTGTGTTTTGCCACATGGCTGTGGTTTACTGGCTAAAGTTCAATCATCCATCTCTGGTGGGGCTACATGGCTTCTCTCTGACTCTACTTCCTTCCTCCCAGCATTCAGTTTAGTTTTCCCCACTTACCTAAGTTCTGCCCTGCTATAGGTCCAAAGCAGTTTCTTTATTCATTAATGGTAAACACAGCATACAAAGGGGTATCCCACATCAATCAATGAACTTAGTTCTTTTATTCTTATTCTTGTATTGTCCACCTAGCCTAGCACAATGACACCCAGCTTAGCATAACGACACATGTATGCAATATGATTTAAAAATAACATCATTTAACTAGGCTTAGTAATTTTATGGTGATTTGTGACAGATCTCTTAATTACATTAAGACTATTTTTATGTTGATTTCTTTTTCTGGAATTTTAAAACATGTTTTCAAAGAAAATAGGTTTTCCCAATTAATTTTCACTATCTAGAGTTTAAGCTACAGAACTGGCAAAAAGAATAGTATATGTCATAATTCTCATGTTTTAAGCTTTAGTATACTATTTTACATAAAAAGACAAGATATATGTCTAAGCTTATCCTGAGGTTAGGATAAAATACCTGAGTCTATCAAATGCTATTCTTGACTTTTAAAAAGATAATCACCAAACATCAATTTGTGGGGAGGAGAGCAATTTCCCTAATGTTTTCTTCTTAGTTCGACACTCCCACACAGCAATTACAAGCTAAACATCATTTCAGTAAGTGAGAAATTTGTGTTTTCATTTGCTGATTGGCTTTATTACACCCTAAGGTTAATTGGAAGGCTTCTCAGGCTTATCTGGGTAATGATGAGCAGCTGCAATTGTACTCTGTACTCATCACCCCACTCCACATCGTTTTGACAGCGCGGCACCCAAACAAAACTGCTGGCAATGTGAGTGTCGCTATGCAGTATTGCCAACCCTGGCATGGTTGTGTCTGAGATGGCCTCACAGAAAGCCCGAGAAAAGCACAGAGCTTGAGGAGAAATGTTCAGATCTGGAGGGTGGCCGCCCACTGCAGTGATAGGATTTCGTTACTGGAGTTCGTGGGGACTGCAGTCGCCTGGGAAAGTTCATCTCACACAAATAGGTGGTATTACATATAGAAAAATATATTTGCTTCACCAAGTGACCTTAGCGGCGGATTTCTGTTTTGCATGAGGATGACAGTATTGACTGAGATAGCTATGTGGAGAAGGGGAAAAGATGCCTCTGGCTGCTTTTAAGAGCCTGAAAAGTGTCTCACCTGTCTTACAATGTCTTCAGAAGCAATACTGAATCAATCTGGGCACTGTCAATATTCCAAACTGTGTGTTTCTTGTGTATAATTACTGTTGATTTTCTCCATAAAACTAATGTAACTATATGTATACATTATAAAGGATACCTAGAATGTTTATAAAGCTTATCCAAGGTCACAGAGTCAATAGGATTCAGGTCCAGGCTCTTCTGTTTCCAAACTCTCTGTTGTGTTCATGGTTACACAAAGAGGACATAATCTACAGGTACTCATTGCTTGCTAAACCATCACTAGGGCAGCAGATATTTTCCTGTTCAGTTACCGATGGGCGGTGTCACTGGGCAAATTACTAACTAACATCTTCCCTGATCACCTTCATGTGTAGCTGGGGTGGCTTGCCTTCTCCTGGGTGGCATCTCCTTACTGTGGTGTTGGGGAATAAAAGTGCTTGCATCAAAGCAATGCGCTTAGTCACGAAGGAAGAGTTTGTCAGCTTTGCTTTGGAGGAGGTGGAGCGCTCCACTGCTCCTCCTCCAACTGACTTCTCCTCATGCTGTGGGCGATCTGCCCCACCCTCACTTTGTGGGTTCCTCAACAAGTTTTGGAAATGTTCTAATTTTCCTTCATAGCTTGATCGGCTAGACAAGCGGTCGTGAATCCCCCTGGCTGTTTCCTCAGTGGCCCCAGTTGTTCCTCTTTTATTATATCACGCAGCAAGGAAGTCTCGTAAATGTTATAGATGGCTGGTTTGAAGCTAGGCCAAACTGGGCTTCTTTCTCAGAATAGGAACTTGCTGACGCTCAGTCAAGTCGTTCTATTCCCACAACTCTCCTCAGAGAGTTAAATGAGGTGATTCACACGCAGCCAAACTCTTGACACAGTGGACACACTCAATGACTAATTTTCAACCACAACTCAGCTTTACCCGTTTCTAATCTGTAACATCTGCTCTTGCTATAATTTGGAGTTTCCTCCACTGATCTTTGAGTTCCCTTGGCCTCACCGTCGTTCAGCACCAAGGAAGCATTTTCTAAACTTATATTGCTCTGGATTCTGGCTGCCAAGTGCTGTAAAAAGCCCCGCTCCCCAGCTTTCTCTCCCTGATGCTGTGTAGCACCTGTGTAAACCTGTGCAGCTGTGCATGGCTATGCATAAATGTTTGCTTATGTGCTTCTGCCGTATTTATTATGTGGCTCCGTGTCCAGCCAATGACTCTCCTACATTGTAAGCTCCCCAAGGGCCAAAGATCAGACTTTCTACCTTTGCAACAATTCCCTATTTCCTTCTGAGAACAGATTTCCAGAAGGCTGAGACGTAAACACATGCTGTTGCTTTAACAAGATGTCAATGACAAGTTCTCAAACATCGTATTCTGATGTAGAACTTTATTCAAAACAATTTTAGTAATAACAAGTGTTTTATAGAAATATTCAAGGCTGGGGGCCTTCGGTTAGTGACTTTTCAAATTCAAAAAAATCTCTCTTTTTAGAGAAATAAATCAACAACAAAGAAAAGTTGCTAACACTGGGCCATCTTAGCTTGATCTGTTAAGTGACTGGTGTATAGGTCAAGAGGATATCACGTGATGCCTACTGGGAATAATAACATGCTTAGAGTAGTGTGTTAGCTAGGTAGTGCATTTTACACTCAGTAGGTGCTGGCGAGGTAGTAGATAGATGTACTAGGAGCTTGGCTTGTGTTCTCCAGCCTTTTCAGTCCTCCAGAGCTGTAGGTGTAATGTTTCCCCCTATTTTGCATACAGGGAAGTTGGGAAAGGTTTGATTTTTTTTTTTATCAGGACCCACCTAAAAAGATCTGTAGCCAGGTTCAATGCCACCCTGTGTTAGCTATGCTGCTAAATGAAACGGTTTTCCAGATGAGCCGCAAAGATAATTCTAACCAGCCCCTACACACACACACACACACACACACACACACACACACACAGCATAGCCACTCCTGCTTGTCTTCAAAAAAAGAGGAAATTCGGTTTGTGCATGGAATGTGCTTAGTGGAGTGAACTGCAGGGGTCTTGGGTGGTTTGTAGGAAAATCTAGGGAAAAAAAGGAAAGAAAGAAAGAAAAGAAAATGTCTCCGTGGTGTTTTGCCTTCATTGCTCCTGTTCTGCAAAACCTTGGTGAAGCGTTCACTCCTTGACAGTGAAGACTCTGGCGGTGTTTCCCGTTCAGAGAGACACCCTTGGGGCTCTCGCTGCAGTTCATGAGGACAGGCAGCACCCTGCTTTTGCTTTCTTTCCTCGTAGCTCCCTGCTTTCCTCCCTCCGCTATATTCTTTTGGCTTGAGTCACAGCAAGCGTCTTCCAGGCGCAGGGACTGAGCCCTGTCTGGGAAGGCTGGCTCTGGACAAGCTGGAGCTGCGGGCAGCTGGCGCTCTGGCAGCCTCACAAGTCTTCCTGCTCCTTTTGGAGCACATGGTCCCTGGCCCGCACGTAAAGCATGCTCGCACAGTAAAAGCTTCGACTTGGTTCTTCCAGCTATGAGATTCTGGGAGTCTCTCAGCGCTGAGTTGAAGGGGATCCAAGAGCCTTCCCCACGGAGTCAGGATTAGGCTGTAGTTAATCTTGTACAGCGTTCTTACATTTGTTCAGCTTTACCCCAGGGGTACCGAGACCGAGAGCTTTCAAGTCACGGCAACACACTATGTAATGTGCTGGGGGAGTTTGGAGGGCTCTGGTGGCAATTCAGTTTCAGGTTTCTTTAATGTCTGAGTTCTAGAAAGGAAGGGTCATATTGCAGGCTCAACTGCAATTCTGTGTTCTTAAAAATGACCTCCCAAATTGGGTAACCTTTCAAGATGCTTAAAACCTGGTTCAGTCCTTGGTCAAATGACTTTCTGAGCAGTAGCTCCATCTACTGTATAGATTCTATACCATGTTCGACTGGAGTGTACTTAGTGGAAGCTTTTTATTTGAATGTATATGTAGGAAGAATTTTTCTTGTAGTCGCTAGTACTCATTGCTCATGCCTCTTCAATAAGATCTACTATTAGGGCATTTTTAGAAAGGACTTACTAAGGTTAAATAACTCACTCCAGGCATCAACTAAAAAGGGTCAAGGGCTGGTTTTGAACCTGGGAACCTAGATTCCAGGTCTTCTGCCTTTAGCTACACTACAATGCTGCTATGAAATAAGGGCTTCTGTTTTAACTCATCTCTTGGGATGGGTATGTTCCTTTTATTCAGTTCACTACTAAATTACTTTTGTGCAGAAATTTTGTCTCTCTGTTGTCCAGTAACGACAGTGGGTTTGTGTGTGTTTAATGTAGGAGAACGAAATGAGAGCATCTGTGAAGTGTATTCTGAGCAAAACCCTGAGAGGAAAAGGATGATTTGCCCCTTGATAACTCTGCAGTGACATTTCTCTCCTTGTCACAGAGGATGTTCTATTGAATACTACATCACAGAGAGTACTCAGTGTAGAATAATACAGCAGGGTATTGTAAGTATAGGGTCAAACTTCCAGCTAGAGTCAGCTACAATTTGCTATAAGGCAGTGGTTTTTAATCATTTACAAAGTTAAATTTAATCATCTCCTTTTGTATTCTTTATGATGACTGTATGTTTTACTTACATCAAAAGAAATCCCAGGCTGTATTACAGAAGAGAATAGCAAAGTTTTGTGAGTCACATTATTATTTTATGAGCTATTCAATAAATAAACAGACCGCAGTTCAGCCTGGTGTTGTTTATGTTTTCAGTACATTGTTCTATAAAAAATGTAGCTTAAATAAATAAGTCAGAGTTGTTTGTTTAGACACGTCTAAACCTTTACTCCCATGTGAGGAATGAAATGTAGCTGTTTCTTTCTGTGCTTCCACTGAGATTTCATCCACAGGCAGCACCGCCGTATGTCTAAGATGTCAGGAAACATGCGTGTGCTGTTCTTGGACCACCTGAGCATTGTAAATGACTGACTTCAGAAACTGTGTCATGGGTAAAAAGCACAAAACTGGGTGAGTGTGGGTAAGTCATGCCACTGTCTGTGACACTAGCTCTCCTAGACACCGAAGAGTTTATGGGGACCAATGTCTGTGTCATTTCCTCCCACTCCCTGTGCGGTGCAAATCACTCTTGGTGGGCGTGCCAACATTTTCTGCACCATTTGTGCCTTGATCTTCTTATCTGAGTATCTGGGAAAGCTTCCAGCTGATTGTTGAGCAGCTTCAGCTGGAAGATCCGCCGTGCCTCAAGTCTGGTGCGTGCGTTCCTAAAGCCCGTCCTGTCATTGGTGTTCTGTAAGGCCACTGTTAAATGTCATCACTGTGGACATCCCGTTCCGTCTGAAAACACCAGAACTCTTCAACCTTCTCCTTTGTCTCTTCAGTATCCAACTATAAGAAGATAAATAGCAGATCAGTAAAAGTTGAGGGATGAACTATGAGATACTTGATCAGTATTCTTTGAATGCACAAAGTCCTGAAAAGTCAAGAAAGATTAAGAAACATTTACAGATTGGATGTGACCAGGGACATGCAGTGAATAAATGCAATGAGAGCCTGATTGGATCCCAGCAGAAAAAGTCGTGGAATCTCTAGTTTTGTCAGTAGTAATGAGCTTATGCTGATGCAGTTCTGAGCATGTAAGCTGCCAAGATCAGGAGAAGCTGGGTATGTAAATGGAGTATGTATTATCTTAGCAACGTTTCTATAAATTAAATGTTGCTCCCAAACAAAACCAAAAAACCCAAACCTAAAGCGTGGCTTACCACTGCCTATGTAATGTTTCTGAATCTGTCAGGAAGCATGGTGGTTTGAATGAGAATGGCCCCCATAGGCTCATGTGCTTGAATACTTGGTCCCCAGTTAGTAGAACTGCTTGAAAAGGATTAGGAGGTGTGGCCTTGTTGGAGGAGGTGTGCCACTGACTTTGATTTCAAAAGTCCACACCAAGCGCAGTCTCTCTCTCTCTCTGCCTGAGTCTCAGGTTGTAAAGCTCTCAGATACTGCCCCAACGCCATGCCTGCCTGTATGTGGCCATGCTTCCTGATATGGTGATAATGGATTAAACCCAATTCAGTGCTTCCTGTTATAAGAGTTGCCTTGGCCATGGTGGCTCTTCACAGCAACAAAACACGACTAAGACAGGAAAGTTCTGGAATCTGTACACTTGGTAATTACTGGGGAGACTCTGATTTAACAGGTCTGCCATTTGAGCCAGGGAAGCTACACAGCTGTCATATGCCACAGGTCACCATGACACTTCAGGTTTTGAAAAATCACTTGTTTGTGGGAAAAATAGAACCTGCCTATGGCATTTTCCCTGGTAAACTTTATAAACTATTTTTTATTTTTTGGTTTTTCGAGACAGGGTTTCTCTGTGGCTTTGGAGCCTGTCCTGGAACTAGCTCTGTAGACCAGGCTGGTCTCGAACTCACAGAGATCCGCTTGCCTCTGCCTCCCGAGTGCTGGGATTAAAGGCGTGCGCCACCATCGCTCGGCTATAAACTTTTTTTTTTGGAGGAATCTCATGCAGCCTAGGCTGGCCTCAAACTCATCATGCAGCTGAGGATGACCTTGGGCTTTTGATCTTTCTGCCTTCATCTCTACAGATCTGGGATTATAGGAGTGTGACACCATGCTTCATTTGTCAGTGCTGAGGATTCGGCCTAGGGCTAGGCAAGCACTCTGCTAACTAACCCACAGCCATAGTTCCTCTATAAACTTTTAAGCTTTTCATGAGACTCAAGGACCCTCATAGACTGGCAGAGTTGTCTTTTACAATTATAATTAAGAATATGTTACACAATTAGACATGGATAATCCTGAGCATAAAGAATCCAAGTGATATTTCAAATAAGTGTTCCATGCAAAGAACTGAATGAGAATTGTATATTTTATTTTTCGGGAAATTTTTTATTGTGGCATAAGTATATTATGGTCATTTTAAGTATACGATTCATTGGCAATTGTTCCATTCACAATTCTGTGAGATATTTCCTGTCTCCCCAACCTTTTTTTTTCACCTTTAATAGAAACTCTGTACTATCACTCTTCGTTTGCTATTTGCTCCCTGTTTTGAAGAACCTCTCATCTACTGTCTGTCTCCATGACATCGCCTCTGTGTATTTCAGAGAGTGGAATAATGCAATGCTTGTTCTTTTGTGTCTTGCCTCACATGCACAGCTTTGGATTGTACCTGACTCGGGCAGTGCGAGAATGAAAAAAGGATAGACACACAGACACATGTATGGAAAAGCTGGGCTTATGTGGTATGTGGGCTCTGATGGAGATGCATCAGAAACTGGGAAACTCAGCGCGTATATTTTATATATCTGAATCAAGAAGGCAGATTTGTTGTATACAGTTAAACAAGGAGGTGGGTTTACCTGATCTTGGGAGGAGGTCTCTGTGGGGAGCAGTCGCAGGCTGCAGTCATCCTGGAAAGCTGTGTCTGATACTGATACTGCCTGTATAGCCTCTCAGCATTCCTACTCAGAGAAGCCTTGCTGTTCCTATGGGTCTGAGATGCTGGGGTCCTTGGTATGGCTGTGATCGTGTCTTCATCTGCTCCCTGCAGCGACTGGCTTATTTCAATCATCCCAGTGTTGTAAAACTCACCTGCACTGTACAACACATCAGTATTTCGTTTGCTAGTTAGAGCTTGTCTGCTCATCGGCTCATGGTCTCTCGAGTTGTTTTTAATCACTTGGGACTTTTGAGATGAACTTGAGGAAATGGAGTTACAAGGGGGAATTCCAGGACCAGATTGTGGGCTCACTCAGTAAGGAGAAAGCTGAGTGGCCACACATTCATGTTCAAGAAGATGCTTCAAGTTCCTCACATGGGAGGAGCCTGCTGAGGCAACCTAGATATGGGAAGGGAGGTTCTGGAAAAGTTGGTGTAAGTTTGGAACTGCCTAATTTACCAGTGGAGCTACCATCCTTATGATCCAGACAGGCATTTGAGACTTAGCACTGTGTCAATCACCAATGTTCTGGTAAGAAAGAGTTGAGAAAAAGGAGGCTGGGTCTGTCTAGACAGCTGACTCAACACATGTCTTTTTTTTTTTCCTCTTTTTTTATTGTGGAAAAAATTTCTGCCTCCTCCCCTCCTTCCATTTCTCTTCCCCTGCCCCAACTCCTCTCCCCCCATTCCTTTCTCCCTCCCTCTCCAGTCCGAAGAGCAGTCAGGGTTCCCTGCCCTGTGGGAAGTCCAAGGTTCTCCCCGCTCCATCCAGGTCTAGGAAGATGAGCATCCAAACAGGCTAGGCTCCCACAAAGCCAGTACATGCAGTAGGATCAAAACCCCATGCCATTGTCCTTGGCTTCTCATCAGCCCTCATTGTCCGCCATGTTCAGAAAGTCCAGTGTTATCCCATGCTTTTTCAGTCCCAGTCCAGCTGGCCTTGGTGAGCTCCCAATAGATCAGCCCCACTGTCTCAGTGGGTGGGTGCACCCCTCGTGGTCCTGACTTCCTTGTTCATGTTCTCCGTTCTTCAGCCTCATTTGAACCTTGGGAGCTCAGTCCGGTGCTCCAATGTGGGTCTCTGTCTCTATCTCCATCCATCGCCAGATGAAGGTTCTATGGTGATATGCAAGATATTCATTAGTATGGCTATAGGATAGGGCCATTTCAGGTTCCCTCTTCTCAGCTGCCCAAGGAACTAACTGGGGACATCTCCCTGGACACCTGGGAGCCCCTCTAGAGTCAATCTTTTGCCAACCCTAAGATGGCTCCCTTAATTAGGATATATACTTCCCTGCTCCCATATCCACCCTTTCTTTATCCCAACCATCCCATTCCCCCAAGCTCCCCCTTTCCTCCCTTTCTCACTTTTCTTTCCCCATTTCCCCTTACCCCCATCCCACCCCACCCCTAAGTTCCCAATTTTTGCCTGGCAATCTTGTCTACTTCCAATATCCAGGAGGCTAACTATATGTTTTTCTTTGGGTTCACCTTCTTATTTAGCTTTTCTAGGATCACAAATGATAGCCTTTGCTGGAGAGGTTGTGGAGTAAGGGGTACACTCATCCATTGCTGGTGGGAATGCAAACTTGTGCAACCACTTTGCAAATCAGTGTGGAGGTTTCTCAGGAAATTCGGGATCAACCTACCCCAGGACTCAGCAATACCACTCTTGGGAATATACCCAAGAGATGCCCGATCATACTACAAAAGCATTTGTTCAACTATGTTCATAGCAGCATTATTTGTAATAGCCAGAACCTGGAAACAACCTAGATGCCCTTTAATGGAAGATGGATGAAGAAAGTGTGGAATATATACATATTAGAGTACTACTCAGCAGTAAAAAACAATGACATCTTGACTTTTGCATGCAAATGGATGGAAATAGAAAATACTATCCTGAGTGAGGTATCCCAGACCCAAAAAGATGAACATGGGATGTACTCACTCATAATTGGTTTCTAGCCATAAATAAAGGACATTGAGCCTATAATTCATGATCCTAGAGAAGCTAAATAAGAAGGTGAACACATGTCTTTTTTTAAAACATGTCTTTTTTTATTTTTTTTAATTTTTATTAAAAATTTCCACCTCCTCCCCTCCTCCCATTTCCCCTCCCTTTCCCCCACTCCCCTCCCCACTCCCTCTCCAGTCCAAAGAGCAGTCAGGGTTCCCTGCCCTGCGGGAAGTCCAAGGTCCTCCCCCCTCCATCCAGGGCTAGGAAGGTGAGCATCCAAACAGACTAGGCTCCCACAAAGCCAGTACATGCAGTAGAAGGCAAAAATTGGGAGCTTGGGGGTTGGGGTGGGGTGGGGAAAAGGAGAGAGGGGGAGAGAGAAGGGATAAGGGGAGGATGGGGAGAGCTTGGGGGAATGGGATGGTTGGGATGGAGGAAGGGTGGATATAGGAGCAGGGAAGTATATATCTTAATTAAGGGAGCCATTTTAGGGTTGGCAAGAGACTTGATTCTAGAGGGGCTCACAGGTGTCCAAGGAGATGTCCCCAGCTTGTTCCTAGGGCAGCTGAGGAGAGGGCACCTGAACTGGCCCTATCCTATAGCCACACTGATGAATATTTTGCATATCACCATAGAACCTTTATCTGGCGATGGATGGAGATAGAGACAGAGACCCACATTGGAGCACTGGACTGAGCTCCCAAGGTCCAAATGAGGAGTAGAAGGAGGGAGAACATAAGCAACTAAGTCAGGACTGCGAGGGGTGCGCACACCCATTGAGACGGTGGGGCTGATCTAATGGGAGCTCACCAAGGCCGGCTGGACCAGGACTGATGGAGCATGTGTTCAAACTGGACTCTCTGAATGTGGCTCACAATGAGGGCTGATGAGAAGCCAAGGACAATGGCACTGGATTTTGATTCTCACCACATGTCTTTAAAACTTTTTGTTCTCTGAGATAAACTGCTTGAAGCTTCTGACTATGGAGTTTGGGCAGTGGGCAAGCCTGGCCTCATGTGTTGACTGAAGTTTTTGTCCCACCCGGTCCTACAGCCATTCAGCTTCAAAGAAACACACAGAGGTCTACATTAATTATAAACTGGTTGGCCTAGTAGCTCAGGCTTCTTATTAACTAGTTCTTACATCTTAACCCATAATTCTTTTCCGTGTTAGCCAGGTGGCTTGGTACCTTTCATCAGTGAGGCATTCTCATCTTGATTGCTCTGTGTCTGACTTCCTCTGTGTCGAGTGCAGACTGAATCTTTCCTCTTCCCAGAATTCTCCTGTTTTCATGCACTTCCTCTATTTCCTGCCTGGATACTGGTCAATCAACATTTTATTAAACAAGTACAAGAAACAAATCTTTACAGGGTAAAACAATTGTCCTACAGCACTTCCCCGCCCTTTATATCCTTCCAGAGTCTTTAATGGAGTTGAAGAATAGATAGTTAAAGTTTCCTTAGTTATGATAAAAGTTAAGGTAGATATAAATGTTGTAACTGTAATTCTTACTTGATACCTGTTTTGTTATATGTAATTTTACTATGTTAAAGTTAAAACCTTCCTTTTTATTTAAACAGGAAAGGGAGGTGATGTGGGATTCCCCTCTGTATTCTGTGAATACCATTGGTGAATAAAGAAACTGCCTTGGCCTATTGTTAGGGCAGGGTGGAACTAGGTGGGGAAAACTAAACTGAATGCTGAGAGAAAGGAGGCAGAGTCAAGGAGAAGCCATGGAGCCACAGCCAGAGACAGATACACTGGAACCTTGCCAGTAAGCCATGAGCCTTATGGCAAAATATAAAACACTGAAAATAGGTTAATACTAGATGTAAGAACTAGCTAGCAATACACTTAAGTGATTGGCCGAGCAGTGTTTTAAATAATTTAGCTTCTGTGTGATTATATCTGGAGTCTGGGTGGCTGGGATAACAAGCAAGTGGCCTTTTACTACATTCATAATCTAGCTTCAATAGAAATGAGACATGTTGGCCAATTCCTTCATCCCAGGTTCTTGCAAGCTTTTGGGGTGACCTTTGGACCTTATTCTTTTTTTTTCCCAGGGTGCTGGACCAAATACCAACATACCATGATACTCTTTGGTCTGATGCCTTGCCTACAAACTTCTCTGGAGAACTGGACATGCTAGACACAACAACTCCAATGTCAGTGATCCCAGACATTGGCACACTCCCTGTGACTTGTGCTGAGGTGTCATAACCTCTGTCAGAGGTTTTCAGTGGTTTCTAAGTAAGCTGCCAAGCAGATACTGGTCATGGGAGTACCCGTGGACAGAAATATCTTTCCATTTCTCCTTTCCAGTCAGAGAGAAGCACTTGCAGCTTGCTCCCTCTCAGCTGAGGAATAGTCTCCAGACTGCTGGATATCACCTTTCAGGTCCAGGTGAGACAAGACGTCTGTCAACAGCTTTCCAGGATACACCTTCTTTTCTTTGCTGAGATAGTTCCAGAAGTGGGGTCCACAAAGGCTCTGAAGATAGACCCCTCCATGGATGACGGATGCATCATTCTGATCACATTTGAACATGCTAGTATCAAGGTCCTGGCACCAGGGTATTTTGTTGAACCACATACATAGTCAGTGCTCTCCCTGGAAATGTTTGTTCTCTAGAATGGACAGGGCTATCCTGAGCCCAATTCTGAGGGAGCGAACTCAAGCTCAAGGTGTTAGTGGGATTGGTTTCTCCTAAGACCCCTTTTCTGACCAGGGTCTTTTCTCCTCTGATACTTGGACCAGGGAATTATTTTCACATCTCTATTTTGCCTTCCATTTGCTTGAAGTGAAAATTTAAACATGACACGTATCCAGAGGATTAACATATGGTTGTCCTATATTTGTAAGTTTCTTTTGGGGCTGAAACACTCCAAAGTTATCGCCATAAATGGTAAAGCAAGAAAAGGTATCCCAACAACTTATCAGATGAAGGGGAAAGGTTCTTAAAATGTACTGTCAATAGAAGTTCTGAATTAGACCATGTGAGCATGTATCTGTGAATATTTGTGTGCCTGAAGCTGATTACTGAGATCTGTAAACACCCAAAGCTTCAGATAGGGGGCAGGGACTCCTAGGAGTCCCTGAAATGGGAGGAAAACATATGAATGCACATATTCTTGGAGGTTCACATGAGAATGGGGAATAAAAAAGCATTAGGAAACACTGACATAGGAAATTTTGGGGAAATGATGGTGTAATTTTATATGACTTAAAATTGCATTTTAAATAAAATAACCAAAACATGGAAGCACTCTGGCATGATCTTACGATCACTGCTAGTGAGAGCTTGTTTATTTGTTTATTTTTTTTCTAGGAGAGAATTGGGAAAGTCTTAGAAGGCAGTGAACACTCCCTGAAAGGATGACCCAAACTGAAGCCTCCATTCCGGGATAAGCCACTTATTTATCAGTGTTCACAAAACACTCGCTTTGGGCTAGGCAAGGCAGTTCTAGGATTTGGGATTACATTAGTGAACAAAAATGACAAGCATTTGTCTCTAATTGAGTTAATATTAAAAAGAACGGAACCTCATGTCAAAGTGTGAGATGAAAACAGAGCAGACAGCATGAAGAGAATGGAGGAAAGGAAGGAAAATCTGCCAGCTGGGGTAGGAGATGTTTGCTGTAAACAGGGTGAGAGTAACCCTTATTGCGGGGGTGAGGTTTGAGTGATGATGCCAAGGAGGGCAGGAGTTAGCGAAGAGCAAGAACATTGCAATCAGAGAAAATAGAGCGAAGGTCTTTGGGTAGCAATGAAAGCCTTCCATTAGGAACAGATCAAGCCAGGGGAGAAACCGCGGTGGCGAGGGAAAAGCAGCTACTGCAAGGATGGCAGCTTTCTGGATGTGGTGGGGACACTTGCAGGTGGCTTTGTTTTGTTTAATTTTGCTTAATTTTGTCCAGATCCACAAGCGTAAACTTTCATTTGCCTTTGTCAGTACTGAAAAGTCAGCACAAAGTCTGAAAGGCCCTAGGGAATCTGAGGAACAAAATGAACACAGGAACCAGCATGAGGACTAGTTAGCTTTCCATAGTCATGGGGACAGATACAATCACTGTCTGTGCATATTCAACCTCAGGTAACATCTCTATGTGAAGCTGGGTGGGGAGGGAGGTAGAGGCATGGATCTGGGAGAAGTTGGGGGAAAGGAAGGAACATGATCAAAATATATTGTATGAATTTTTTCCTAAATAAAAACAAAACCTAAAAGTGTTCAAGAGGGAAAAAAAAGCATACATAGCATGTTATCTTCTAAAAGTGCAATGAAGGTGCATACCAAAAAGGATGAAAAAAACCATACAAAGGCATTTAATCAAATTAAAGCATTTGTTCAAATAATTCTTGGTTTCATAAGAATGTCAAATTCGAACTATGAAAAAAAAAAGCAAGGACAAGAAAGCCCTTGTGTATTGCCTTTGCCTTAAAGAAGCAGCATGGTCCCTTGAAGCAGTAAATTGAATTCAAAACTCTTGGTAGTGCTTTTTTTGAGGTTGTGGTATAGGACGGAGTTGACCTTGACACTTGGGAGGGAACCAAGCATCTCTTTGACTGGGAAGCTAGTTTCCCTCAGCCAGGAGAACTTGCAATGGCCTCCCCTGAGGCAACTGCCCAGCAGAACTTGAAACAGAAACAAACAATAGACCTTGTGTTTCATGGATTCCGTTTAAGGGTGTATTACAGCAAGCATGAGGGGAAAGCCCTGGATGACAAAAGACAAGTAGGTTACTACTGCAGGAATTCAAGTGAGAGAAAGAGTTCCAGAAGAGGTGGCACACACCTTTAATCCCTGCACTCTTGAGGCAGGTGGGTCTGTGAGTCCAAGGCCAGCAACTCTACATAGTTCCAGATCAACTGGGGTTACTTAGTGAAAGTCTGTTTCAAAAAAGAATATAAAATAAAATAAAAAAAAATCAGGGTACAGAGGACAGAGACTAGGACCACACTGTAAGGACATTGTGAAGATTTATTAGAGTCTTGATATAGTCTGACACTGATGTCAGCATATTATCCCAATTGTGAAATGGTTGAGAGAAGGAGTTGTGACTCCAAGGCTTTTGCCTGAGCACCTAAGGATGGCGTTATTCCCATTTGAGAGGGAGAAGGCTGTGGGTGGATCAGCTCCTGGTGGGAGGGCTGATCAGTTTGAGATCTTTTAAGTTTGAGGGGTGAAACAGCCACATGGAGGAGGCCGTTGGCCCCACAAACCTGGAATTTTGGAGAAATCTCTTCTGGAGTTACACATTCAGACGTCACCAGCATATAAAGGCAAGGGGCCTGAAGAGATTACCAGGAAGTGGAGGTAATTAATGAAAGGAAGAATTCAAGGTCTGAGCCTTGGGGACCTCCAGCACGAAGTCATTATGGAGAAGCAACCAGCATGGGTAGGAGGAAAGAGTCAGAGTGGGAGGACTTGATGGAAACAGATCACAAGGACAGGGAGTGTGATCCATGGGTAGGAAGGATGAGCCAGCATGCAAGAACATGGCAGAAAAATTTCAGCATGAGCCAGTGAACAGCCTGACCACACGCTGGGATGACTGACAGATCAAGGAATGTTGACAGAGATTTCTGTTCCGCCTGGTCCCATAGCCATTCAGTCTCAAACACATAGAGGCCTACATTAATTATAAACTGTTTGGCCTATTAGCTTAGACGTCTTAACTAACTGTTACATCTTAAATTGACCTATAACTCTTGTCTGTGTTAGCCATGTGGCTTGATACCTTTTATCAATGAGGCATTCTTATCTTGCTCCCTCTGCATTTGGATGATGACTACAGACTAAGCCTTTCCTCTTCCCAGAGTTCTCCTATTCTGGTCACCCTGCCTATCCTTCCTGCCTGGCTATTGGCCAATCAGCATTTTATGAAAGCAATACAAGGGACAAATCTTTACAGAGTACAAGACCATTGTCCCACAGTAAAGGAACATCAAGGAGATCTGAACATGGACTTTGATAACAGAAGCAATTGGTAATTTTGACTAGGAGAGTTCAGTAGAGTTCTGAGAACTGAGAGCAAGGCCTGACTGAGGAACTCAAGACAGAATGGGAGGGAATGAACACGAGGTAGGTTTGCTGCAAGGGAAGAAACGGAGGCGTTGGAAGGAAACATAGCATCAAGCAAGAGTGTGGGCTTTGGTTTTCTAATTTAAGGTAAAGGAAATGAGGGGCATGTGAATTGAAATGGAGGGTGTTGTTCTTTTTTAAAAAAATGCTGCAAGATCCTCACGGCAGTAGGCAGCAGAAATGCTGTAGGTCCCAAATGGTGGTAGCGGGCCATGTGGTGGCAGGCAGCGGGCTCTGGGAGCAGCTAGTCCCAGGCAGAAATGGTTGCTGGTCCCAGAGCGGTGGCCTGAGCGGTGGTGGCAGGCCATGTGGCGGCAGAGAGCAGAGCGGGGCCCTGGGAGCAGCCAGTCCCAGGCAGAGATGGCTGCTGGTCTCAGAGCAGTGGTGGCGGGCCATGTGGCAGCAGGCAGTGGGCCCCAGGCAGAGACGGCTGCTGGTCCCTGAGCAGTGGCTGGTCCCAGGCAGGGAGACACATGGCGGGCTGGCAGAAGACAGAAACATGGATAGACAGGACATGCAGGGTGAGGTTGAATGTTTATTCAGGGGGTTATAGAAGAGGAAGGGTGGGGGGGGAGGGAGAGAGAGAGAGAGAGAGAGAAGAGGAGAAAGAGACAAAAAAGGGGGGAAGCTGAGAAGTGGGGAGAGAGGCAGAAGCGAAGCTGCCTCTTTGAGAGGAAGATGGAAAAGAGAGGGAGTGGAGTGGGAGTGGGCGTGGCTTGTCTCTTAAAGAGACAGAAAACCATAACAGAGGGTTCACAGCTCGAGAAGAGAAGTAGAGGGGCTGTGCTCTACTACAGAAAGGGAGAGGCTTGCTGGGGATGGGAAGATTCATATTTGAAAGGGATTAAGGGTGTGTGCTTTCATAGAAGCCTGTGAAACTTTTCTTCTAATTGCTTCTGTTTTCTCAGTGAAGTGAGAATGAAGGTCATCAGCTAAGAGGACAGGATAACCCAGCATTCCTGGGAAGGTTGAAATGTGCTGGCATCGCTTGAACTCTGCCTGGTGTGATGTGTTTTCTCGCTGGAGCTTCACGTCATTTGAGCAGATGGGCTGTGTCTATCAAGCCGTGTTTTCTTGCTGGAGCTTCCGTTGTGCAGATGTGTTGGAGTCAAGGCTTCAGCTTGAGAAGCGCCCTCTTAGCATGGCCTCCAGAACATCATTGTGTGATGTGTCGTTGAACTGCTCAGTGTATGACTTGATGAGTCTCCAGCATACAGCATATGTGGAGGCCCTTTCTGAGACCTCCATCCCTAGAGGATGGTCTGAAAAGGAAAGAAATCATAATAAGAGCAGAGATTACCCTCAGAGGTTCCACAGTGAGTGCCTGGAAATGGAAATGAAGTGGTTAGTCCCACCCTGACCCCCGTGGTCTGACTCCACTCAATGTTTAAATTTTTTTCTCTTGTACCCTGAGAGTGTCTGAAGTAAATGTTCATGTTCAACTCCCTCGTCTCTTCCCATTTAACTGTCAGGTCCATTTAGGTCAGCGAAACTACTGTGTTCCCTCTGCTTTTAAAAATTGATGTTTTCCCTGTGGCTCTCTCCTGAGAGTCCTCACAGTGACACGCCTTCATGCATGCCTTCATGAAGAAGCTGCCAAATGTGGACACCCCACAAAGACATGTTAGGGAAGTGACTTCATCCAATAAATTGAATAGTCATGCTATTTTTAGAACTTTGGGCTATATTGAGGCCTTTCTTATAAAGGCATGATAACAACAACAACAAAACAACAACAATAACAATTATAAATAATGATGATGATGATGATGATACACACAAAAGGAAAGGAATATTAAGAGTAGATTTTTAAAAAAATCAGCCACTATGGAATAATATCTCTGCAGCGTCTATCTTATTCTTGGATAGTTGATCTAATTGGGAGGATTGATTTGCTACCACTTTATATTTATGCACACGTGTGAAAATCTGAGATTTTATATCCTTTGAATCATCCTAGTGTGAAAGTTCTGTGTTATAATTAAAAACCAGAGATGGAGAGATGGCTCAGCAATTAAGGACACCAACTACTGTTGCAGAAGCCTTGAGTTTGTTTCTCTGTACCCGTGGCTTACAGCTGCCTCTAACTCCACTCTGGGGGATCTGGTACTCTCTGCAGGCTTCTATGGGCACCTGTATACACATGGAATACACATGCCCAATACACACCCAACTACTCCTCCACCCACATAATTAAAAATAAATTTTTTAAGCAGAAAGAATGGAGGCAAAACACTCCAAGCAACATTTGAAGTCAAGAATTCACCCACTTCCCATCTCTCTGAAGACCTGTTCTCAAAGGACAGATGTCTGTTGTCTTCCCTGATTCTTCAGGGTGGAGGAAGCTAGAGGAAGTAGAGGTTACTGGTGTGTAGAATTCTAGCTTCTGAGAGTCCGAGTCAGCTGCTAAGTATCAAGAACACCCTGAGCTGCTTACCAACCTGTTGGTAGCTTGAACGCTGTCAAAGTGGGTCCATTTACACCACAGATACTGGCCAGTGCTTCAGATCAGGGTTTACAACGTCCCCAGAGATATCTTACCAACTACTCGACTAGGAAATAGGAAGTTCTCCTTGGACTTTGATGGTTTTGAGCTTTCTCAGATAGACACGTCTCTTGCCTTCCTAGTTTGAGGTTATTCGGAGCGAGTTCTTGTAAGGGCATCTCTCATCGGTCACCCCTTCGACTCCTGTGGTATGAGGGGTTCATGTGGTCCTGTGGTTGGCTATTTGTACCCCACACTGGGGGCCTGGCTGTAGATGATCAAATTCACAGACTCATTGCTGGTTTATGTGTAAATCTGGTTATGTTAGTAGACTACAAAGTGACTACAATCTTCAATTTCTATGATATAGGGACTATTTCCACTCTGAACTTTGCCCCAGTCCCTATGATCACTGAAACCAGCTTCATCATGACACACTGGCGAAATGGGTGCTAGAAACCCATAGATGGCTGTGTGAATGTCATAAGCAAAGGAGAGCAGCCTGTGTGTAAGATGTAAAATGCTTTGTTGATTATATAAAAGATAATTGAAAGAATGAGGTTATGGCTCTCTTGATTATCCTTTTAGCACTATTTAATCTTTTACACACACCCCACCTATATTTTGTAGATTTTAAGAAGATATGCTGAGTCATTGTTTTTGATTTCTTTGACCTTTCATATCCTGTAGGGATGGACATAGTAACCATTGTTCTTTATGGTTAGGGGACATAGCAATGCTTAAGAAGACTAAGAGATGAAACCTTTGGTACCATTTGAGGCTTCTAAGGCTGCACATTGAGTGTGATGAACAGTTACCATAGACAAACGTTCTAGAACATCAGATCAAATATACTTTGTTAAGGTTATTTTTCTTTCAAAGTTATAATGCATTAATAAAAACAGTACTGAATGGAAACTATATTGAGAGCCTGTATTCGACATAACTTGATGCTAAATTATTGATTTCAAGTTTATGTTCCTATAGTCAGTGTCTACTTTAACAAAATGCTTCCTCTCCAAAACCACATGACTCTTGGTGGTGTCTCGAATGAGAAATGACTTTCATAATCTTGTTATATGAACACTTGCTCCCAAGTTAGTGGCACTATGTGTCCTTTCTAGAACTATAGATGTGGTGCCGAAACCAGCTTTATGGTTGGGAGTCCACTTGCCAGTGTTGTGTGATAGCTTATTTCAGAGGTCACAAGAATCAGGCTAAAGTCAACAGTAAGTAGAGTTGTTCAGTGTCCACACTCAGGGGCCTAGTGACCAAGGGACTCTCTTTTGAGATACCCTTTTCACCACTGGAAAATCCAACAGGAAGACAGTAGTAATTTTACCCATTCAACCTGTTTATTTCTGTATGGTGAACTGACTCAGGACATTAAAAAGGCATAATTCTTGACTCATTTGATGTGGGTAAAAGGTAGCTTCTCTTTAATATGGTCAGCTGGCTGGGATCCTGCAGGTGTGTGCAGGTGGAACCCTCTAATGTTAGAGCTCCCATGTAGGTCTTAGAGGTACTGGGACCCTTAACTCTTTATCAGTGTTACAGCTCTTGTGTATTTGAGATGCCTCTATCACTGTCAGCTTGACCGGCAGTGTGAAAGTTTCCTGCCACCACGTTCTCAGCCATTGCTTCTCAGGAGGCATTGACGGCCACCATCAAGCCCCCCCCTTTCCCTTGAGGTGGCTCTGCCTCTCCCTGGGATGTCAGTCGTGCAGCTCATCCTTTGTTGCTTTTGCAGCTGGGCGTACAGACTGTTCAGCTGGGCTTCAGACACTTGTCATGGCTGCTGAGGGTTCCCTTGACTCCCTCCTGCTGTTCACTAGGGCTGGGCAGTGCTTTAGGCTCTGGGCTCAGGCTCCAGTGTTTATTAGGGCCAGATCCCTCTTGGTTCCCCAGCTTCCAGAGCAGCTAGCTGCCTAGTCTTCTCAGCTCCACCTCTGCTGTGTCTGTCAAAGTGGCCTGCCACCCCCCTGCTTCCTCAGGACTAGGTGGCAGCCTCGCTATCAGCATCATGCTACTACCACGGCTCTGATGTTGCAGTGACTTCTCTCTCTTGTCACGATCTCAGCTTATTTTATTTAAATCCAGCAAGAGGGGAGCACTGGAGAGAGACCATCTTGTTGGTAGTAATGTTGCAGCACCAAGGGAAGCAGCAGAGAGGGACGCCTCTCAACCGATCCATAAAGTGAGCTGAACCGTCTGCTCAGACAGCCCAAGGAGCTTTAGCATCAACCGGAGCAAACCTTTTGTTTGAGTTTGCACCCATCATGGAATTGTCCTTTTTGTACCAGTCCCTTCGTGAGACTGCCAGGGAGAGTCCTCCCGGTAAGGCCTGGGGAGGACATGGTTGCGGGGTCACCTAGAGTTCAGCAGGGTTTGTGATAGTGAACAGTCCAGTGTAACTGTATGAAGCAGTTGTAACTGCGGTTATACCCTCAGAAGCTGGAGCAAACAGTTTTGCTTGTGGATAGTTTCCTAAACTGGGTTGGATCCAGAGCAGAGCACATGGCAGGCAAACACCCCTGCTCCAAGCTCTATTTATAGCCACTGGATCTCTAACTTCCAGTGCTTCAACCCCTGTGGTGTAGCAGGTTCCTTCCAGCTTGAAACATTGCAGTCTTGAAGAAAAGCTCATAAAGACAGGAAATAAATAACTCAGAATAGCTCCAGGAAGTCCCTGAAGATGACCAGATTCACTAGGCCCTTCCTTTCCTGAGAGTATATAACTAGAAAGGACTGTGGGGAGTCACTCTCAAAGGAGTCAGGGTGAAACGAGACTACGGGGGCAAGCCCAGCTGTCTGGAGGAGGTTCAGGCCAACTGAGTCACCTGGAAAGGACTCTCCAGCCTGTTGAGCTGCCTGTAGGCTGTGCAGTGTGCTCAAGGTTCCCAGCTTTTGGGAGCTATCATTCACACTGGGATGGGTTTTGGTGATGCAGTTGTCTTTTTCTGTTCCTGTAAGGAATCCCTAACCTATACGTTAAGTAACTCCAACAAAATCCCTGCTTTCCCAACTTGGACTATGGTGGTGTTTTAGTCAGTATTCTATTGTGTGAAGGACACCATGATCACAGCAACTCCTATTTTTTTTTTCTCCCTGAGATGGAGCTCTTTATGTAGCCTTGGCTGTCCTGGAACTCACTCTCTAGACCAAGCTGGCCTTGAACTCAGAGATCTACCTGCCTCCTGAGGGCTGGGGTTAAGAGCACACTCCACCACTGCAGGGCACCCCTTATAAAGGAAAACATTTAATTGGGGCTGACTTATAGTTCAGAGGTTTAGTCCATTAGCATCATGGCAGGAAGCATGGTGGCAAGAAGGCAGATATGGTGCTGGAGAAGGAGCTGATAGTTCTATATCTGGCTTGTCAAGTGGGTGGCAAGAAAGAGTGACACTCATCCTGACTTGAGCTTCTGAAACCTCAAAGCCCACCGTCAGGGACACACTTCCTCCAACAAGACCACACCTATTCCAACACAGCCACACCTCCACCAACAACATTCTCTGAGTCTGTGGGGGCCATTTTCATCCAAACCATCCCAGGCAGTATCTGTATGGTAGAGGGTTATTCTTATCTCCCCAGGAATAGTGTCACACAACCATTCTTGCACAGAAGTTCTAAGTTTGCTAGGGGAAGACACACCGACTTCTCCAGAATTGATATTAAATTCAGAAACTTCCAATCTTTTACTAGGTTGTAACATAAGGTATAGGACACAGACCTTCCTTGATTTGTTTTGTTGGGCTAAAAGTGTCCCCAAATCATGCTATTAACACACCTTTATACCTGTTATCACATTAATTTAGTCAGTGAGTGACTGAATTGACTATTCCTAATCTAATTTCCCACCTCTGGTGTGGATTACAGTGAGAGTGTGTGCAGCCCTTGTGGTGTAGGCATCCAAGTAGCCACATGACCGACCACTTACAATGCATGAAATTCCACTTACAATGATAAACAATAACAAGGTTCTGTCAACTTACACTAATAGAGACTATTTATGCTAAAATACTTATTGTGGTGCATGTATTGCATGTACACATTCGTATGCGTCTGTCTGTGTGTGTGTCTGTGTGTGCATAGGTAGAGGTCAGAGGCAGATACCTGGCATCTTTCCTGGTCACTCTCCCCTTGTTTTTGAGGCAGGATCTCTTTGAAGCTGGAGCTCATCAATTTGGCTTGGCTGGCTGGCCTGTGAGCTCCTCCTGGGGTCCACCAGTTTCTACCTCCCAAGTGCTGAGGTTGCAGACAGGTACTACCTTCCTGACTTTTTTTCTGTGGATGCTGGGGACCTGAACTTAGGGTCTCATGCGTGTGCGGCAGTCGCCCTACCCACCAAGCCATTCCCCAGCCATGTGAGCCAAAATATTTTAAAGTAAAACATGAACATCATAACAACACACATTTGTTGGATTATATACAGCTACATTTTCTACTAAATATTGGTTGTCCTGGAGCAGGCAAGCCCAGATTGGAACACAAAACACTTGATTAATCTTGCACACTGAAGCTGACTTCGGCTGCGGACCAAGGAGGAGTATAAATCTTGCCTTTGCACTCCATTCTTTTTCCATTTCTGAAACAAACTTGGCACATGACTCTAAGCGCTTGGTCATCACTAAGCTGCCTCCAGCCATGGAAGTTCTTCATCTTTTCTCAGTGGCATGAGCAGAAAATGAATGTCTCCTTTGTAGCACGGGCTGGTGCATAGTGCCATCGTTCAAGAGGCGTTCGCCTTACTTTATGAGTGCAGTTCCCAGTAAGCTACAAAGTAAGGGCAGGCTCTCACGCACCCTCTTTCTCCCTTCCTCTCCGTCCCCTCCCTTTTCTTACCTCTCTCCCCTTTTCTCTCTGCCCTCTTTCCTTGCATTCTGTTCTATTTCTTTACTGTTGTCTTTTCTTTCTTATTTCCTGAATTTTAAAAAAACAAATAATCAAGCAAAAATAACCCCCACACTTCTAATATAACGGGACCTACTGTTTGGTTCTTTGTAAAGCAGCCTCTAGCTTCTTCTTCAAAGGCAGCTGAATAAATTTCTGTTCACCAGTGTTACAAGAAAGGACATTCCAGCTGTGGCAGCCCCTGCTGTTTCTACTGCCTGTTCTAAAGGTCTCAGAGCTCCTGGCTCCTTCTTGGGCAGAGCTTTGCTTTCGGCTAGCCTGCTCCTTGGGCAGAGCTTTTTTTTGGGCTAGCCTGCTCCTTGCAGTGTCTGAGGTCTTTCCTCCTGGTCGTTGTTTCCTTCCCCCAGGTGTCCATTAGTTCCCGCAGGCAGGAGCTAAAACACTCAGGTTGCTTTGTGTTATTTATTTATCCTTTCATTTAGTTCATTAAATATTTACCAATAACTTCTTCTGCAGAGGAAGAGTGTAGACATAAAAACGAGGGAAGGCACCGCTGAACCACAACATGATGGCTCGCTCAGGGCTCTCTGATGGTTGTGCTTGGACATTTCTGAGGGATGCCTTCTGCGAATGTGCACATCTGGGGAATGGCATGTTAATTCCGCTTCAAGAAGCCAGCGGGTAAAAATAACTGCCCAGGGGCTAAAATTAACCTTATCTTTTTTCTTTTCTTCCTCTTTTTCTCCCTCCCTCTTTTCAACATCTGTATTTGGAACTGATAACTCAGGTGAAGCAAACAAGGAAGTCCCTAGTAGTAGTACTATATCAAAATGAATTACATCAAAGGAGAAAAACAGACTTCTCATCTGGAAAGCACTGAACACCTTGGAAGTAGCTCAGGGTAAAGTCGGGGAGAGGTTTGGCTGAGTCACCACGTCTCTCCCTTTCCCCTCTAGACAAAATGGTTCTTGGCTCACTTACTGAGTAAGGAAGTTCAACTGTGCAGCAGCGCCGACCAGGTGTTCAGTAAACATCTACTTGTTTACTAAAGGATGCCTGAGTTGAATTTCCCATCTGATCCCACAGCTTTTATGGACCCCGTGGGCTTAGTGCCCCCAGTTCTTTGCGAGTCTCTTTAAAGGCAAAACGTCTGGTGCTCAGTAAAACACAGGGTGGCACGAACATCCAGTACTTGGAGACTGAAGTAAACACTCAGTGTCCTCCCTTTGGCAAACGTCTGTGGATGACCTTGCTTAGTTCCATGGACGGGAACCAAATACCTCAGCCAGCGATGGAATGTTCTCTCTCCTTTTGCTTTTCTAGACCTTCCCTAACTTTAAAACAAATGCTTAGCTAAGATGCTCAACAGCTTGGCCCTTCTGAAGGCACAGGAGACTAATTGAAATGTAGGTGTCCATGTGCTCCTGATGACACTGTCTTGCTTCAGAGGGAGCCATGGTTCTAAAGTAAAATCCCCCTTTACTATACCTGCAGCTGGCCTGCATCTGGTCACAGGTGTTTATTATACCTGCAGCTGGCCTGCATCCGGTCACAGGTTTTTATTATACCTGCAGCTGGCCTGCATCCGGTCACAGGTCTTCTGCTGTGGGCCTACCCACTTTCAGCATAATTTCACCACCAGAAAGCTCCAGATTCTGAAGAATTTCAGATTTTGGTGATAGGATCTAGCAGCTCAGCTTGTATTTGATATTTCACTTGACGCTTTATAAACCCCTCAATTTGTGTCAAACCACATCTTTCCCCAGAAATCGTCAACAAGCACAGGGTGACTTCCCACACCGCTGTCCCATGGCGCCCTCTACCATGTTGGCATTTTCTGGACTCCATTTATCTAAAGAGCCTGGAATGTTCGGGCTGAATTTCCATCCCAAGCCCCCTCCCCTGAGAGTTGCCTCAGTCCAAACTCCACCCCTGAGAAAGTCAGTCAAATGATGACTCCTCCCCAGCGATGCTCAACACCACTCCCACAGGGTATTTAAACAGCAACCCAGAGAACAAACACGTGGTTTTCTTGTCTTCCTTCCCCGGCCCCTCTCTGGGGACTGGAAAGTTATCCCGGAGCATTGATATCCATTAAACCTGGACATTTTCTAATTTGGTTTGTTTTGGTCTGATTTAGATTATTGTCTTGGAGGAGAGGTTTATTGGGGTGCAGAAACTTTTCAGTCACCTCTGATTGTGCCACAGCCTCGTCTTGTTTCGAACTATTCTTTTTGCTTTTGTTTGTTTTTCAAGACAGGGTTTCTCTATGTAGCTTTGGAGCCTGTCCTGGAACTCAATCTGTAGACCAGCCTGGCCTCAAATTCACAGAGATCTGCTTGCCTCTGCCTACTGAATGCTGGGATTAAAGGCCTGTACCACCACCGCCCAATTTCAAACTATTCTATACATAGGAGATAGATAGATAGATATAAAAAGTGTGAGCAAACCATGTTGCAATAAAAGCCAGCCTCAAGGGAACAGGACATCAAGTGTATCCAGTGTAGTAAGAAGAGCCAGCCTGGTGTTACATGACTCTCAAAGCTTCCAGTTCTCTGCTTATACTGCAGTGTGCACACAAACCACCATGAGAGGCCAGCACGATGCAGATGCTGATACCCAGGCCTAGACGGGTCCTGGGATTCCGAATGCCTAACAAGGGTCCGGGTGATGCTAATCTGAGCACCATAGATTGGGTTACAGGAAAGGCGCATGTAATCTTCAAAATTTCCAAGAGCTAGGCGTTTTAAACCAGACTTTATGATTGAAGGCACAGAAAAGCAGACCGATTAAAGCAATCTGTTCCAGGCCATGCCTCTCTTTAGAAGAGGCGTGGGGACTCAGGAAAGCCTGCCAGAGTTAAGACCTCTTTTCAATCAGTATGGTGTTGGAGAGAAGAAAACAGCCAAGGAAAGAGATTGCATTTAGAAAGCAAAAGAGGCAGGCATTGTGACGGGCTGGCCTGGACTTTCTCAGCTGAATTGTCCGGGAGGGCACTAGCTGCTAGAGAGAAGGGAGGCAGAGTTGAGGAGGACACTAGCTGCTAGAGAGAAGGGAGGCAGAGTGGCAGGACTAGAGAAATTGCAAAGTTTGGGGCAGTGGGAGGGATCATTTGGGTCACCTAAAGGAGCAGCAAGGAACCTTAGGGGCCTGGATGAAGCTGGGGTCAGGCATTGCATTTGCCAAAGCACCAAATTAAGAGCCCCCAAAGCTCCATATTCAAATCATCCGGGGATCTTCAGAAACTTTAAGGTTCAGGTTAGGAAACAGGCCAGAAATAACACTCTAGGTCTCGATTCAAACAACAATGGTTTTTGATTCTACACAGGCAATTCCAAACACGGATTATTGGGGGAATCAGGTCTGGTGCTAAAAGGGCAACATGTTTTATTATTAAGAATGCAAAGGGCGTTAAAGAGGGCATAGTTAAGAATTTGACAAGCTTTTTCTGTTCAGAACCAGAGAGTAAATAAAATATTTTAGGTTTCATGAGACTTGAAGCCAAATTGAGGTTGTCAGGTAAATGCTTACATAACAAAAAGCAAATAAATTTCCACAGCTTTTTGATGAAATACAAACCTTACTAATCAATTAACACACAGTTTCATACAACCTTCATGTTATGAAACATTATGTCTCTTTTGAATTTTTTTTTAAAAAATTGTAAAGTGTAAAACACATTCTTAGCTTGTAGTTTATACAAAAATAAACAGCAGGCTAGATTTAGCTTCTAGGTTCAAGTTTCCTGACTCCCGATATAGTTACCATTATACCTCAATCCAAAGACAACATTGAAAACATGTCTCTAAATAATAAAGTCCACACGCAGACAACCACCTTAGCTGACTCTGAGGAATCACTGTTTTCTCCAAGGACACTGTGCAGATGCCATGACAACACTCTGATGCAAAGCTTGGTTGTGCCCTAACCACCCCCCCCCCATTTTTCATGATCAGTTAAATCATCAGCTAGGAATGTTGTATGGAATAGGCATATTCTGATTTAAAATGATCCAAAATGCTCTTAAAAATATCTTTTAAAATTACAAATGAAATTTTGATTAGTTATTTAAACATCTGGTCACTTAACCAGATGTGTATCTTCCCAGGCCTTGAATTGTTAGGGGTTCCTTGTTACAGAGCCAACCCTCCTTTCTTTAGAATTTGTACCTTTCTATCTAGGGACTATGGGGGGCAGATAGAAGCAATAAGCAATTTTCTAGAAGGGCTATTTGTGTTACCAGGAGGATGGTCTGAAGTCCCGCAGAGAGACTGAGAAAGTAGCTCTGGCATCGGCATTCTGGATTTTCTTAGACTGAATTATGGGCATTGAGAATGTCGCATGAAGTTTCTCATAGGCAAAAAGCACAGTGGGAAAAAATTAAAGAAAGAAATATTTAAGACCTGAAGGTATAAATATTGATTTTGTAATTCAATTATAAACTTGGACAATTGTGCTATTTACGTGCACGGGCATTTTTTTTTTAAAAAACAGTAACTAGAAAGTTTCCAGGAAATAAAAGACCCTTCCTTCCACTCGGAGTTTGTCTGCCTTGCGGATTTGCCAGGCGTTGAAGGGGGCCCCCTGCTGTTCGTTTCTTGTCTTTGCACTTAGATTTGATTTACGTTGTTTTACAACAGGTTCTTTGAAACTGCTCCGATTTTTAACGTTTTCTGTTATGACTGTACATTGCACATAACAAAGAAAACATAAATTCTACGATGCCAGCTGGCATGGTTAATAATACTTCAGTTCTGCCCCTTTGGAATTGTACCTCAGCCCTGCAACATCTGGCGGGTTCCAATTTCCACGGTAGAGTGGGGTTTTGACCTCTATTTCACTTTCAAATGGGTCTCCTTGGCAGAATAACTCTGCTTTCTCTATTAATTTTGCCATTGTCACCCCTGACGGTAGTTGGGAGCTTCTACTCCCGATGTTTTAGAAGGCAATTGTGCCGTTTTCCGAGGAAAGTAGGTCTCTCTCCCCTGCTCCGTAATCGCCTTTGTTAGCGTCTCCAAATCACGGACTGTGAATGCGCCTCAAATCGGAGGCCTCAAGCTCTGGAGTGTTAATGTCTACGTTTGTAACTATGAAGGGCACATCTGTTCTCACAATCAGGTTTTAAACCTAGCCACCAGGTTTAAAAGCGATGACTCTTCAAGCTGATTCATCGCTGGGACCTTGAGGTGGTGCAGGGGACAGCGTTGATTGGGTCTTGCACACTAACGATTGTGTGTCTAAACACAAGGAAACATACACATATTTCATCTAGCGTCCACTCTGGTCTCCACAGCCTCAGTCATTTGCATTCCCAAGTCAATGTCTTTGGTTAGCCTCTTTCCCCCAGAAAGAGAGCATCCCCACCTCCTGGGCTCACCCTTGGAGAATAGCCTCAATCATATCTAACTCTGAACTTACTTCTTTTATCTCCTGACTTTTCAGCCCACGGTGACTCCACACTGATTAAGGAATGTGTCAGCATTTTAGCTCTGTTTCTTGCCCTGCTAGACGCTTCATGTGTTCTCATCACCTCCATCTTCCTAAAGATTTTTTAAATCACATTCCTGCCCCTGTTATGCTTCTCCCATGTCCCACAAATTCATTGAGGCCCTTCAAACTCTGGCTTGAACTCTTCAATCTAATTGTCAAATCTTAGCAAGGCTTGTTCCTTCCAGGCCAGCCTCCTCGATGCCTTCTCTTCTTCCCATACCTAGTAGTCAGCTCTATTGAAAGGCTTTCTCAAATCACTTCCTAATATGTATTCTTTCTCTCTCCTTATACAAATTTAATGCCAATTTAAATACTAATGTCCACATCAGATTTCTTTAATAATCTAGTCAACACCTACAGTTACATGTTCAGCATTCATTAGTAATAGTACCACACATTGTATTTTGTTGTGTTTGATTTGTGCTGACTTGATTTGTAATTAATTGGGGTGCATCCTCTCGAGTACTCTTGGTTGCTCCTTCACTACACCTTGACTCACTCACAGGACTGCCTGTTTCAGCAGATAAGGCTACAATATATTTCACACTGTGGTGAGCCAGTGGTTCTCCATTTCTCTCTTCTGCAAAATGGAGATAATGATGCCTTTCTGTCTCATTTGACACAGACTAAGAGGTGACGATGTGGAGAAGTGCTTCAAAGCTTTCAGACTTGTTCATTACCACGATGATGATAGTGACACATAACCTTTCTACCTGAACTATAACACATGGGTCTGGAATTCCTTCCTGAGGACAAAGTGAATCACCAAAGGGGATCACTATTATTTCCACTACCTCAGCTGCCACATCAGATCAGCCAGAGTGCAAGGCTGAAGTTAGAACCCCAGTTTAGCTCTTCACTCTTGACAACCCGACTTCTTTAGTAGCTCTCGTTTTATAATAACACCTATAGTAAGTCTTTATCTCTTGTTTGTCCAATTTGGGGTTTGTCTTAGGGTTTCTATTGCTGTGAAGAGACATCATGACCCTGGCAACTCTTATAAAGGAAAGCACTTAATTGGGGTAACAACTTACAGGTCAAAGATTCAGTCTGTTATCATCATGGTGGGACATAGTAGCATACAGGCAGAGAAGGTGCTGGAGACGTAGCTGAGAGTCCTACATCTTGCAGGCAACAGGAAGTAGACTGCGTATCACACTGAAAGAAGCTTGAGCAAATGAGACCACAAAGTTCACCCCAACAGTGACACACTTCCTTCAACAAGTCCACACCTACTTCAACAAGGCCACACCTCCTAATAGTGACTCTCCCTTTGAGTTTATGGGGGCCAATCACATTCAAACTACTGCAGGGTGAAAGATCACATATAGATAGATATTTCTTATCAAATGTAAATGAAGATATTTTAATAGATTAATTGAATGCTTTGTCCTCATTTTCTTTAGAACTCTCTGTTGCATTAAATGCCAGTAGTAGAGTTATAAAATAAAGTTCCAAGAAAGAGGGACACTTCAATGAAGGGAATGATTGATATTGAAAGAACACCAAGTAAAAATGTGAGCAAGCCCGGGAGGGCCCCTTGAACAATACAGGTTATTGTCATTGCTTTTAGTTACCCACCAAATCTAGATGGTAAGACTCCATTGCAGAAGAAAAGACTTTTTGTAGAAATTATACTTTGGATTCTTCATTTCAGTCTTTTACCAGCTCAGTGGTAAGCAATGCAATGCCCTTACATGGTGCTGGGCAGCCAGAGCTTGCGACAGCTTCCAGGCAGTCACATGATCATGAGTGGAAACAGCAGTACTCTAAAGTGGACTCAGTTGCTAAACTGTGGTATTAGGTAGGTTGGGTGCATCAAATGCATTTTCCCCTCAGGGGCGGGGAGGAGGTGGAGTATGAGGGATGGAAAGAGTGAGAGACAACTTGAATATTAAGGGCCATTAGAGCGGTAATATGGAAACCTAATTTAGTAGAACCTTCATAAAATATATACATTTATGAAGAGAACCAAAATGAAATTGTCAAATAGTGGGGGTAAAAGAGCCCCAGCTGGCTATCTCTTGCTATCAAACGAAGTTTCCACTACCTTGATTGGGTTATGCCTAATTGAGTTATTGACCACATAGATCCCGAGGGAACCTGCAACAACCCAGTCTGTTGCTGAGACTACAAGTCATTCTCCACAAACTGACTACACTGACGCAACTTGTCGAACACAAAGAAGTTGAACTGCTGCCTATCTACAGCCTTCGTACCTAGGTGCTAGCATCTTTGGTACAGGAAGATACTCTGCTTGTTACCAAAGGAGAAATGAAAACATCAACCCAGCTACAAACCCTTTCATCTGCAATGGTGTCCTGCTCGCAGGATACACTGGTGCAAGGTGGCACAAAGATTGTGGGAGTAACCAACCAATATCTGATCTGACTGAAGCCTATTCCGTGACACTGTTTGGGTCACCTAAGAACCTGATACTAGATAAATCAGGGACCTACGGTGAAGCCAAATACTACTGTTATAAAAATGCAAAACAATGACTCCTAATGACATTCTGGTATATGCACAGATCAGTGCCTGACTCAGCCACCATCAGACAAGCCTTCTGCAGCAAATGATAGCAAAACCACACAGACAGACATTATCCCGAGAATGAGAAATCTTGGGATACTCCACCTTAAATGGGACATCTCCATCAAATCCCTCTCCCCAGGGTTCATGGAAACCTAAGGAAGAGGAGAGCCAGAGAGGGTGGTGGATAACAAGCCAACAAGGTTTTGGGACACATTTGAACTCCCAGAAATGTAGGCAGCATGCACAGGTCTGCACCAGATAGAGTGCTGGAGCTCAAAGAAGTGGACACAAGCCTCGTCTCCAGCCCAAAACTTATTTCCAGTTGGTAAACAGTTGCAAGTGAAAATTTAGTTTTCTCCAAGGGAGTCTCTCCACTGAGAAACCAGTTTATTTTACTAGGTCTGCCTTTGTATGTTATTTTGTCTTTTTCCCTTGCAAGTTTTAATATTCTTTCTGTGTTCTATATGGGCTAAGGGCAATTTGTTTCTGGTCCAGTCTATTTGGGGTTCTGTATGGTTCTTGTACCTTGATGGGGATCTCATTGTTTAGATTAGGGAAATTTCTTCTTTGATTTTGCTGAAAATACTTTCTGTGCCTTTGAGGCTAGGGAAATTTCTTCTTTGATTTTGCTGAAAATACTTTCTGTATCTTTTACCTGAGATTCTTCTTAGATTTGGTCTTTTCATTGTCCCAGATTTCCTAGATGTTTTCTGCCAGGGGTTCTTTTTCTTTCTCTTCTTATAGTTAACATTTTTAATGCCTGAGATTCTCTCTTCCATCTCTTGAGTTCTGTTGGTGAGGCTTGCCTTTGAGGTTCCTGTTTGAGTTCCTAAATTTTTACATTTCCAGCTTTCCTTCAGTGTGGGTTTTCCTTATTGGATCTATTTCTACTTTTAGATCTTGAACAGTTTTATACATTTCCTTCTACTCTTTGTGTTTTTACAGATATCTTTAAGGGATTTATTCATTTCCTCTTCAAGGGCCTCTATCATTCCATAAAGGCTATTCTAAGGTCTTTGTCTTGTGCTGAATTGTGTTGCAGTTTTCCGGGTCTGATGTAGCAGGGTTGCCGGCCTCTAGTGGAGACATATTGTCCTGGCTGTTGTTGATTGTGTTTTTATGCTGGAGTCTCGGCATCAGGGTTTGGGAAGATTGTTATTCTAGGTGCTGATATCTGGTCTTGTCTTCCTTGGGTGTTTTGCTTCTTGGTTTCAGTTACCATCTCTGGTTCCTAAGAAGGTATGATGGTTGATTGTTGCTTGGTAGGTGGTAGGGAATTCTTCTGATATCCTGCTAGGTGTGGCCACGGAGTATTCCAGTTAATTTATGTTTCTATATGATGGGGGCTGACACTCAGAAATGGGGATGGGCTAGGAGGGTGACTGAGAAGGTCCAAAAGAGGGTGGAAAGCAAAGTATTCCACTGGGATCTGTTTGGTCCCATGCGAATGAAGGCAGAGAATAAGGAGAGGCTGTAGTGCAAATTCGAATTGGTTTTAATAATAAAACCCAGGAGTCAGATCTGAAGGGGTGAAAACTGAAAGATCAGAGAAGCGAGCATCCAGCCATTAGCCTCTTCGCAATCCTCACACGGGAGGGATATCCAGTTTCTACAAGTCCTCAGGCTGAATGTGCAATTTTGTCTCCAGGAATCCTCAGATTGAATGCTCTGAGCTCCTGTCTCCTCCAGCCTTATACTCCTCTCTCCGCCCAACCACTCCTGTCTCCACCTCGCTAGTGCTGGGATTAAAGGCCTGTAACCCCAAGTGTTGAGATCAAAGGTATGAGTTCTGTTTCTCTTTTAGACTGATTCAATTTCAATCTTGTATAGCCCAGGTTGGCCTTGAACTCACAGAGATCCCTCTGCCTCTGTCTCCCGAGTGCTGGGTTTAAAGGTGTGTGTCACCACTGCCTGGCCTTCATGGCTAACTAGTGGCTTAGCTCTGAACTCTGATCTTTAGGCAAGCTTTATTATTATATCCCAAATGAAATATCACAAGCGACCACAAACAGGCAGACTGCTGAAGAGCTGGGAATGAGACCGGGGACTGGATATGAAGGAGAGGAGGGAGACGGAAGATCTGAAGCTCACCTACCTGCTTCTCTGGTCTACTTCCTTCTCTTTGAGACTTGCCTGGGGGGGCATAGGTGTTCCCAGAGAAAGCCTGCCTGCCTTGGGCGTGGGAAAGCAGGATGATTAGGGAGGAAGGTTGGTGGAGAATATCCTGATTCACTGGAGATGGGGATGGAAGAGGGGAGGAAGGGGGCCCTGAAGATGAGGGTGGTGGTGAGGCCATATCAGGCGGTTTTCCACAGAGATGGGCGTGAGACTACAGGACTGGATTTATAGGAGAGGAGGGAGGAGTGAGGAGCTGCAGTTAGCATAAATGCTTCCCTGACCAGAGTTGCCTCATTCTCTTACATTTCTTTGTATTAAAAATTTCTTCTCAGTCTGGATGTGGTGGCATGTGTTTCTCATTTCAGTGCTTGGGAGAGACAGGCGAATTTCCGGGAGTTTGAGGCCAGTCCTACATGGTAAGCTTCAAAAGAGCCAGTGCTATATAGTAAGACTAGGGGACCATCCAAATGGTGGCAGGTGGATCAGATAATGGAAAGGGGTCATACTAGTTTAGAGTTCTCATTGCAAGGCAAACAAAGACAAGCAGTGATCCAGGGCTCACATGCAGCCCCCAAATTAAAAACAAGACAGTATAAACAGATTCTACGGGCACAGATGACGAGGTTCAGTCTTCTCACCCTGAGGCAGAGCTGACCTCAGAGCGACTAGAGGGGAGCACTGCCATTGAGTGGTCATGCGCACAGGCTTTTCCGAAGCTTCAATTTGTTTGTGTAGAGGAGATAACATGAACTAGGCAGTCTTGGGTATTCCCTGCAAGTATGAGCCTCTCATTTGCATGAGGAACTTCATGGGAACCTTGGTGGGGAGGTTTTAATCACTCCTTGCCCTTTGGGGTTTTGCCATCCTAACTTGCTCTTGCTGAGCCCTTTGACTTCAGTCTTATTCTAGGAGATGCTTCATAAAATCTTCGTCCTTGTTCATTTGAATCTGGTCTTAGTTCTAGCTCTGGATCCAGTGATAACTGAAGAATATCAGCTATTGCTATTATTCCCTGCAATACAAATGAAGACACTTGAATCTATCGGGAATGTGCCCTTTAGCTAGTAAAGGATTTAAAATGAATTTTCTGAAGAAATAGCAGGTTACAGCAAGGGCATTGGCTCTGTAGCTCAGGGGCTAAAAGGGCTTCCTCCATGGACATGATGGCTGAACCTTGATCTCCAGACCCCACAGTAGAAGAAGAGAGCTATCTCTCAAAAGTTGTCCTTTGACCTCCACATGTGCATCACTGCAAAATGTGCATATACTCACCTCCATGCACATAATGATAATAATAATAACTAAAGAACAACAATAATAAACTCCCAATAATTAAAGGGAGAAATCTGGTTTTGTTTACTCATCATGAAGCAAATGTATGTCACATGTCTAATGCTCAGGACTACTCTAGAAGGAATGAGTTTTCCCTTGAAGTATTCACAATGTACTAAATAAAACAAAAGTTAAGGAAGCCAGGTACTATCAAAGAAGCAAGCTATGGACTCAGGGTGAGCGGTGCGGATGCCTCCTACTCCAAATCTTGCAGACTGGGAGAGGAGAAGCAGGGAACATTAGAGAAGGCCATCAACATCTGGTGGGTAAAATTTATCTTGGCATTTGGATGTGTCAGAGGCTTGATTTCTTTAGGTACAGAATTTGTGCTCAGAGTAAAGTTTCCAATGCTGATGTAACTTCAGTTTTCATCCCCACGAGATCTTTCTTTTTAACTAATTATTATGTGTATGTGTGCATGATGCGTGTAGGGATTTGCACACCATGCATAGGTGTAGAAGTGTTCTGGAGGTCAGAAGACCACTTGGTGGAGTCGATTCTTTTCTACCATTGAATAGGTTCTGTCTTAGTTAGGGTTTCTATTGCTGCAACAAAATACCATGACCAAAAACCAAGTTGAAGAGGACAGGATTTATTTGGCTTACACTTTCACATCACTGTTTATCGTCAAAGGAATTCAGGACAGCAACTCAAACAGGGCAGGATCCTGGAGGCAGGAGCTGATGCAGAGGCCCTGGTGGAGTACTGCTTACTGGCTTGCTTTCATGGTTTGCTCTGCCTGCTTTCTTATCGAATCCAGGACCACCATCCCAGCCCCACCAACAATGGGCTAGGTGCTCCCCCATCAATCACTAATTAATAAAATTCCCTGCAGCTGGAACTTATAGAGACATTTCTCAATTAAGCTTCCCTCCTTTCAGATAAGTCTAGTTTGTGTGTCGAGCTAATACAAGATTAGCCACCACAGGTTCCAGGATCCACCAAATGCAGGTCACTAGGCTTACCAGACTTAGGTGCCACTGTTTCTAAGACATTATTCCATATCCTTTGAAGTCTTTTGAAGTCTAAGAAGTAATTATTGTTTGTTTTCTCTGCTATCACAGAAAATATGAGCAAAGCTTTATCAATAGTAATAACTGTTATTTTGATACTCATATTTCATATTATGCTAGGAACTTACAAATACTTTTATGTGGAAACCTTGCAAAATAATATATTGTGTCCACTTTGTGAAAAAAAAAGGAGTCTACGAAAGGCTGCCTATATGTCAGATGCTGTTTCCAGTCACATAAAATTTTCAAAAATCACAACCTCCTACTTAGCTCAGTAGTAACAGCTATTCCCTAAGTCTCTCTGGGAGCCTTCTAAGATTCTTTAGCATGCTTATCTTTAAATGTTTAAGAATGTGATCTACATAAACAATTTTTAAGAAGAGAAAGCAGAAGGACATCACATTTGAGGGAGAGACAGCAAGATAGAAGAGGAGAATTAATTCTCATCTTGAGTCTTCCTACAGAATGCTCTTCCTCCTTTGACCGGCATTTTCTTATTTTCTTCTCTGGCAATCAAAAGACTTGCATGATCTTATATCTTCTGGCTCTAGGATTCTTTCATTTTAGCTAACAAAGTGCATTTCTGTCGCTGGCCAGAAAAGACTTTATCGGAGTTGTCAAAGTGGCCACATTCTTGATTATGATGGAGGAAAATTCCTTCTGAAGCCACAACACAAATACTGTTTTGAATTCGAAGCATACCCTTCCATTTTCTCCGTGGGAAGTGGAGCAGTTGGTGTACATTTCTCGCTTTCTGATGTTGTGCTATAAGGATCTGATTTAGAAGCTCATTTCCTTGCACCCCAGGAGCAGTGTTTATAGGTCAAGCTCCCACACTGTGAAGCATTTGAACTCTCTAGGAAATATCCTGAGCATGTGATTTAACTCCTGGCAGTGTGAGGCTTAAAATGGGAACAATGGAAAATGTGGAGCAGGAAGAAGGGACTTGATCAGGAATCGGTACAAGAAGTTCAGTGTAGTTCTGTCCCGATGACTTTTACACTCCATCAATCTGAATCTTGATGGCTACATCTTGCCTTTGCTTTTGCACAGCGAGCTGTAATCTTTGGTCTATCCCTCCCCTTACTGCAGTATGTGGAAGAGTAAGCATCATGCATAAAACAACACTTCCTGGCACACTAGGAAAGTTGATGCAGTTGGCCTCCAGCCTCAGGAGACTTCATTGGCCCTATTGTCAATGCCTTGACTTGTTCAAAGCTTCTGAATCCTCTGATTCCCTCAGCTATTTCTTCACATTCACCAGAATCCTGTGCCCTTTCCAATACTCTCTTGGGTCTCAGCAGATGACCTCGCTGTTTCTTTGCTGCAGACAAAGAGGTCCAGCTAAGCCTTCCACTATGAGTAGCTACTTTCTCCTCTCTGCTCACATCCTCATTGGTCCCCATGTCCTGTCCTGCTGTGCCTCAGAACATGGCTGTTCTTTTCTCTACCAAGTCACCTAGGTCACTGGCCTAAATTTCTTACTTCCAGGCTGCTCTGAGCTTGGTCATCTCATTTGGGCAGAGCAGCTCCTGTCGAATTTTAGTCAACGGAACCTCTTTTGATGACATCTCTCTCTCTCTCAATCCATTAACTTTTCTAAGAGTTCAAAATTTGATAATTGGGGTTTTGCTTTCTTTCCTTATATAAATACCTGGCTTTTGTCCTCTTTCTCCAGTCTCTAAGTGTTTTCACTAACATCAAAAATAGCCTAAGAGACACTTGGACATTTTTTTTTGGCCTGTATCTCCCTGGTCTATGTGTCGCACCTGGTGAAATGGACCAGTCCCTCTTCCCCAAAACCTGGTGTGTTTCTGTGTTAGCTCCAATAGTGTGTCCTGATTCTTCCCACCACTTTGTGCATCTCTCTTCTCTGGAAAGTGTTTTGTAGGCAGGACGAAATGGTAGTCATGAGCAAGGGGAGTTCTTGAGTCAGATTGTTTCGTATTGTACTTCCATTCTTCCCTCCTCTCTGCCTCAGTTTCCTCATCTATTAAGATGAGGTCAACAACATAATATTCTACACTGTTGTGAGTGCTGAGTTGGATAGTGCAAGTGAGATGCTTAATATTCATCTTTCATCTCAAAGTGAAAATTTTGTCATTAGGAGATAATTATGTAAGAAGTAACCCAAAGTGAATTATTAAGTTTTCAATTTCTACCAGACATGTATGTGGTGCACATTTACAATCCCATCAATTGGGAGATGTGAGATAACAGGATGAGGAGTTCAAGGGTCAGGGTTGGTTACACAGTGAGTTCAAGATCAACCTGGGATACATGAAACTCTGTCTCAAAACCAACGGGGAAACTGTTTCAAACTTGTAGTTTCTGAATAAAATGTTCTAATAGTCTACCGTGTTTTAGGGTTTCCAGCTGTTAAGTTCCATAGTTGATGTTTTAGAAGTGAAAGAAAGGTACTTTTCTAAAGTTGTTATGACAGAGAAAATGAAAGTTTGAACCACCAAGAAATGTTTAATGAGACTTAAGAGCGTGCATATCTATTTTAAATCACTAGTTATCTGGTTGTAATGACTCTGAAAATGCATTTATTTTATTTGGTTATGTGTGTGAGAACATACTTGCCACAGTGAAGACCAGAATACAACTATTGGGGATTGGTTCTCTCTTTTTACCATGTGGGTCCTGGGGATTGAACTCAGGTCAACAGGCTTGGTGGAAAGCACCCTTCTCTGCTGAGCCATTGCCCTAGTCTTTGATGATTTTTAAATAACGTTTTAAAAAGATTGTTACAGCCATAAGAAAGATTCAGAACTTGACAATATCATAAAAGCATGTGGCTTTGAACCACATAAGTTTTGCTTAAGTTGCTCTTAGAGTTAAAAACTCGTTAGACAAGTTTTTATTCTTTTATTCAATCTTTTATTCTTCTAAATGGATATAAGTGTTAGAAAGTGAATTGGCTTCTTTGTTAAATATAATAATGATGACAATAATACGTTTGTCCTCATTTTGTGCAGGCAGCCCACTAGATGCTTGGTGTTTGGTACTTTCCAAACTCAAATAATTCTTAAATTCCTGACCTTCTAGTACTGCTAAAATATGGTTAACTTCAAGTCTGTGTCATTTATATTTTAGTGGTCATGTTATATCTACTTCGTTGGTACAATACTGAATTTTGGTCATGTAACTGCTTTGCAAAGGGCTGGAGAGATGGCTCAGGAGTTATGAGCACTACCTGCTCTCCCAAAGGTCCTGAGTTCAATTCCCAGCCACCACATGGTGGCTCACAACCACCTGTAATGAGATCTGGTGCCCTCTTGAGGAAGAGACCAGGCCAGTCATAGTCCTCATCAACTTAGATAGTGAAACCTAATATGGACAAGTTCAACAGAACCACCATATACGGGCTGCCCATGCATGCTTCAGCTTTGCCAGGGCATTGATTTCATTTTCATTTTATTTCAACTGCTTTGCAAACCACTCAGTGCATGTTTTCTTCAAGCTGGTACCATTGTACACTGGGGCGACTCCACATGAATGCTTACTGAGATGTTTTTGAATGAATTCTATAGTAGACAGAAGTCCTACTTAATTGTTATAAAAAGACAATACTGTCTTATCAAGATGCTGTAAATAAGTTTTCTTTGATATATTTTTCTATAACTCTCTTGCTTCCTGAGTTATGATCATTTGCCAATATATCTAATTGTATTGCAAATTTTTCACAGGACCCAACTCTCCAATGATACTGAACTATGAGTGAAGTGCAAATTCTTCGGATTATTTTAATGAAATATATATTTTATGAACAAAAAGTTTTTATTAGCAAAAGTCTTCTGTGGAATCCAAGGACCAAGGAATCACAGTTTTGCTGGGCCACCAGAGGAAAATGTCTTTCTGTGTCAACTGGTTTCTCTGTGGTCCGTCTGGCTCTGCTGACTCATAGACTTTGGAATGATATTGCTTTCAGTTAAAAGGAAAAAAAATATTCAGTGGGAACAAATCCTTTTTTTTTCCCTCAGAAACAAATGTCACAAAATGGCTACTGAAAAGGACGTGAACATTAGTCTTTTCTAAACAGTTCAACCCTGTAGTTTTCAATTCTAAGTTATCTGTGTTCCTGGGCATTCATATTTTTCTATATTTTTTAAGGCTTATTTTTATTTGTGTGTGTGTGTGTGTGTGTGTGAGAGAGAGAGAGAGAGAGAGAGACAACCCAAAGGCTGGAGGAGCAGGCTTCAATCCCAGGAGCTGGAGTTACAGGCAGTGGTCCTGTTGACCCTGTTGACATGGGAGTCGTGAGTGGAACGCGGGTCTTCCCGTGGAGCAGTAAGCAAGAACGTTGCATCATCTCACATTGGTTTGTGTAGAAACTTTCTGCGATATAATTCCAATACACTTTCATGTCACTAATTCCGAAATAATCTTAAAGTTATAACTATTGAATTTGGCAAAGCGCTTCCTAGTTTCAGGGGCTGTGAACATTCAGGTTCTCCTAAGATTATCAGATGCCCCAGGTTGTCCAGGTATGTCTTGGTTTAGCACCAGAAATCCCTAATTGGGTAAACTTTTTGGTCACAGGCAAACCAAGACAGCTGACCCTCACAGACGTGGCTAAATCTACTTTATTTTCTCAACTCATGTCCCTAACGAGAAACAGTGACAGAGATTTCATGGTGTGTGGATCCCAGCTTCATTTATCCATGTACCTCATTCTGTCCCAGCCTGAAGATAGACAGCACAAGGAAAATGCTTTCTGATTAAAACGAATCAAGTTGGGCTTCCCTCTTAAACATTACATGTATGAAGAGATTTCATATCTACCAAGATAACCTCATCCTCTCAGAATTTGGAAGTAGGGTTTATGACTACAGATGTCAGGCATCTTTGCATCTGCTAATATAGGGCAATTTCAATATGTACTCCCAACTCTTGGTTTCTGTGGAAAGGTGGTTCTCGGGTTCTCATTTTAATTAACTGAAGGGATCCCTTTCCCTCCCTCCCTCCCTCCCTCCCTCCCCCCCCCCCTCCCTCCCTCCCTCCCTCCCTCCCTCCCTCCCTTCTTTCTTTCTTTCTTTCTTTCTTTCTTTCTTTCTTTCTTTCTTTCTTGTTTTGGAGACAAAGTCTTACTATGTTGTCCAGACTGGCCTTGACACCATAATGCCCATGTCTCAAACTCCCTAGTGTTAGGTTTAGAGGCAAATGACACCATGCACAATCTACGAGAGGAACACCACTTACTCCTCTTGTGGGGAAGACATGGAAAACTACATTGGTTTCCAGGACATTCTTCATGGAGCCACAGGGAAAATAGCAATCAGTGGTCGTGCAATTTGAGGTGGCTGAATGGTTTACTCTGGGCTCCAGACCAAATCAAGGCTCTGGGGAAAATCATTCTCACACCCACGCTCGATGCACACACCCTTCCAACTCTCCTTCCTGCCTCGCAGCTCCCAAATGAAATCCTTATACTCCAGGAAGCAGCAGGCCCTTTCATTGCTGTCTCTGGGCTACGAGAATCAAAGAGTGAAATGGATGTTTTCCTTTGAGAACTGGCACCGCACAGAAGGAAGGAAATGCCTACTCCAATTGAGGCATGTTTTAATCTCTGGAGAGGGGGGTACTAGAAAGGGGGCCAAACTGGCCAAGGAATCAGTGGGAAAGTCATCAATTTTGTCTCTCATCCCAGCAAGGAAGGGTTCTTCCTTTAGAGTGCCGCCCACCCTTTTTTTCTCTTAAAAGGATTTGGATAACGAACAATCACTTTTTAAATTCTAAGTTAAAAAATCTCTCTGTATAAGAAGAAAGGGGAGTTTTTTGAATAAATCTCTAAAAGCTGGCCGAGTCATTTCTAATGCTTGGAAATTTCAAGCTTCACGCACGCCCCATGAATTCACCATCTGAATCTGATCTGAAGAATCAAAATGAATCAACAAGTCCTTACCCCCTTTCTTTGATATATTTTTAATATCTTAAGGGATGTACTCTTCTCAAAATAATCTTTTAAAGACTTGTCTAGGATCCAAGGATATAAATGAGCAGTAAACGCTGCAGTGATCCAGGTTTTAAAACGCAGGCCAAGTTTGACCTGAACTTAATCACAATGCTACGACTGGGTCAGTGGAGCTGAGAGAGGGGGGAATTGCATCAATCAAGTGACAAAGGTTTATTACGATAGCGGTGTCCTGAAAAACAAATGAAAACCATGAGGTGATTGATTGTTGCTCTGAGTGAGAAACCAAAGCAACAGTGAAGGACAGATAGTGCACACCTGGCTGCTCCACTTTTCTCTGCGTAGCTATGGAAACCACAAGACCTTCTTGTGGAATATACTGGTTTATTTTCTTCTTGTGGAATATACTGGTTTGTTTTCATTCGTAGGGCATGGTAGCACATGCCTTTTATGCTTCAGTTTGGATTTTATGTTAATGTGGCTCTGAAGGAAATGCCTCTCTCCTTGGGAGCTATCTACCAAAGCATCCAAAGACAAAATCTCTTGAGCATCTAGCATGTAATTTTTTAAGTGCCAGAGATTGAATTCAAGGGCCTTGGACACACCCAGCTCTACCACTGAGCCACATCCTTCACCCTCCCTGTCCATGTCCATAAACATGTCTATGTGAGTATTAGACACACACATACGAGAGAGAGAGAGAGAGAAAGAGAGAGAGAGAGAGAGAGAGAGAGAGAGAGAGAGAGAGAGGGAGGGAGGGAGAGAGAGAGCGCACGCGAGAGAGCCAAACAGTCTTTGGCTGATCTAGTGTTCACATTGGAAAAATTCCCTGTTGCTTGTCCACGTCCAGACAAGTTCGTGAGTTCATCATCTGCCTTCAGCATCAGTTGCTACTTTGACACATTCTGGAGATTCATCTTTTAAGCTTTGGCTCATGGAGGACCCTTCCTGTCTAATCAGAACTGACCTTCCTATAGATGTCCCTTACAGAAACTCCAACTTCTCTCAGTTACATTCTCAGTCAATTTCTACATCCACTTCATTATATTTTTAATTTAATTTTCAGATAAAATGCCCCTTGGATTTTTATAATAACTTTGTTCCTCCTATTATCTCTCATTTCCATTTCCAGAGTCTCAATTATGTTATGGTATGCGCCACACTAATTGCATTGTAAGATGTCATGAACTGTGATAATAGGGAGGCTATTCATAAACTCTTCCCTCACTGTCTGTTAACACTAAAGTCTTGATTCATAAATTTGAAAGAGAACATTGATGGCTATGTGTGAGTCATCGTATTTTAGTGGGTCAAGTAGCCTAGGGTACTGGGCATTTTCACCTTTGTGAGTTTTTCATTGTGAGTCAAAATCAAATGTCAGGGCATCTTCCTTTAAAAGTACCAAATGGAATTTTGGAGAAATTTATGTTTTAAATGTGAATCCTCAGTTTCAAATTTGACCATTCTGTTCTTTTATTAAATTATTTATTTAATTCTTTCGGGGTCATTTTGAATAGTCGGTGGTCAGCACCTAAGTCTACAAAGACTTTGTTTTTTAAAACAAGTTTATTAGCAAGATACATAACCTCAAATTCTTAGCCAAGTTGTTGGATTCATTTGAAATCTTCACCACTTGGCTCACTCCCCACCCTTTCCATCCACTTGCACTTGTAGTGTGGACTGTTTTCTAGATGGCTTCTAGAACTCAGTTATTCCAGTGGGAACCAGAACAAGGCTGTTCTGGATGCTGGGTTTTGCTATGTAGGGCTGACGGAACACAGCGTGCCATGTTGGGGTTGTAAGAAGAATGCAGTCCAGCAGCTGGAAGACTTGTGTGCAAATTACTGTTACATTAGAGTGTGGACTCTTTCATCAGAGAGTTGTCAGGAAAGAGATGGGAGCTTTCTCATCTGCTAATGTAGCAGGGTTAGAGAGGCTTCCTCGAGTTTCAGACCGTCACCCTAGCTCTTCCTGGATGGGCTAACTCGGCACTCCATGGTGGTTAGTTGAGTTGTCAGTCACACAGTGAACCTTTTGTTTTACTTTAGCATCCATTGAACTCCGTGGTCTATGCATGGCCTTGGGGATCATAATCGCACCAAATGGATGATGGATAGATAGACGGTCAATGGTTATCACAGAAGCCTGGTGTCTCTTCTGGGGTTGGGAACTCAGAGATTCAGTCACTGTGGCCAAATTAGCTACACTTAGCACTACTTTTCTTTTGTAGCAAAGTAAACAAACAAAAAACAAAAACAAGCAAGCAAGCAAACAAAAGAAACCAAAACCGGAGTATCTTCATCTCTGTTACCCTGATCTGAAAATTGGCCTTGTACTCTAGTTGGTCTCGTTCAATTTCTGACCCAGTGCTGCAGGTTTCTCACCAATTTCCCTGCTTAAGACTTGTGTTATCCTAGTCAAAAATCCAATTTGGGGCCAAGAGAGTCCCTCATATATCTTGTGAGAGAAGGCCCCTGTAACCACGTTACTCTTCAGTAAATAGAAATAAAGCCTGGGTTCAGTGGGTATAGTATGTCCAGTTCTGGGAAAGAAATCGCAGAGGAGTCTTTGGAAGATTAAAAAGCTTTATGTTCGTGTTGCTTGAACTGGATGTGGAAAGATGAACTCAATCTCAAACAATGAGGGCGAATAGTAAGATTATTTGTGACCACACCCAGTTGACAAGTGCTAGCAGGAGGTCAACGCCATTAAATGACACACATCTCGGTAGCCAGTGCAAGTAAGAGGTAAAGAAAGAGAAAACACGCTTATTCCTAGCTGAATAAATGCTAAGGAGATGATTGGCAGTAAATGTATGAGCCACAATGGCGGATTGCCCTTCTCCCGTATAACCCCTGTGGGGACTGGAATGACATCTGTCTGCAAGTACTGGTGGTCCTTCTCACGTGCCGACCTTCACACCCTTCTAACCTCTTTCTGCCAGTTTACAGATGGGGAGACTGAGTCTGAGAGGTTAAGTGCATTGCCCTGAGTCACATAGCTGGAAGGAGACCGAAAACTAAACTCTCAGCGTGAATACTGGACTTTAGAAATTAGCAAAAGAGGATGCCTGTTTGTTTTTCTTTGGGTTCTCCTTCTTATTTAGCTTCTCTAAGAACCTGAATTATAGGCTCAATGTCCTTTATTTATGGCTAGAAACCAAATATGAGTGAGTACATCCCATGTTCCTCTTTTTGGGTCTGGCTTACCTCACTCAGGATAGTGTTTTCTATTTCCATCCATTTGCCTGCAAACTTCAAGAAGTCCTTGTTTTTTACTGCTGAGTAGTACTCTAATATGTATATATTCCATACTTTCTTCATCCATTCTTCAATTGAAGGGCATCTAGGTTGTTTCCGATGGGGGGGGTGGGAAAGGGGAGGCGGTGGTGGGGAAGAGACAGAAATCTTTAATAAAAATAAATAAATAAATTAAAAAAAATTAGCAAAAGAAATATCTGACATTGGCCTAATCAGGGATTTAGTGATAAACAGTGTGTGTGTGTGTGTGTGTGTGTGTGTGTGTGTGTGTGTGTGAGATGGTTGCTAAGGGCTTCAGTAAAAAAAACAAAGAATAAGAAAGGTCTGACTTTAGTCTTTGCTGCCCCTAAGCGGTGTTCATTATGTGGCTAAGCCACCCTCCTCTCAACTCTCCAATCTTGGTGAAAACAATACCAGATTGAGGTGACTCAATCCACTTGGTGTTGCTATCTTTTTATGGGAGTTTAAGGATCTTAGCTTTCTTCCCTGTGCCCACACAATGTTTTACCTGTTATGAGATTCTCGAATTCAAGTTAGGGAAAGGCGGCTGTTTTGGAAAGCATTACCGTTGCATATGAAGTTGTGTCTTTTAAAGACCGAACACATAGTCACTCATGTGTTAACTGGTGTATAGTCAGAGAAGATCTATTTATTGACTACCATCCATGTGTCAAGAGCGAGGCTCACAACACAATAGCCTCCATAATTTGCAGGTTCTAGTTAGGAATAAAAAGATGGAACCTCTTACTTGAAAATGAAGTGTTTGAAAACCAGGAGAGCAGAGCAGACACAAAGCCCTTCTGAGCTCTCACAGGTGATTGCAAAGGTCACATATCCATGAAGCCAGCCCCGCTGTGGTGACCGAGATATAACGGTGGGCAGAAACTGCTCTCATCCTCATGGGACTCATAGTCTGAGAAACAGATTGTAAATCGACAGTCACATGAAGTCATAAAGGCAATGGTGACGATGATTACATATTGACGAGTGTTCCAAAGGAAAGGCTAGGGTGCCAGGGGAGGCTTATCAAAGGAGAGACCCAGGCTTGGGCTGGGGATAGCTTCTAAAGAAGTCACATTTTCGTGTTTAATTCAGAGACAATGATGAATCCACTGATGAAGGGCCAGGAAGTGATGACTTTGACCAACAAAGCACCACGAGTAGATAGGGAGCTTGAAGTCACGCTTATTGGCTCATTGGCTGTGGAAGCTAAGAGTAATGATGGTCCAGGTAGCAGGGGTGTTGATGGCTGTTAGAGATGAGCTCTTGGAAGAGGAAGGAAAAGCAGGAGGAAGCTTGGTTTCTGGGTGAACTTTTATGAGTATCACACTGGCAGGAAGTTTAAGGGACCCAGCTTATATGCTGCTTGGTCTTGCCCTTCTTTGCATCCTTTCAGAAGACGAGTAAGACTTGACCCTTACAAACCCACCTCACTTTACTTTTTTGGTGGGGAGACCATCAAGGTGGTAAGAAAATGCTGGCAACAGAGAAGATGGCTATGACAGAGCTAACACATCTCTGGGAGGGTCTGAAGCCCTGCATCGAGGATGCGGACCCCAAACACTGGCTGACACAGAACGGTGCTTAGATGGTAATTAATTCTGTTTTCTTTCTCACTTTTCTAGACAACTCAATGCTTATTTTTTCAGCAACACCAAACACGATCTTGTCCACGCAGTGAGGGCAGTGGTGGCCTGGTTAGAGGTTAGGAGCGCCCCGCTCTCAGCTGGAGCCAGATGTTCTGAAAGGCCTTCCGGGAGAGCGAAGGACTGCAAAGGAAATACTGGGAAGCTGTACAGTGTTCTTCCTTCCTTAAGCACCAACAATCAGTCATGCTTGAGCTGAGCGTGGTGACCAATGAATGCCCTTAACCCCAGCGTTCAGAAAGCAGAGGCAAGGGTCTGTGAGTCTGAGGCCAGCCTGCTCTACAGTGCAAGTTCCAGTCCAGCCAGAGCTACAAAGCAAAACCCATCTCAAGAACCAAAATGAAAACCAACAATCACTTCCCCAAACCAAGAGTAAGTCATTTTCGCAGAAGATTTTGAAGAACAACTGGCTACTCAAACCTCAAACCTAATAATCTTCTCCACCGGCATCATTAACTTAGAAGTTGTAACAGCGCCCTCTCAATCTTTGGGGTTGCTGAATGAGGGTAGGCGTAAGAGTGAGAGAAAGAGCACAGCGAGGTCCCTTCCTGTTCCTCTGTGATGTCCTTCCTCTTCTATACCAGCACTCCAGGGACTCCGTTCGTTCTCAGCTATTTCTCTTTTCCAGTAACTGCTTTCTTCCCCACCCCCCCACCAGGATCCTGCTTAAGGGATCATCTTAAATTGCTATACTCTTCAGAATAACTGCTTTTCAAGACCGTCCCTGTGCCGTGTTTCTCAGCCCAGCTCCCAGGCAAGGCTGGCGGGCGATAGCTCAGTATCAAGTACTCGTGCCTGTGTACACAAGACACGGCTAGGAGACAGCTAGTATCCTGAAAACCACCAGGGGCTGTGGTAGTATTGGTAGTTCGGCAAGAAACATGCCACGCATCCCACCAAAATCTCTTCCGTGCTGACCTCTAAGAACTGCTTTCAAACTCAGCGGATAAGCTGCCCATGATGGCCCTGTATCAAGCCTCTCTCCTCTTCTGTAGCATTGCTATTGCAGAGCACTGGCTGGAGGTTAGGTCCCGACATTAAAGGAGGAGAGACGGAGCTGAATGTAATTGCTTGCCTTTAAATAATTGATGCCCTTCTGGAGCAGAAGAGTCATGCAAACATTCTTTTATAAATAAAACAGACCTACATGAATATTTTTCTTTCTTCCACATATATATATAATTTAGTTTTCTTAATTATAATTGTATGCTTTGGGATTTGATTAAAAAAGAAAGCAACCTCCAGAATGTTGGTCTGTTCTCTGCGATGCCAAGAAAGCAATCACCAATTTTACTAACTGATTCCCCCACAGCAAGGAAACTTCTTGTCTAATTTAATTGCCCAAGTCTTCATCCTATGGATCTAAATGCATCCACGGGAATCTATAATTTGCATCGTTTTTTTTTTTAGTACCCATAAAATCTCTGGCAAGAAAAGCCATTGGCCTTCTCACCCAGAGGACCAAGCCTCCCCAATGAACGCAGTCGGAAGCTGCAGTAATGCAGCCTCACAGTAGATGGCGCTGTGACACACAGTTCCAGAGGTCTTAGTCCTGAGAGGCAGTAGACTGGGAAGGCATTGGATCTCGACATTCATGTAGTTGTTTCAGCCCAGGAGAGGTTGTCTTGGGAAACACCTTTTCCACGTGTAACTGAGTCAGTAAACTGAAGTTTTTTGGTTGACTATGACACCAAAGAACGTTAAAAGCCTATCCTGAAGAAAAATTATACTTAAAACCCCCTTTAAAGGCATGGCATGAACCCATCGTCACGTCTATGATACACTATTGTTTCTGTGCGTCAGAGTTTATTAATTTAATTAAAACAGTTTAATTGTTTTACAATTATTATTGTTGTTAACAGGTAATCGATGGATAAGCATTCTGGAGAATTCACAACAAAGTTCTCTACATGTCCTGGCTTTGTAGTTTTGTGTTTGCTTTTTTTAAAATTGCTTTTATTTTTACACACCAGCCTAAAATTTAGTGACTTCGTAGTAGACTTAAACTTTTTTTTTTTTTTGCCAGAAGAGATACGGACTTGGGATAATTTTACAAAAGATTATTAAATCTGTAATTAGGTCCATTTAGTAATGACAAAGCAATGAAATCAGTATTCATTATTAAATAACAGTCAAGAAGGCCTGACTCAGAGAAGCAGCAGGTATTTATGCAACGTTGATGTTCTTAAAATAAGAGTTATTATTACAAATTTATATAATAAAGAAAAAAATAAGAGTTATTAGGGGAAAGAAGAGCTGTTGCTCGAGAATTGTGCGTAGTGATTGATTACACAGATTTAAAAATCTCAGCAGACACAAGGGCACACTGACACCCTTCCCTCCAGCCTGGGTTTGTGTCCTCCGACTGGGGACTTTCACCGACCCCTGTCTGCAGTGTGTGTGGCCCGCTGGACCCGTTCCCCTTGCCACATCGCATTTATTTTTCCACTTGTCTTTGTCCCTTTAGAGTTTAGATCCCCGTCCAATTCCCCAGGCTCCTGGAAGTCCCGCCTTAGCTTTTCCTGGCCCGACTCGCTGTGCTGGCATCCAAGCCTGGCCTAGTTAGGCGAAGCCACGGAGGATTATCAGTACTGCCCGAGCCCAATAGAGCCTTCAGGTTGGCTGCAGAGCGCTTTCTTCTTAGCCCGCAGGCTTTCCGATGGTTTTCCCCTTTCCTTTCGATGCTGTGGTCTCCTGAGGTTCTGCCTAAGTGCTCCTTCCTCACGTGGCACTGCCTTAATGGGCCACCTCAGCCCCTGGCTTGCAGGTATCAGTTATATTTATATGCTAATCGCCTCTACGTTCAGGACCAACCCCGATTCCTCTGCTGACCTTTGGAACTATGGATGCCTCAGACCACTTAGATCACTGACAGCTCTGTAAAGACCAAATTCCATGCTTGTTTCTCTGTATTCATCTCAGAAATCCTATATTCATCCTTATAAAAATTTAAAATGGATTGTTATTGTTGTTTATTTTATTTATATTTACATATTATAATAGTTATTATTATTTTGAGACAGGTCCTGGCTTTCCTGGTGCTCACTATGCAGACCGGGCTGTTTTTGAATTCATAGAGATCCTCCAGCCTGTCTCTTGAGTGCTGGCACTAAAGGCCTGTGCTCTCAGACAGATTATTTTATTATTTTATCTGTATGAGCGTTTGCCCTACCAGTATGTATGTGCTCCAAGGAGGTCAGAAGAAGGCTTTGAGTCTTCCTGGACCGGAGCTACAGCCGTTGTGAGCTGCCACATGGGCACTGGGAATCGAACCCTGATCCTTGACAATAGCAGCAAGTGCTCTTAATCACTGCGTCCACTCTCCAGGCACGTATTCGTTTTTAATCCATTTTTCTTTTTCTATGTAATTGCTAGGACCTGTTAAGTCTGGCTTCTGAGTATATCTTGGGAAACATTTGTTTTTTCAGTTTCTTCTGCTGTTACATTCCGGGCATCGTCATCACCTACTCGGATGTGCACATCAGTCTTCTAAATGGCCTGTTTGTTGTCGGCCTCGTTCCCTTGCTGTCGATTGAAGCTGCACATGGATGATGACCTTGGAATGCTCATTTGATCAGAGTCTTTTTTTTCTTTGCTTTATCTCCTTTCTCTGGATTCCTTGTTTTTATCTGTTTGGCACAGATATGTATTCTACTTTTCCTGAATTCTTTCCAAGCTGCTTGAAGCATCCTTTCCCATGCAGTATTGTACCCCGCGCTATTATATTAGCCATTTTCCTTGTCTCTATCCATACCAAACTGCGAGTTTTTCAGAGGCAGAGACACCTACCTCACCTGTCTATTTTACGTTTATTCCTTAAGATCGTGCCTTGAATAGAATAAGGACACAAAATGGATGTAGCGGCTCACTGTTTGTGGTAGGAAGAGAAGAACAGATAAACTCATTTTGAAGTAACAACTCACACTCCTCGTTGGACCCCATTATGGGATGGCCATGGTGATTAGAACTGTGTGCGTGCCGGAAGAGAGACTGGTCAGAAAAGCAAATCTTTTTATTCCAACATACTATTTTATTGATTATTTGGGAATTTCAAATAATGCTCCCCATCATACTCATTTCCCAGTCCTCCCAGGTCGGTCTCCACCCTTGTGACCTTCCAAAAGAAGAAAGAAAAAGAGAAAGGAAAACAAACAAACAAGCAAACAAACAAAAAGAAGTCCAGTTTGTTTTGCCCATTTACTCACAGAAGCATGGCCAAACTCCTAGTTTGACCAGTCACTTAAAGAAAGCTGAGCCTTTCCCTTTCCTCACCCCCACCAGAAGCCATCAGTTGTGGAGAGCCACATTCCAGCATCCTTATCACAATTTTAGAGTTCTCTTCCATGGCTTCCTGTTGGAGAACCCTATTAAGGTCTGCTATTAAGGTTGCAGTCAACTATGTTCAGATAGCTCTCTGAGCTTGGCACAAAATGGAGGACTCGCCTCTTCTCTACTAACTTTATTTGGAGAGTATCTCTAAGCTCAGATGTCCAACCTCATTGGAGGATGACCCTGCACAGAGCTCCCGGAAAATGCTATATGACTAAGCACACGAAAATCTGCTCTTTCCTCACACCCATGGAATGATCAGGTGCTATGTTATGACCAGTCAGCTCTTCCCACCTGTAACCCTGGGAACCCTTATATACCTTACCCCTGGAGAAATAAAATGAGCTGTCTCCTGGAAGTTCTTTCCACCATGCTTGGGGTGAGGGTTGTCACAGAAGCCTTCTATGTCCCTCTTTCTCAACTCTGAGTCTGCCACCATAGATCCCGCTCAAAAGATGCTTCCTTGCCTTTCACAGTCAGTGGGAACATGCATCATGGACTTCCACATGGTTTCTGGTGACAGCTCAGACCGCAGATGTCCACATGGCCTCTGAGGGCCACAGACACTATCATGGCCCTTGGTGACAACTCAGGCCATGGACACCAATATGGTCCCCAGCAACAGCCTGGTCCATGGAAATCCACATGGATGTGGGAGGTGGTGCAGACCACAGGCATCCACATGACTTTTGGTGATAACACTGGCAGTGGGTATCAGCACGGCTCCCAGCTGCAATAGGGCCATGGATCATGGGCATCACCATGACCTTAGGTGGCAGTACAGGCCACTTACATCAACACCGTCCCTGGTGGTTGCATGACCCATTGACGCTGACATGTCTTCATCTCCCAGCAGGACAAGCAGCACAGGTTTAGTAATGACATGTGGTTTTGCAGGACCAGCTTCTCCACATGCCCCAGAAGCTTGTATATGAGTAGACGCTGGGGTGAACCAACTCAAAGTGCTAGATCTGGACCCAGACGACTGAGCTGGTCAGCTGGGCCTCTTTTGGGTGGCTCAGACCTTTGTGGAGAAAAGTAAATCTTTATGAGTTTATTTTACTCTTACGGGATAGGTTAATTGGCATGGCTTTCAAAAGTCTTTTATTATTTTAAAAAAGTAAATTTATATGTATGAGTATTCTGGAAAGAGAACACCTTTGAAACAACCGAATCAGTATTCTTTTGTTCTCTATAGGTAGGTCTTGTTAAACCAGGTGGACAATGGTTGTGTGTCCACGTCACAATATCATTTACCTTTCATATGTTTGTCTGAACTGAAAGTTAAAAGACGTTACCTTGTTATTCCTCTTTTGTTTACAATGGTCTCTCAGTATTTAAAAGAGTTCTTCAAAAATAGCACCAACTTAAAAGACTTCCATTTGCAAAGCTTGGGGTATTGCTGATTTCTGTGGAAACTTTTGAGAAAGAATTGTTATTTGATTGGCGCATTTTGGCTTCCCTCAAGACCATGGGTAGCATGCTGTGTTTTTCTTGTTTCTTAATGATACTACACAAAGAAATCAATAGCCTTTTAAAGATCATGTAAAACCAGTGCCCTGTGTCTTGGAACAGACATTGATAACCATATTTGAAAGTACAGGAGAGCCAGTGCGTCATAGTTATCTTTTAGTGAGAACATATTCTGTCAGTAAAACCATGAAAATGCTAGAAAATGGAGTGGGGTTACGTTTCCGGGTCCTCCCATGTAAACTGATGGTTGACTGTTAAAACAGTGTGCTTAAATGCAGGCCCAGAATAGTTCCTTCCTTTCTACCAAGGCCCCTCAGTGGCCACACTGGGTTTATGTAGATGATTTTCCCTATCTTTCCTGTCCTCATTGTGATCTCTCCAGACTTGCTCTTAGCCCTGCCTGCAGATGCCTCTCCTCCTACTCCACCTCCATTCTCTGGGGACTCTGTTTTTATTATGATACTGGTCTCCCCAGCTTCCAGCCTTTCCTCCTAGCTAGTCTCAGTTCCTTGTGTCACTTGCCGGCCCACAGAATGACTCTCTACCAGGCATCCCACAGCCACCAACTTGCCTAGGATCCAGAGGGACAACAGTAACCAAAGAATAGATTATGTACGCAATGAAGACTAGATTAGATATTAACTCTGAGAAACACCTCAAATACAAGCTCCAGATGCTGATATCCCAGCATGAAAGCACAAACTTGAACAGCCAAGGCAATATATCTTCTCCAGAAGCCAATGCTTCTATTCTGGTAGACCCTGGACAATGCAATGTAGCTGAATCATAAGACAGGCACTTCAAAAACAGTTATTATGAATTTTCTCAAGGACTTTAATGAGGATCTAAATAAATCCATGAAAACACAAACAGATGAACAAAATAATGAAAACAATTCAAGGCATGAATGTAGAATTTAGCAAATAAATAGAATAACTAAAGAAAACCCAAAGTGGAATAAAACTGGAAAAGAAAAATTTAGAATTTCAAATTAAAAGCCTTAGAGGTAAGTATCACCAACAGGTGCTACAGATGAGGTGGAAGACATGGATAGCTGAGCCAAAGAAAATGTTGAATCTAAAAAAATTCTGGCATAAGACATTCATCCAGGAAATCTGGGACACTAAGTCTATGAGTAATAAGGATAGAGGAAAGAAGAAGAAATCCAGACCAAAGACATAGAAAATACATTTTTTAAAGTGAAACCATAGATGAAAATTTCTCCAATATAAAGAAGGAGGTATGTATTAGGGTACAGGAAGTATATAGAACACAATATAGACTGGGCCAGAAAGGAAATTACCCATGACACATAATAAATAAAATATTAATCTGTAGAACAAAGAAATGATATTAAAAGCTGCAAGGGAAAGAAACCAAGGCACATATAAAGAAAGGTCCATTAGAATAATCCCTGATTTCTCAGTGGAGAGTCTGAAAGTCAGAATGATCATGGGAGTGCTGCACACTCCATGAAATCCCAGATGACAGCCTAGGCTACAATACCCCCAAAAAACTATCAATCACAATAAACAGATGAAGAAAAACATTCCACAATAAAACCAAATTTAAGCAGTATCTATCTCCACACCCAGGCCCACAGAAGGTGCTAGAAGGAAAACTTCAACCTTAAGAGGTTAACCACCTAAGAAAACACAAGAAACAAATAATCTCAAACCATCAGATCAGAAGAGGAAGCACACCATAACAACAAAATAATAGAAACTAATAAACATTGATCATTGGTAACTTTCAACATCATTGATCTCAATTCTCCAATAAAAAGACCAGACTAACAGGCTGGATTTGAAAATAGGATTCATTCTTCTGCTGCATCCAAGAAACCTCCTTAACATCAAGATATTACAAGCAAATGGACTCATGAAGCAAACAGGTGTAGCTATTTTAGGATGTGTTAAAATAAACTTTAAACCAAAACTAATAAGAAGAGATAGGGAAGGACACTACTGTGGAGTCCAAAACTGTGAGCCCATTTCTACCTGGACCAAAGGTCAGAGAGTTGGCGCTTACTTCTCTTCCTTCAAGATTATTGTGTTTCTACCTCAAACAAAGGTTCTACCTAGATTTAGAACAGACAGTTTGGCTCTCTCAAGGTTATTGTCAATAGGCAAGGCAAATAGTCAGACCTTATACTTCAAGGAATAGAGAAGTAGCTACGTTTCTACCTCAAACAAAAGTCTAAGGATCTAATTTAAGGAGATAGCATTGGATTCCACCCAGGAAGTAGTTTGCCTTCAGAATGTTTTGGCGTAGGATGTGAGCGTGACTTTTTTTGTTCTAGCAGCAGAATGTTTAACTGTGGTTTTAGCCTGTGACCTTCAACTGGTCTGTTCATTTCCTTGTAGCAGGGTTAGTACAATTTTTTTTTTTAAAATCTTTCCCCCACCTCTTGTGGTCAGGGTATTTTAAGCAATTGGAAATTAAACATGGGTGATTTCAGTACTTACAGAAATGTCCTCCTGGTACTATTTTATGTTTTATTATTTTTTATACACCTTTATATTCTTTACTATATTTCTAAATCCCCACACCCCTATTCTGGCAAGTGGTATTTTTTTTGTCAAGGCTGGTCCCTGACACACTGCATACTCAAAGGAGAAATCCACTAAGAGGATATTACAATTCCAAACATTTATAGAGTACAAGAACACCCAAGTTCATAAAAGAAATATTACTACAGCTAAAATCACATACTGACCCTCACACACTAACAGTCAGTGAGTGACTTCAAATATGCCACTCTGACCAACAAACTACCCATCTAGACAAAACTAAACAGAAATGCTGAAGCTAACTGAGATAATAAACCAAATGAATCTAGCAGATATTCACAGAACATTTCATCCAAACTCAGAAGAATATACCTTTTCAGAAACTTATGTAACTTTTTTTCCAATATTGACCATGCACAAAAACACAAGGCAAATCTCAGAAAGACAAGAAAGTTGAAGTAATGCCTTGCATTCTATCTGACCACAACAGATTAAAGCTTGATATCAATCATAACTGAACAAAAAAAGTTTACAGACTCATGGAAACTGAACAACTTACTACTGAATAAAAGTTGGTCAGGATGTAAAGCAAGAAGGGAATTAAAAACCTTTTATAAGTGAATGAAAATGAAAATACAACATACACAATTCTATGGGTCACCATTGAAGGCAGTTCTAAAAGAAAAGTTCATGCCATTAAGTACTGACAACAAATTGGAGCTATGTCACATTAGCCCTTTAACAGCACACTAGGGAAAGCTAGAACAGCAAGAAGAAATAGTACAAAGAAGAAATAATTAAATTGGAGCTGAAATCAACCAAACAGAAGCAATGACAACAAAGACAATACAAAGAATCAAAGAAATAGAGAGTTGTTTCTTTAAAAAAAAAATACAAGATTGACAGTCAAATGAACTAAAAGGCACACAGAGAAGATGTCCAAATTAATAAAAATTATAGATAAAAATGGGGCATTACAATAAACACCAAGGAAATTCAGAGAATCTTTAAGAACATATTTTAAAATGTTTACTCCATCATACTGGAAAAAAGTAATGGATTAATTTCTTTGTATATATCACCTATGAAGGTAAGTCAAGATCAGAGAAGCAGTTTAAACAGGCCTACTGGCTCTTACCTCTGCCTCAGTCCAAAATGGCGATCCTTCCTCCAGGAATTTCAGAATGAGACTGTATCTGTGAACTGTCTCCTCCCGCCTTATAATCCTTTCTAGGGCTGGGATTAAAGGCATGCAACCCCAGGTTTCTATGGCTATCTACTCTGGCTACTGGGATTAAAGGTGTGTGTCATCACTGCCTGGTCTGTAAGGCTGACCAATGGGTCTGTTTTACTCTCAGATCTTCAGGCAAGCTTCATTTATTAAATTACAAATGAAGTATCACTATATATCTTCCCTTTTCTTGTCCCCCCTTCACCCGCAGAGCGCTCCTCCTATTTATTCTCTCTGCCTGGCAGCCCCGCCTATGCTTTCTCTGCCCAACTGTCAGCCATTCAGCTCTTTATCAAACAATCAGGTATTTTAGACAGGCAAAGTATCACAGCTTCACAGAGTTAAAGAAATGCAACAAAAAGAATGCAACACATCTTTGCATCATTATAACAAATGTTCCACAGCATAAACAATTGTAAGACATCTTAAAATAATATTTCACAACCCTTGCTACAAGGCAAGATCAAGCAGGCAAAGAGAAAAAGCTTTCTTCTTCTATGTCCTTGTATAGACTTCCTGCAGAAGGTATGGACTAGATTATACTTGGAATAAAGATTGGATTAAAGGTGTGTCATCTCTTCTAACCACATTGACCCTCATTGTCTCTGCTTAGGGTTAGGCTCTCCTCACTGAAATAGCCGTGGCTCACTTAGGAGCCGAGTATAACTCATTGGCTTGATAGTGGCTTAATGTCACTGGCACTTGATAGGGACCAGGTTAGAGCTGGTTATTTTCACAGAAAAGTGTGGTTTCGGATTGCACTATCACGTAGAGTTTTGTTAATTAAATATGAAGGGGTTATGAACAGCTAAAAGATTTCCGAATGTACAATCAAGAATTTATTCAAAATAAGTAATGAATTCATCAGTTGTCTCAGAGTTTCTGTTGATGTGCTAAAACACCTTGACCAAAAGCAACTTGAAGAGGAGAGGATTTATTTCACTTACATTTCCAGGTGACAGTCTGTCTTAGGTTTTCTGTTGCCGTGATGAAGCACCATGACAAAAAAGCAAGTGGGCAAAGACAGGGTTTATTGGGTTTAAACTTGCCTTGTAGTCCATCACTGAAGGAAGCTAGGACAGGACCTCAAACAGGGCAGGAACGTGGAGGCAGGAGCAGATGCAGAGGTTGTGAAGGATGATGCTTACTGGCTTGTTCCCAATGGCATGCCCAGCCCACTTTCTAATAGAACCCAGGACCACCAGCCCAGGGATGGTCTCAATCTACACTTGTCTGGACCCTCCCCATTCATCACTAAATAAGAAGATGCTCTACAGACTTGAGTACAGCCTGATCTTATGGAGACATTTTCTTAACTGAGGTTCCCTCCTCTCAGATGACTATATTTTATGTCAAGTTGAGATAAGTCTAGTCAACATATGGTCTGTCACTGAAGTTAGTCATGGAAAGGAACTCACAGGGAACCTGCAGGGAAGATACTCAAGCAGAAGTCATAGAAGAATACTGTTGACTGCCTTGATATTCATGGCGTGCTCATCTTTTTATAACACGCAGAACCATTAGTCCTGGGGTGGTACCATTCCCAGTGGGCTGGATCCACTCTCATCAAGGGATAAGAACAATCAATTGTCCTATCATGCTTTGACACCTATAGAACCAACAATGACCAATAAATAAAGACATTTATAAGGCTCAGTAGTGATATTAATAGGGGAGGTAACCACCAGCTATTTAATTGGATTTAAGGTTTATGTAATAAGAAAGGATTCATGTTGAGTACTATGAAATCAGCAAACTATCCATGACTTAGGTAAGGCCACAGAACCTAGAGGAAAGTCTATGACTGCCACTTTCCTGTTTTTTTTCCCCCAAGTCAAGGTTTTTTCTATAGATTTGGAATTCACATTGTAGACCAGGCTGGTCTCGAACTAATAGAGATCTGCCTGCCTCTGCCTCCCAAATGCTGGGATTAAAGGCATGAACTACTACTAACTGCCCAGCTTGGTTAGTATTTGGATTGGAGGCTGCCACTTTCCTAAACCAGTAGAATTCCTAACCACATTCTAAATAATTATCTTTATACCTACATGATCAAAGAAGCTTCTTTTCGCAGCAGATGGAGATCAAGACAGAAATCCACAATTGGCTAAAATGCAGAGGACAACCGACTGTAGGGTATCCTGCATAACTGACACATCTGCCAACACAACGTCTACACCCAAGGCTCAGGGAACATTGTGGAAGAAGGGGCAAAAGGATTGTAAGAGTCAGATGACCAAGAAGTCTACTATGAGAAAGTGTCATCTATATCAAACTGGGAAGCTGTACCCATGAAACCTCAACAACACGGTAGTCTAAACAAGACCTGAACAAATAAAATAGCAGTTGACATAATAATGTGGATGAAGGAAGTCTAAAAAGACCCATTTCTAGATGAAGAACTACAGGGTGCTGAGAGGGGACAAACTATCTTCTCTAAGGAATAGCCTCCTAAGGCATTATCTCGTCTCAATTGGCCAGCACTAAACCACACACATGAGTAACCCTAAATGGACTCAGTAGGCTGCATGTTCATGTCTATGTATCTGTATACATATCAGAAAAATACTTAAAAATAATAGAGATATGCATGAAAGTAGAAAAAGAGCTTGGAAATAGAGGAAGGGTAACAGTGGGGGATACAGGATATGATAGTTGGGGATTGAAGATGATCAAAGTCTATTAAATACATTAAATATCATAATGGACTTGTTCCCCATGGCATGCTCAGCCCTCTTTCTAATAGATCTGGTGGAGACAGCTCATTCCTTTCCAACTTCTTAGACCCGAAGTAAACACACAGACACTATATTAATTGCAATACTGTTTGGCCAATAGCTTAAGCATTTTTTTTCTGGATAACTCTTATATCTTAAATTAACCCATTTCCATTATTTTATATTTTACCATGAGGCTCGTGGTTTACTGGCAAGGTTTTGGAGTGATTGTTTCCTGTGGCAGCTATATGGCATCTCACTGACTTCTTTCTCCTAGCATTCTGTTTAGTTTCCCCACCTAGCTCTATTCTGCCCTATCACGGGCCAAAGCAGTTTCTTCATTCATTAACCAATAAAAGCAACACATATACAGAAGGACTTTTCACATCAATGAACTCCATTAATTTGTATAATTAATAAATGTTACTAAAGATAATTTTTTGAGGGAAAAGTATTCATTATTAGAAATAGTTTGAGAAGCTCTGTTATCAATCAGGAAGTGATGGCATGCACCTTTAATCTCAGTACTCAGGAGGAAGAGATAGGCAGATCTCTGAGTTTGATTCCAGCCTGATCTACAAAGTGACTTCTAAGACAGCCAGTGCTCCACTGAAAAGCCATGTCTTGAAAAAGCTTTTGTGGGTATGTCTCTGACTATTTAGCCTGCTCTTGGGACCCTTTTTTTTCTTACTGGGTTGTCTCAATTAACCTTTATACTAGGGTTTGTGCCTAGTTTTATTGTATCTTCTTGTGCCTTGTTCAATGTTATTTCTGCGAGGCCTTCTCTTTTCTGAAGAGCAATGGAGGAGGAGGGAATTTTGGGAAGAGGGCAGGGCAAGCACTGGGAGAAGTGGAGGGAGGGGAAACTGTAGTTGGGATATATTGGACAGAAAAACAAAGCTGGGCAGTGGTGGCCCAGGACTTTAATTCCAGCACCTAGGGAGGCCAGGGTGGTCTACAGAGCAAACAAGTTCCAGGACAGCCAATGCTACACAGAAAAACTATCTTGAACAACAAGAAGGACATACAACAACAACAACAACACAACAGCAAAAAAAAAGGAAAAAAAGAAAGGAAGCATGTTATGAATGGGGAACTGCATATCAGTTCCTATACATGTATGTACAGCTTGGGAAGAAGACATGTCACTATGACCCAGAATATTTTGTGTCCAAGTCTTCTGACGAAATATACAGTCTGAGCAGTCAGGCATGAGGTTCATGTACAGGACTGCAGAAGGGGCAGTTGCCCCTATGTGTGGAGTCTAAGAATCCCTGGCATTTGATAGTCTCTCTCCTCTATGGTAAATGTAGAAGAGAAACGTTCTGCAAATTCTACGTGCTGAAAACATCCTCTTTGTGAAGCTTACCCTTTGTAAGAAGGGCAGCTGTTTGCAGGGGGGACTGACGGAACTCCATTTGTGAGCTTTGCTGGCATTAATAATTCAGAGGCACCCTCCATCTCTTTCCAGATAGACAGAAGCGTCCATTTTCATGTGTAATGAGACATGAAAGACGAGAAAAGGATGCAGAAGCTGCAGAGCAAAGGAGCTGCACACTGGAGTGGTACCACGCCTGGGAGTGGAAGCTGAGAAGGAAAGCTGCCCACTACCGAGGCTGCCTTTTGAAGTGGAAAACGGCTTTTTTTTTTTTAATCTGATACAGGGTCTTATGTAGCCCAGACTGGCACTGGATGTAGCACAGGACGACCTGACTGGGCTGATGATTATTCTTGTCTCCTGGGAAGGGGCTGCATTATATTTAACTACCATGTATGAGAGCTGATTCCTTTTTGGATCAGAGTGCTATGGAAACAAGCTAAATTTATGGTTTGATGTTAACGCATGGATGGTCTAATGATAATTACATTTTAAAAGTAGAAAGCCCTATATATTTTGATATACTTTCATGAAGGTATTAAGGCATCACAGATCACTGACTTCATATAGTTTCAGCATTTGGATTTTTAAAAAAGGATATTTCTCTTTGAATTCAGAATTTCAGTAATAACGAAGAGTTGGGCACTAAAGTGAATATTTCTGGCAAGAAAATATTTCTCGTGGGGAAAAAAAGCTGAGTAGCTTCAGTAGGCTTAAGGCACCATCAGAGCCAACTGAAAAATGAGCAAATCAATGAGAAATGATGGTTTCATTGGTGTTAAACATCTGTTGAGTGAGGGAGGATGGCCTGACTTGGCTTCATCACCACAGACTATAAAGTAAATGGAAAACGAGGAACACATCTCACCCTGATGGAGAAGGAAAAGGAGGGGATTTATTTTGTATTATTGTGTCAGCTGAATCTACAACTGGCCTGAGCCACATCCATGGCAGGATGTATTGCTAGGGGCTTTGCTTTTAAGACCCACTGATAGCAGGACTTTCCTGATGTTGCAGAATAGCCCTTCTCAATTAGAAGAGAGTCCTGAGGACCCTCAAATCCCTTTTAGGGGATCTGCAAGTCACACTCACCCCATTTTTCTCAATATTTTCTCAAATATTTGTGTAAACAAAATTTTTCTTACATCAACCAAAAGAACATATCAAATCAGATTGAATAGAAACATGTATGAGAATGAGCTATCTTCTAGTAGGAATTATAAGGTTTGTAAAACTATCTGACTTTCTCAACAATTGCTTATTGTTTTAGAAAGCAGGTTTCCTTTTATTTTTTTTAATAAGGGTATTTCATATTAACTTGTAATGAATCTGTTAAAGTGATTTAACCAAATTTATTTTTCCCGCAGTTTTTTCTGGCATACTGTATCAGTGATACATACTGATAATCCTTTGGGAGGAATCTGAGAAAGGCTTGTCATGAGTTGGAGACTAGCTGGGTTACATAATAGGACCCTGTCATAAAAACACATCAATTTTAATTTCCTTCTCCTTTCATTTTCCCCTCCTTCCCTCTCTCCCTCCCTCCCTTCCTCCTTCCCTTTCTCCTTCCCTCTCTCCCTCCCTCCCTTTCTTCTTCCCTCCCTCCTCTCTCCCTTTATCCATCTCCTCCTTTCTTTCTTTCTTTCTTTCTTTCTTTCTTTCTTTCTTTCTTTCTTTCTTTCTTTCTTTCTTT